>CM061750.1:77666723-78064744 GCA_030979885.1 Lolium multiflorum | reverse complement strand
CAGCATGATCAGTATGAATTGTAACTTTTGAATCAACAATATAGGGTCTAAACTTGTCACAAGCAAAGACTACAGATAACAATTCTTTTTCAGTTGTAGCATAATTTCTTTGAGCAGCATCAAGAGTTTTACTAGCATAATGAATAACATTTAATTTTTTATCTACCAGCTGTCCAAGAA
Organism: Lolium multiflorum; assembly: GCA_030979885.1. Taxonomy (NCBI): domain Eukaryota; kingdom Viridiplantae; phylum Streptophyta; class Magnoliopsida; order Poales; family Poaceae; genus Lolium; species Lolium multiflorum. The sequence goes on along the minus strand of CM061750.1, from coordinate 78,064,564 downwards.
CAGCGCCTACAGTAAAATCACTAGCATCACACATAATTTCAAAAGGCAAATTCCAATCAGGAGGTTCGACTACAGGAGCAGTTGTTAAGGCTTTCTTGAGAGTTTCACTTCCTTACAGTCATCATCAAAAACAAAAGGTACATCTTTTTGAAGAAGATTAGTAAGAGGCTTTAATTTTAGAGAAATCTTTAATAAATCTCCTATAAAACCCGGCATGACCAAGAACACTACGAATACCTTTAACATCCCTCGGATAGGGCATTTTCTCAATTGCTTCAACTTTAGCTCTATCAACTTCAATACCTCTTTCGGAAATTTTATGTCCCAATACAATTCCTTCATTAACCATAAAGTGGCATTTCTCCCAATTAAGAACAAGGTTAGTTTCTTCACATCTTTGCAAAACTTTATCGAGGTTTCGCAGGCAATTATCCAAAGAATTCCCATAGACAGAAAAATCATCCATGAACACCTCTACAATACTTTCACAAAAACCATGAAAAATAGCAGACTGCATCTTTGAAAAGTAGCGGGAGCATTACATAAACCAAAAGGCATACGCCTATAAGCATAAGTTCCATAAGGACAAGTAAACGTGGTTTTCTCTTGATCTTTAGCTTTATAACAATTTGTGAAAACCCAGAATAACCATCAAGAAAGCAAATATGAGTATTTTTAGACAACCCAACCTTTCTAACATTTGATCAATAAAGGGTAAGGGTAATGATCTTTCTTAGTAACTTTATTAACTTTTAGCGAAAATCAATACACATTCTATAACCTACAACTATTCTTTGAGGAATAAGCTCATCATTATCATTAGGCACAACAGTCATTCCTCCTTTCTTAGAACACAATGCACAGGACTAACCCATCTACTATCAGCAATAGGATATATAATACCAGCTTCAAGAAGTTTTAATACCTCATTCCTTACCACCTCCTTCATCTTCGGAATTAGACGATGTTGATGTTCAACAACAGGCTTTGCATCATCTTCCATATTAATAGCATGTTGGCAAATAGAGGAGAAATCCCTTTCAAATCATCAAGAGTATAGCCAATAGCTCCTCGGTTTTTCTTCAATATTTCCAATAACCTTTCTTCCTCAATCTCTGAAAACTTAGAACTAATAATAACAGGATATATTTTCTTATCATCAATATGAGCATATTTAAGATTATCAGGTAAAGGCTTTAAATCAAAAACAGGATCTTCCTTTGGTGGCGTGATCAGTGCCCAAATCTTCATAGGTAAATCATGTGAGAATAGGGTTAGCGAAGAAAAATTTCCTCAAGCTCATCTCTTTCTTTCCTAAAAGCTTCACTTTCACTATTCTCCAAATGTTGCTGCAAAGGATTATTAGGAACAAGAACAATAGATGCTCACTGCTCCATTTTAAAATCATTACTAGGCAAGTCAGTTTTATAAGGAGTTTTGGTAAATTTAGAAAAGTTAAATTCATAAGGTTCACCAGCAAATCTAGTCAAAATTTTCTCTTTCTTATAATCTATAATAGCTCCACAAGTATTTAGAAAAGGTCTACCAAAAATGATAGGACAATAGTCACTAGCAGCAGAACCAAGTACCAAAAAGTCAGCAGGATATTTAATCTTACCACATAGAACTTCCACATCTCGAACAATACCAATTGGAGAAATAGTCTCTCTATTAGCCAAATGGATAACCACATCAATATCTTCAAGTTAAGAACCAATTTCGTGCATAATCTCCATGTAAAGCTCATAAGGTATAGCACTAACACTTGCACCAATATCACATAAACCATAATAGCAATGATCACCAATTCTAACGAGATAGCATAGGAACACTAACTTGTTTGGTTATTAGGATGTGAAACAATATTAAAAGCATCTTCACAGAAATATTATTGCATCCTCCACATTTTCGAGTCACAAGATCTTTAACTATAGCAACAGGGCAGGTTCAATTTTAATTTGTTCTTCGGGTTCTTTAGAGTTTTCTTTTCACTTTTATTAACCGCACTGGATATGACGGAGTACTCCTTCATTTTAGCAGGGAAGGAGTTTTTTCAATATAAGCTTCGGGAATAACATTATCAACAGTTTCAATCACTACACATTTGTTTACATAGATGAATCAATTTTATCTTTATACGGTTCATGATACTTGTCAAAATTCTTCTTAGGCAGCTCATAATGAGAGGCAAAAGCTTTATAAAGATTTGCAACAACTTGGGAATCAAGACCATATGTAGCACTCATATTCCGAAATTTATCAGTATCCATAAAAGCTTCAATGCATTTATAATCATAAATTATACCTGATTCTCTATCTTTGTCATTCTCCCATCCTTCAGTACTTCTGAATCCGATCAAGAAGGTCCCTTTTAAACTCTTCTTTGTTGCGTGTAAATGATCCAGAATAAGAAGTATCCAGCAAGGTCTTGTCTTGAAAAGAAAGTCTTGCATAGAAATTATCAATAATAACATTACCGGGAAGCTCATGAATGGGGCATTTGAGCATTAAGAACCTCCAATCTCCCCCAAGCTTGGGCAATACTCTCTCCATCATGAGGCCGAGAAATTATATATGCGGTTAGATCTTTGTGAATTTCACTTGGAGGATAAAATTTGGAGTAAAAAAATAAAGGCACAATGTCCTCCCAATCAATAGAATCACCATTCTTCAGCAATTTGTACCAATGCGCCGCTTTACCGGACAGCGATATAGTGAATAGTTTCTTCTAACTTCATTCATAGAAATACGTGCACATTTGAATAACCCGCATCATTAAAAACGATGAAATGATCACCGGGATGAATAGTTCCATCCCCTTCATAGCGATTACCATAATACGTTCAATAATTTTCATAGGTATTTTATATGGTACTACTTCCTCACCCGGCGCTTCCACTACAGTTGCAGTAGTAGTAGATTTCCCAAATAGAAATTGAAGAGAGGATCTCTCCATAATGATTTATAGCGGCACCGGCAGAAATAAAATCAGCACAAGCATAGTAAATTTCCTTACCAATTCCACTTACCATTACCCTTCCTCCCCGGCAACGGCGCCAGAAAATAGTCTTGATGACCCACAAGTATAGAGGTGTATCGTAGTATTCGATAAATAAGAGTGTAAGACGAGGAGCGAGAAAGTGTTGACAAGCGATTTCGATGAAGGTTTCAACCTTAAATGCTCACGAGACAAGTATTCAGGGGTTTTGATATTGCAGATAAATAAAGTACAAGTAAATAAAATGCGAGAGAAATAATTTCACGAGTGGCCCAATCCTTTTAGCACAAAGGACAAGCCGGTTTGTTTACTTATAATGACCAAACGTTCACGACACGAGATTTTAGTCTAGTGCTTTCGCTATATAGTTGATTAATCTTCATTGTTTTGATAAGTGTTTTGTGGGTGAACCTATGCTAATGCACCGCCCTTCCTAGGACTAATACATACTTGTGATTATACCCCTTGCAAGCATCCGCAACTACAAGAAAGTAATTAGGATAAATCTAACCACAGCCTTAAACTCTGAGATCCTGCGATCCCTCTTGCATCGATATACTAACGGGAATGGGTTTCTGTCCTCCGACAACCATGATTGCCAACCAAATACAAGATGCACTCCCCTAGGCCCCATAAATGGTGAAGTGTCGTGTAGTCGGCGTTCACACGACACCACTAGAAGAATGACACCACAACTTAAATATCATAACATTGAATATTACTCAACCATAATTCACTACTAGCATTTAGACTTCACCCATGTCCTCCAGAACTAAACGAACTACTCACGAGACATCATATGGAACATGATCCGAGGTGATATGATGATGAGAATAACAATCTGAACATAAACTTGGTTCAATGGTTTCACTCAATAGCATCTACAACAAGTATAGAATAACAAGGGAGAGTTTCCCCTATCAAACAATCAAGATTTAACCCGAATTGCTACAGCGGTGACGAGGTGCAGCGGTGGTGATGATGGTGTAGATGGTGGAGATGATGATGATGATGATGGAGATGATGTTCCGGCACGATGACGATGGCGATGGCGTCGATTTCCCCCTCAGGAGGGAATTTCCCGGCGGATTCCTGCCGCTGGAGAGCTCTTTTCTCTCTGGTGTTCTCCGCCCCGCGGAGGCGGCTGTAACCCTTAAACAGGGTCCCCTCTGTTGCTTAGGTTTTTCGGGACGAAGAATGCGAAGAAAAGGAGGCGAAAGGGTCTGTGGGGCCCCCACACCACAGGGTGGCGCGGCCGGGCCCTGGGCCGCCGCCACAATTACAGGCCCACGGTGGCCCCTCTCTTCTTCCCCTTCGCTCCCTCCGTCATCTGGAAAAATAGAATTTTCATGAAATTCCCTTCCCACGGTTGATCTTCCGAAATATTGCGTTCGGACGGTGCTTTTTCCAGCAGAACCTGGCTCCGGTGCTTGATCCTTCAATGATGATGAAACATGCAAAATAGATGAAATAACATAAGTATTGTGTCCCAATACGAAATATATCAATGAATAACAGCAAATTATGATACGAAATAGTGATGCAAATTGGACGTATCAGGCATGAACCAACCAAACAGATGGTGCGCCGGCAATAAGGTGGGTCCGGCTATACTCCGGACTTAACCGCACGCGCCACACTCTCCTTCAATCCCCATTCTCCTCACGAACCCTAACCGCGCCACCGTGCTCTCTGCTGCCGCCACCACCGTCGATCTCGAGCGCCGCCGCACGCGCACGCCGGAGCCGCCGCACGCCGGAGCCGCCGCGCAAGGAGGAGCAGGGCGTCGCCGCGGAGAGGAGGGGGAGGGCGTCACGCACCGGCCACCGTCGCCGAGAGGAGGAGGAGGGCGCTGCGCACCGGCCACCATCGCGGAGAGGAGCAGCAGGGCGTCGCCACCATCGCCGTTGGTAAGAACCCCTCTCCCTTCCCCTCTTCCTTCCCCTCTCCATCCCCCTCTTCCTTCCCTCTCTCTGCCTCCGAATTCTTGCGCCGATTCTTGCTTTTGATCTTGCAGTTGTTCATAGCAAATTGAATTTGATGCCCTGGGAGCTTAGCAAATTGAATTTGATGCCCTGGGAATAGTTTACCAAATTGAATTTGATGCCCTAGGACAAATTGAATAGAAAAAATGCTTGCAGTATGAATTAGGAATCATAAAATTTGATGTGCTTTGGTTAAAATTTGATGTGTTATTCTCTGGTTTGAAAAAAGAGCAAGTGCTATTCTCTGGTTTGAAAAAATGTGCTATATCAATGGATGCTATCAAGTGTTCACTAGCAGTAGGTTTACTTAATTTGAAAAGAACAAGTGCTAGCAGTAGGTTTAGTTCATAAAAAGAACAAGTGCATTCTGTGGTTTGAAAAAAGAAAAGAAAATGAATTTGTTCTCTGGTTTGAAATTTAGTTCATTTAGTTCATTTTTCACATCAAGGAAATATAATTGGAGCTTTCTGATAATCCACAAATGAGAAATGACACATGAGCTTCTCTGGTTCATTTAAAACAAAATGAAAATTGGTGCTATGTTCATTCTCTGGTTCATTTAAAACAAAATGAAAATGAAGATGTTGTGTGCATGCTGCTGTGCATGCTTGCAGTAGGTTAGTGTTAGTAAATTTGCTAGTTGCAGTAGCAAATGCTAGTCTTATTTGCTAGTTGCAGTAGCAGTTGCAGTAGTTGTTAGAAAAAATGATGAAAAAATGATGCAGTAGCAGTAGCAAAATGTTGTTTTGATAATGATGGGTGCAGCTTAATTTAACAATGAAGCAAAATGTTTCCTTCTCAATTTACTGAAATATTCCAGTATTATAATTTAGAACAGATGAAGTTGAGTAGGATTTCCTGGTCAAGATTATTCAAAGTTGAGTGCATTTGCAAATTGAATGATTTAAATGCTTGCAGTATGAATTAGTTCACCATGGTTGAATGCTCATGCTGATGCTCACATGTTGCAAATAAAGATGTTGAAATGGTTTTGAAATGCTACTGCTCATGCTCATGCTCACTGCCAAAGACACTAGGCAGTATGTTGGTTCTTCATTAAATGAAAATGAAGAATTTGGTTTATGATGAAAATAAAAACTAGACACTTAGGCAGTATGTTGGTTCTTCATTTAAATCCCTACTGCCAAGAATTGGTTGATATATAAATAAATTAAGCATCAAATGCCACCAGTAGCAAGTGTTAGGGTTAGGCATGCCTCACATTTATTCTCTGGTTTAATAATGCTTAATGAAAAATGTGCTATATCAATGGATGTTGTCAAGTGTTCAATAAGATGCTATTATGCTGCTATGTTCATTCTTTGGTTCATTTAAAGTTGCTGTGGAATTTTGTTAGTTGTACTGGCTAACTAAATCATTGGACCTTACTCATTTCTCATGGCAGAAGCAAGTTCTTTCCACTAAGCTATACACACCCTGCTCCATTAGTGCTTGGTTTTGCAGAGAGATGCCTTTAATAATTGTTAGCAATTTATTTGTTGTTGTTGCTGCTTATAATAAATGAAAGAGCAGGAAAACCCTCTGCCCTACAACTCTTGTCACATGAGATCATTTATCTTCCTCACATTGCTTGTAACTTGTACTTTTAATTGGTATAGAATCAGTGCCCAAGTAATTGTAGTCCCAAACTGTCTCATTCGACGAAAAAATGCTGCTTTGTGGGATGTGCTTGTATAAGGGTGTGCAACTCATGTGGGCCTTTCTGCTTTATATCTGAATATGTCTATGGTGCTGTTGCAAATTTCTCTGGTTATATTTGTCTCTGGTTGGAAATGTTGTTTCTGGTTGCAAATGTTGCAAATAAAAATGAAAATAGTTGTCTCTGGTTATATATGATGCATGTGTTGTTGCAAATGTTGTCTCTGGTTAAGTGATGGTTATGGTGAAATGCTACTGTAAGTGCTATTACTGATGGTTTATGGTGATGGTTATGGTGAAATGAAAATGATGGTTGCTATTACTGTAAGTGCTATTCTGTTACAGGGATTGAGTTGCTATTGAGTGCCGGAATGTCGATTCATTTCCGTTCAGGCAATTCTAGCACTCGGCATGACCAATTTTTAGCAAAGGTCATGATGCCGAATTTTTTCGTGAATTCTAACTCTTTTTCATCTTCTATTAGTGCAAGCCACCATGGCGTCTCAAGAAGAATTAGAGGAGCACTACAATAGGCACTTCTTTAGGACGGAGGAGGATGCCGAGGCCGCTGGTGTTGGCGGCGACGAGGACCATGAGATGGAGGATGACGCTGGGGGTAGTGGCGACGAGCCAAGCGGCAACGAGGCAAGCGGCGCCGCCGGGGGTAGTACCTACGAGCCTAGCGGCGATGAGGCAACCGGCGCCGCCGGGGGTGGCGGCGAGACAAGCGGCGACGATCCTAGCGGCGCCGCCGGGAGTAGTGGCACCGGGACAAGTGGTTCCAAGAGGCCGCGGAAGGCAAGGCGCCAAAACACGGTCGCCACCGGCAGAGACACAATCAAAGAGGTGGACCCCGCCAGTGGTTTGCCGGTGGAGCCTAAGGATGTTGCCAAGGGGTACGACAACCAACTGGCATGTATCCGAGGGTCATCAATCTCAACGAGACGGATCTCCAAGCTGAGAACAAAGCGCATTTGCGAGCCCAGCTCATTGCGAGGTTGCACTCACGATACAAGTTCCTAGGTGACTACGCCTCCACTCATCAAACCAAGAATATTGTGAACTCACAAGCCCTCCTGAAGTTCACCAAACACCTCAGCAGCTATAAGTACATGGTGCGGAAGCTGATTGCTGAGGGCAAAGGTTTCGAAGAGGTCCACTCTGCCTTTCCGCATGTCTCCCAGGCGGACTTTGATGCTTTTGTGGCCAATGAAGAGCTACAAGCGACCAAGAATCGCAAGTTGTGGGGGAAGGAAATGCGGGAGCTTAACATCGGCAACCACAACCTTGGGAGCCATGGGTACGAGGGAAAGGAGCAATATTGGGCGAAGGAGGACGAGGCGTATGTAAATGCCGGCATTGAGAACCCCTGGCTCAAGTACAAGGACCCGCTTGAAAGAAGATTCATCAGGTCCCGGTACCATAAGAAGAAACTAACTGGGGAACTTGTCCCCAAGGTCGTAACCGACATAATCTGGTTCACGAACGACAAGAAGGTCCTGTCGTTGGAGAAAAAACTGGTAAGCAATTTACCGGTTTAATTAGATCAAGTATCGTTCATATAATAGTAGCAACATTTCTAAATGGTTCACGTTTCTTCCACAGGAAGAAGAAAGACAAAGACTTTCTCAAGGTGACGAAGGCTCCTCGTCCCAGGCGTCGACGGGCAGGGTAGCATGGGACAAGCCTCTCGTACGGGCGCTAAACATCGTTAATGAGCATTCACCTACGAGAAGGCCGCATAGAGGCCGTGTGGCTGGCGCCGGTACAGGCTACAAGCATGGTCACTATGGCTTGTCGTCTGCGGCCGATAAAAATGCGCGCAGTGAGAGGAAGCAGCGGGAGGCGGAGGAAATGAGGGACTCAATCCTAGCCCAAGTCCAAGCTGGTTTGGTACCGCAACTAGTACCGTACCTGTCCCGCCGCCGCATGTGCTGGCCCGTCGACATTAGCTGAGCTCAACGCCCTCACGGTAATTAACTAATGTGTACATCAAGTTAATATATTAGTTTCATCATCCTTGCCCTCTCTCTAACGCCATACACATGTTCTCGCAGGCGCTCTCAACGCCATGCACCTTCCTGATGAGAGTAAACGGCGAACTCAAAGACGTCGCGAGGGGGTCCATCCTTCGGCCCCTGGATAAGAAGTGGCACACACGAGATATGGAGGATGACGTTTACCGGGTTGAAGTGGATCGGGCATTACCGGGCTATGAGGATTTGTTTCCTCCTAATCAACCGCATGGTGCCGATGACGATAGCCCGTTGAATCTGGCCTCACTGAAGGGTTGGGTACTGCTATGGCCGAAGACCCTAATTAGGATCAACACCTACTCGGGGTCGACGGCAAGCAAAGACAAGCACCTTGCGGCGCCATAGGTCAGCGTCCCTCCACGACAGCCAGCGGCGCCGGTGGTCATCGCCCCACCACAACGGCCAGCTGCGCCGGTGGTCAGCGCCCCACCACAACGGCCAGCGGCGCCGGTGGTCAGCGCCCCACCACAACAGCCAGCGGCGCCAGAGGCCGAGGAATACGAACGTGACGACTTCCAATGGGATATTCCTACGTCTTCACAAGTTGTCCATGAGGATCAGCCGGCCTCGAAATATGTGTGCTCCAAGAAGCTGTTCGATTCTCAAGAAACGGCTGAGGAGGAAAATCCTGAGGAGGTCGCCGCCGCCGCCGTCAAAAAGATGCTGAGCCCAAACACACTCCGTGCTACGGTTACGGCGATGGAAGATGGTCCAGTACTACAACCCAAGAAGAGGAAGAGGCCAAATAAGAAGGACGCCAAAGACAAGGCGGCGGCCAAAGACAAGGACAAGGTGGCACTCCTTGACAAGTTGCCAAACAATTGGCGACCTCTGCATCACTTGGGTGAACCGATGCTGCCGGAGCATGTCCTCAAGATACTCACCGGGGATATGTCGAGCTTGCATAACCAAGTCCTCTATTTGGAGAAGCAGCTTCTCAAATCAAAAAATCCTAGTTACCCTCTCTTCGTGGCGAAGGTGCCAACTGGCATGAACTTCGTCGAGAAGTACCCCGCGGACTTGTGCTTCATCCGGTTCAATGACATCTTCAGCATCTTTCGCATGCAAATGCTCCACTTTAGTGTGGTTCGCCTAGTTGCTCTTAGCTTGTCTTCCCAGATCGTTAAGGAGGGGACTGATGGGATTCGTAGCATAGAAAACAAAAAATTTCCTACCGCGAGAACGCAATCCAAGCCAAGATGCAATCTAGAAGACGGTAGCAACGAGGGGATGAACGAGACTAACCCTTGAAGATTTCCAAAGCCTACAAGAGGAGGCTCTCTGCTGCGGTAGACGATCACTTGCCGCTTTCAAAGCGCGTAGAAGATCTTGACGGTGCCACAATCGGGCAGCACCTCCGTACTCGGTCACACGTACGGTGTTGATGAAGACGACGTCCTTCTCCCGTTCCAGTGGGCAGCGGAAGTAGTAGCTCCTCCTTGAATCCCGGCAGCACGATGGCGTGGTGGCGGTGTCGATGGAGATCTCCGGCGGAGCTTCGCTAAGCGTTTGCGGGAGAGGTGGAGGAGGTGGGGCGGCTAGGGTTTGGGAGAGGGGGTGGCCGGCCACTATGGGGTGCGGCCAAGCTATGGCTTGAGGTGGCCGGCCCCCTCCCCTTGTCCCTCATTATATAGGTGGAACACCCAAGAGTTGGTCTACAAGTCTTCGAATAAGACCCTCCAAAACCTTCCATATGACATGAAACCTACCCAAGGTGGGATTCCCACTTGAGGTGGGATTCCCACCTTTCCTTGGGAGGGGGTGGCCGGCCACCTTTGGTGGAGTCCACCTGGGACTCCACCCCCTAGGGTTGGCCGGCCAAGCTTGGTGGAGTCCCTCCGGGACTCCACCTTCCATAGTGATTTTTACTTTTCTAGAACCTTCTAGAACCTTCCATAAATGCACCGGATCATTTTCAAACTTATAAAATGACTTCCTATATATGAATCTTATTCTCCGGACCATTCCGAAACTCCTCGTGATGTCCAGGATCCGAGACTCGAACAAAACTTCGAACTCCATTCCATATTCAATATCTACTAATACGACATCAAACCTTAAGTGTGTCACCCTACGGTTCGCGAACTATGTAGACATGGTTGAGATCTCTCTCCGACCAATAACCAATAGCGGGATCTGGAGATCCATAATGGCTCCCACATATTCAACGATGACTTAGTGATCGAATGAACCATTCACATACGATACCGATTCCCTTTGTCACGCGATATTTTACTTGTCCGAGGTTCGATCATCGGTATCTCTATACCTTGTTCAACCTCGTCTCCTGACAAGTACTCTTTACTCGTAGCGTGGTATGTGGTCTCTTATGAACCATTCATATGCTTGCAAGCTAATATAGACGACATTCCACCGAGAGGGCCCAGAGTATATCTATCCGTCATCGGGATGGAGAAATCCCACTGTTGATCCATGATGGCGTGTAACTCACACGTTCGTTGGGAACCCCAAGAGGAAGGTATGATGCGCACAGCAGCAAGTTTTCCCTCAGAAAGAAACCAAGGTTTATCGAACCGGGAGGAGCCAAGAAGCACGTTGAAGGTTGATGGTGGCGAAATGTGATGCGGCGCAACAACGGATTCCGGCGTCAACGTGGAACCTGCACAACACAACCCAAGTACTTTGTGAAAGCAGTGAGGTTGTCAATCTCACCGGCTTGCTGTAACAAAGGATTAAACGTATTGTGTGGAAGATGATTGTTTGCAAGAAAACAGTAACAAGTATTGCACAGTAGATTGTATGCGATGTAAAGAATAGGACCGGGGTCCACAGTTCACTAGAGGTGTCTCTCCCATAAGATAAAAGCATGTTGGGTGAACAAATTACGTCGGGCAATTGACAAATAGAAGAAGGGCATAACAATTCATATACATGATATGATAAATATAATGAGATTTAATTCGGGCATTACGACAAAGTACATAGACCGCCATCCAACTGCATCTATGCCTAAAAAGTCCACCTTCAGGTTATCATCCGAACCCATTCAGTATTAAGTTGCAAACAACAGACAATTACATTAAGTATGTGGTGCGTAATGTAATCGACAACTACATCCTTAGACATAGAATCAATGTTTTATCCCTAGTGGCAACAGCACATCACAACCTTAGAACTTTCTGTCACTGTCCCATGTGTCAATGAAGGCATGAACCCACTATCGAGCATAAATACTCCCTCTTGGAGTTAAGAGTAAAAACTTGGCCAGAGCCTCTACTAATAACGGAGAGCATGCAAGATCATAAACAACACATAAACAATAGATTGATAATCACCATAACATAGTATTCTCTATCCATCGGATCCCGACAAACACAACATATAGTATTACAGATAGATGATCTTGATCATGTTAGGCAGCTCACAAGATCCAACAATGAAGCACAATTAGGAGAAGACGACCATCTAGCTACTGCTATGGACCCATAGTCAGGGGTGAACTACTCACTCATCACTCCGGAGGCGATCATGGCGATGAAGAGTCCTCCGGAGATGAATCCCCTCTCCAGTGCGGGAGGCGATCTCTGAATCCCCGAGATGGGATTCACGGCGGCGGCGTCTCTGGAAGGTTTTCCGTATCTTGGCTCTCGGTACTGGGTTCGCGACGGAGGCTATTTGTAGGCGGAAGGGCAGGTCAAGAGCGCCACGAGGGGCCCACACAGCAGGGCGCGCGGCCGGGGCCGGCGCGCCGCCTGTCACCTGGCCACCTCGTGGCCTCCGCCCGACTCCCTTCGGTCTTAAGCTCCGTGCAAAAATAGGACCCTGGGCGGTGATTTCGTCCAATTCCGAGAATATTTCCTTACTAGGATTTTGAAACCAAAAACAGAAAACAACAGCTGGCTCTTCGGCATCTTGTTAATAGGTTAGTTCCACAAAATGCGTAAATATGACATATAATGTGCATAAAACATGTAGGTATCATCAATAAAGTAGCATGGAACATAAGAAATTATCGATACGTTGGAGACGTATCAGCATCCCCAAGCTTAGTTCTGCTCGTCCCGAGCAGGTAAAATGATAACAAAGATAATTTCTGAAGTGACATGCCATCATAATCTTGATCATACTATTTGTAAACATATGTAATGAATGCAGCGATCAAAACAATGGTAATGACATGAGTAAACAACTGAATCATAAAGCAAAGACTTTTCATGAATAGTACTTCAAGACAAGCATCAATAAGTCTTGCATAAGAGTTAACTCATAAAGCAATAAATCAAAGTAAAGGTGTTGAAGCAACACAAAGGAAGATTAAGTTTCAGCGGTTGCTTTCAACTTATAACATGTATATCTCATGGATATTGTCAACATAAAGTAATATAACAAGTGCAATATGCAAGTATGTAGGAATCAATGCACGGTTCACACAAGTGTTTGCTTCTTAAGGTGGAGGGAGATAGGTAAACTGACTCAATAATAAAAGTAAAAGAATGGTCCTTCAAAAAGGAAAGCATCGATTGTTGTATTTGTGCTAGAGCTTTTATTTTGAAAACATGAAACAATTTTGTCAACGGTAGTAATAAAGCATATGAGTTATGTAAATTATATCTTACAAGTTGCAAGCCTCATGCATAGTATACTAATAGTGCCCGCACCTTGTCCTACTTAGCTTGGACTACCGGATCTTTGCAATGCCATGTTTCAACCAAGTGTCACAAAGGGGTACCTCCATGCCACCTTATACAAAGGTCTAAGGAGAATGCTCGCATTTTGGATTTCTCGCTTTTGATTATTCTCAACTTAGACATCCATACCGGGACAACATGGACAACAGATAATGGACTCCTCTTTAATGCATAAGCATGTAGCAACAATTATTATTCTCATATGAGATTGAGGATACATGTCCAAAACTGAAACTTCAACCATGATTCATGGCTTTAGTTAGCGGCCCAATGTTCTTCTCTAACAATTTGCATGCTCAATCATTAAGGTGATAGATCCTTCAGACAAGACGGACATGCATAGCAACTCACATGATATTCAACAATAGTTGATGGCGTTCCCCCGAAGCATGGTTATCGCACAACAAGCAACTTAATAAAAGATAAAGTGCATAAGTACATATTCAATACTACGATAGTTTTTAAGGCTATTTTGTCCCATGAGCTATATATTGCAAAGGTGAATGATGGAATTTTAAAGGTAGCACTCAAGCAATTTACTTTGGAATGGCGGAGAAATACCATGTAGTAGGTAGGTATAGTGGACACAAATGGCATAGTAGTTGGCTCAAGGATTTTGGATGCATGAGAAGTATTCCTCTCGATACAAGGTTTAGGCTAGCAAGGTTATTTGAAGCAAACTCAAGGATGAACCGGTGCAGCAAAACTCACATAAAATACATATTTTAAACATTATAAGACTCTACACCGTCTTCCTTGTTGTTCAAAACTCAATACTAGATATTATCTAGACCTTAGAGAGACCAAATATGCAAATCAAATTTTAGCAAGCTCTATGTATTTCTTCATTAATGAGTGCAAAGCATATGATGCAAGAGCTTAAACATGAGCACAACAATTGCCAAGTATCACATTATCCAAGACATTTTAGAATTACTACATGTAGCATTTTCCAATTCCAACCATATAACAACTTAACGAAGAAGAAACTTCGCCTTGAACATTATGAGTAAAGCCTAAGGACATATTTGTCCATATGCAACAATGAGCGTGTCTCTCTCCCACAAAGTGAATGCTAGGATCCATTTTATTCAAACAAAAACAAAAACAAAACAAACCAACGCTCCAAGTAAAGAACACAAGATGTGATTGAATAAAAATATAGTTTCAGGGGAGGAACCTGATGATGTTGTCGATGAAGAGGATGCCTTGGGCATCCCCAAGCTTAGACGCTTGAGTCTTCTTAAAATATGCAGGGATGAACCACGGGGCATCCCCAAGCTTAGAGCTTTACTCCTCTTGATCATAGTATATCATACTTCTCTCTTGACCCTTGAAAACTTCCTTCACACCAAACTTCAAGCAAACTCATTAGAGGGTTAGTGCACAATTAATAATTCACATATTCGGAGGTGACACAAACATTCTTTTCACTTCTGGACATTGCATAAAGCTACTGACATTAATGGATCAAAGAAATTCATCCAACATAGCAAAAGAGGCAATGCGAAATAAAGGCAGAATCATCAAAAACAGAACAGTCCGTAAAGACGAATTTTAAAATGGCACCAGACTTGCTCAAATGGAAAAACTCAAACTAATGAAAGTTGCGTACATATCGAGGATCACGCTCGTAAATTGGCAGATTTTTTCGAATTTTCTACGAGAAACTTGTGCCCAGATTCGTGACAGACAGCAATGCTGTTTCTGCGAGCGATCCCAAATATAACATCAACTTTAACATAGAAACTTTACTTGGCACAAAAACATGATAAGGAGAGGTTGCAGTAGTAAACAACTTCCAAGACTCAAATATAAAACAAATTACTGTAGTAAAAACATGGGTTGTCTCCCATAAGCGCTTTTCTTTAACGCCTTTCAGCTAGGCGCAGAAAGTGCAAATCAAGTATTATCAAGAGATGAAGCATCTTCAGCGGGGTTTGGAATTTTCTCAACCAAGCATAGTATATTGGATACATAAGTTTTAGCGTCTCCCTTTTCATTAGTCTTGGGCTTGCTATTCTCATCGAACAAATTTTCAGGAACAAGCCAAGCATAGTTATTTTCTAGTGCATCATTCATAGCTAGGAGTTTACATGGTATTGGTGCTTTGATCTCCCCACCATCATTAATATTGTTAGTGTACCTTATTCTATCCATGTCCATTTTTTCAAGGAGACCAACAAAATTAGTATGAGAACCTAGCATATTAAATTTAGCAAAAACCTTTCTAGCCTCTCTTGCTAGACCACCAAATTCTCTAAGAAGAGTTTCTAAAACAAAATCTTTCTTTTCCCCTTCTTCCATATCACCAAGTGTAAGAAACATGTGTTGCATTATAGGATTGAGATTAACAAATTTAGTTTCCAACATGCGAACTAAAGCAGCAGCAATTTCATAGGTAGGTGCAAGTTCTACCAAGTGTCTATCTCCAAAATCTTCAGTAATACTAACATGATTGAAAAATTCTTCTATATTATTTCTCCCAATTATAGACCCTCGGCCTACCGGTATGTCTTTTAGAGTGTACTTAGGAGGAAACATGATGCAATAAGCAAAAAGTAAACTAGGCGAATAAAGTAAAGACAAGTAACTAATTTTTGTGTTTTTGATATAGAGAGCAAACAAAATAAAGTAAAACTAGCAACTATTTTTTTTGTGTTTTGTTTAGGTGCAGCAAACAAAGTAGTAAATAAAATAAAGCAAGACAAAAACAAAGTAAAGAGATTGAGAAGTGGAGACTCCCCTTGCAGCGTGTCTTGATCTCCCCGGCAACGGCGCCAGGAAAAGAGCTTGATGGCGTGTAACTCACACGTTCGTTGGGAACCCCAAGAGGAAGGTATGATGCGCAGCGCAAGTTTTCCCTGAGAAAGAAACCAAGGTTTATCGAACCGGGAGAAGAAGCACGTTGAAGGTTGATGGTGGCGAAATGTGATGCGCCACAACAACGGGATTCCGCGCCAACGTGGAACTGCACAACACAACCCAAGTACTTTGCCCCAACGTAACAGTGAGGTTGTCAATCTCACCGGCTTGCTGTAACAAAGGATTAAACGTATTGTGTGGAAGATGATTGTTTGCAAGAAAACAGTAAAACAAGTATTGCGGTAGATTGTATGCGATGTAAAGAATAGGACCGGGGTCCACAGTTCACTAGAGGTGTCTCTCCCATAAGATAAAAGCATGTTGGGTGAACAAATTACAGTCGGGCAATTGACAAATAGAGAAGGGCATAACAATGCATATACATGATATGATAAATATAGTGAGATTTAATCCGGGCATTACGACAAAGTACATAGACCGCCATCCAACTGCATCTATGCCTAAAAAGTCCACCTTCAGGTTATCATCCGAACCCCATTCAGTATTAAGTTGCAAAGCAACAGACAATTGCATTAAGTATGGTGCGTAATGTAATCGACAACTACATCCTTAGACATAGAATCAATGTTTTATCCCTAGTGGCAACAACACATCACAACCTTAGAACTTTCTGTCACTGTCCCAGGTGTCAATGAAGGCATGAACCCACTATCGAGCATAAATACTCCCTCTTGGAGTTAAGAGTAAAAACTTGGCAAGAGCCTCTACTAATAACGGAGAGCATGCAAGATCATAAACAACACATAAACAATAGATTGATAATCACCATAACATAGTATTCTCTATCCATCGGATCCCGACAAACACAACATATAGTATTACAGATAGATGATCTTGATCATGTTAGGCAGCTCACAAGATCCAACAATGAAGCACAATTAGGAGAAGACGACCATCTAGCTACGGCTATGGACCCATACTCCAAGGGTGAACTACTCACTCATCACTCCGGAGCGATCATGGCGATGAAGAGTCCTCCGGGAGATGAATTCCCTCTCCGGCAGGTGCGGAGGCGATCTGAATCCCCCGAGATGGGATTCGCGGCGGGCGTCTCTGGAAGGTTTTCCGTATCGTGGCTCGGTACTTGGGGTTTCGCGACGGAGGCTATTTGTAGGCGGAAGGGCAGGTCAAGAGGGCACGAGGGGCCCGGGGGGCAGGGCCGCGCGGGGCCTGGGCACCGCCCATCACCTGGCCACCTCGTGGCCCACTTCGACTCCTCTTCTTCTGGAAGCTCCATGCAAAAATAGGACCCCGGGCGGTGATTTCGTCCAATTCCGAGAATATTTCCTTACTAGGATTTCTGAAACCAAAAACAGCCGAAAAAGCAACTGGCTCTTCGGCATCTTGTTAATAGGTTAGTTCCAGAAAATGCGTAAATACGACATATAATGTGCATAAAACATGTAGGTATCATCAATAAAGTAGCATGGAACATAAGAAATTATCGATACGTTGGGCGTATCAATCCTCCTCATACTTTCCGACCTTAATCCCACCCATTTACGCAGTGGCGTTTGATGTAACCAAAGTACCTTTCCGGTATAAGTGATTTACATGATCTCATGGTCGAAGGACTAGGTAACTATGTATCGAAAGCTTATAGCAAATAACTTAATGATGTGATCTTATGCTACGCTTAATTGGGTGTGTCCATTACATCATTCACATAATGATATAACCTTGTTATCAATAACATCCAATGCTCATGATCATGAAACTATGATCATTTATTAATCAACAAGTTAGTTATACAAGAGGCTTACTAGGGACTCCTTGTTGTTTATATACACACATATCAATGTTCCGGTTAATACAATTATAGCATGGTATGTAAACATTATCATAAACACAAAGATATATTATAATAACCATTTATTATTGCCTCTTGGGCCTATCTCCAACAGTCTCCCACTTGCACTAGAGTCAATAATCTAGTTTATATATGTAAAGATATAACACCTTGGCCTTTCGGTGCTTTATCATGTTTTGTTCACGGGAGAGGTTTTAGTCAACGGATTGACAAGCTCGAAACGTATGTATTTTGCAATTTATTTATGTCTTAACGCATCACTCATTTTCCAAATGAGTTGGCATTAAATATGTTTGGTCTTCTGGTGGAACCTTAATTCCGCGGTCTGAAATATGTCACTAATATTGTCACACACAATATAGCTTCAAAGTTCTGACACTATCGGAACTACACCAAGTTCTAAAAGAACTTCTTGACTTAACATTCTCAGTCATAGTCAAAACAATGACATACTCTGCCTTCGTTTGTAGAATCCGTCACAACATTTAGAACTCATCTAAATCTAGCATAGACAACTTCTAGCTCATTGTGCTACCTTTTAAACAATACTTAGCCTAATTTGAGATTTGAAATTAATTTTTATATGTGACCAAACAAATATTGGTGCAACACCTTACAGCGATTTGTTTGTCATTACCCCATATAAAAAAAATATCCTTGGTTCTTCTAAAGCACTCAAGGATATTCTTACTGTCGTCCTGTGATCATCACATGAATCATTCTGGTACATGCCCATAACACTTTAGAGCACAGGTCATCTGATTTTGTACATATTATTCGTGATCTATAATCACTCATGTGTTTTTACTCATTGAGTGTCAGATACACTCAAGTCTTGTTAAACCTTCACATGACAAGAACATCTTCTTAATATTTCTATATTGAACTACTTCAATATCCATTCTATGTACTTTGACTTAAACTTATTATGTGTTTCAATCTATCTTCATAGATCTTGACACTAAATATATTTCATTCCATATCCTTTCATTAAAGTTAATTCTCAATGAAACCTTTTAATCAAGTATATAATTACATCATTTATAACCAACTATATGTCATCTACATAAAGTATTATAAATATGTCTCAGCGCTCCCACTTAATTTCTTGCAAATGCAAGCCTCTTCATCGTCTCTGATGAAATCAAAACTCTTTGATTATTTCATCTGGTGAAGATTCCAACTTCCGCGATACTTACTTCATCCAATTGAAGTTTGTATACCTATCTAGTATTCCATGGACTAGCAAAACTCTTGGTTGTATCTTGTATACACCTTTAATACACACTTATGTTAAGTAATGTATTTTTCCATCCTACTATCATATCTCATAATAGAAATATGTAGCGATTACTAGAATAATCCACATAGACTATAAGCATCGCTAGGGAAGATCTAATCTTATCGTAGTCAATTCTTTGAACTTTGTCGTAAACTTACTTTTCGACAAGTCGAGCTTCTTCAAGGATATTCCATCCAAGTTCATCAATTTTATAGATCCATTTACTTTCAAAAAGTATTCATCTATCTTGGATTTCATGGCGTATAGCCATTTTAAGTCAGGGCCCATCATAACTTCTTTGTATGTAGTTGGTTTATCATTGTTCATAACCAATCCTTTGCCACAAATCATTTATTTGATCACAAAGTAAACCATATTTACAAGGTTCAATAGATACTTTGATCTCCATGATTATAACATTTTGTAGACATGGGAGCTATGATCTTCGTGGCCGCTTCCGGAACCATTTCCGATGCTGCGCTACTCTGATCATTATGCTCAGGTTCATAAACCTTATCAAGTACTATTGTCCTCCCACTCAAAAACTTCGCTAGAAAACAATTTCTTGGAAATAAGCAAGTAACGTTAACAAACACTTTTGTCTTTTACTTCATAGTGGGAAGAATTCCCAATTCTGGGATAACAACAAAGACATTCATCCGATTTTGGTTGTGAACTCTTAGACCAAAATTTTAAAGAAAGGACTATTAGGGTTTATACCCATGCCATAACTTGTATGGTGTCATTTCAACGGATCATGATGATGCTCTATTTAGTGTAAAAGTGGTAGTCTCTAAAGCATAATCCACAAAAATATAATGGCATTGATATTTTATCTCATCATTGACCCAACAAGGTTTGGATACATCTCTCAGATACTTCATCATCAATATGATACTCCAAGAAACGTGAGTTGTAGAACAATTTCATAACTCTCTTAGATGTTCGCTAAAACTAGTAATTCAAATATTTCCACTATGATCCAATCATAGATATTTGACTTTTCTATTATGATAATTTCCACTTCATGCTGAAATTTAATTGAATCCATTCAAATGTTTCAAACTTCTTCCTTATCGAATATATCCACATTTATATACTCAATTCATTGTTGGAAGTTTTCATGAAGTAGAAGAACGCACACAACTATGCCCAGTGAACCACATATATCATCATGTATGTTTTCACTAAGTTAGTTGCCCGTTCAACTCTTGGCCTATGAACAGTATTTTAGTCATTCTCTTTAGAAAAGATTTGAAAGCGCCAAACGATTCAAAAATCAAATGACTCCAAAAATCCATTTGCATGGAGTTCCTTCATGCGTTCCTTTCTAACATGACCTAAATGGCGGTTCCACGGATAAGTGGAATTCAAATCATTTGCCTTGTGGCATTTTTAGCGTCAGTGTTATGTATATGTGTTTCACCATTAAGATTTATAATAACTTATCCATCGTACATGGAGTAATGTCATAATTTGAACAACTCATTGTTTTTATTTGACCAGAGCAAAATAACAATTATTAAGTTCTTTATTATAAATTCTAAGGGCTAGGTAGAATGCCAACGACTATCATAATAACACTTTATTATGTTCCAGACGTGCATTATTACCATATTCATTATCAGTCACTTAGGCCATCGTATTCTTGTATTGCGTTGTACTGTATGACATCTCATACCAACCAATCTGGTACAAATACCCAAGAACTTCATTATGTGACCAAACAAGGAATACATCCATAACATGTATATCATTTATATACACTTGAGCTAGACTTTCTAGTCTTTTCTTTCTTTCTGCCAAAATATCTTTTGTAGTTTCTCTTTTAGCTTTCCTCACTCTCAGAAAACACTTCACCTTCAATAAATTCTAAGTTTGTTGGTCATATACCAATAATCTTGAGGTTCTTACTTTAAAGTTGATCATCATATGACAAGTGTTTCAGATTTCACTATTAGTAACTTAGTAATATGATGAACAATTTCACTCATAATTTTATCCATCATATCATGATGACTTTCCGAGACCATGTTTGTACATGCTAGGCTCGTAAAGTTTAACCTCGATATTCGCATGTGCAAATCTGGCTTCCCGTTGTATGCACACGTAGAATCTATAACATCCGATCATCATGTGATGCTTCGAAACTACGAGTCTTAGCAACAGTGCATACTAAGGACGATCACTTCATGGATATGCGAATATTGTTAGTGCCCCAATAGTTGGAGGATTGGGACGCCTTGCATCTTCAACCTTCGTACATTCCCATAAAACTTATGAGTTTATGTAGTCTCACCAAATTATATTCTATCATCTTGCAATAAGGTCTTAGATATAACTGATGTCTCATACCTTGATTATTTCTGGAAAAAAATTCAGCTCCTTATTTTTCAAACAGATTTGAACTTCAAGTTTCACGGAGACAAGATGACTTTAGGTACTAATTGAAATCATAGCTCTTTAAATCAACAATATGAGGTTTACTAAAAGTTTGCAATAGGACTTAAACAATTCTTGATTCTTGAACAATACGGTACCAGTCCGTAAAGTTTCTTGTCAGATTTTAACAGTATTTCTATCTCAATTACAAGACTAGCGCATGGTAGAAAAACGGATGCCAATACTACAAAATTAATTCAAAATACTACTCAGACTAAGTTTATGGTAATTAGTTCATGTTTTAATCTAATTACTAATGAACTCCCACTTAATACAACATCCCTCATAGTTGTTAAGTGGTACACGATCCACATCCATTATACCAAAACCGATCATCACGTGAGATGATGTAGCTTCAATGCTGAACATCAACATGTTGATCATATCATCCATATGACTCATGTTTAACCTTTCGGTTTCCGTTGTCCCGAGGCCATGTCTGTACATGCTAGGCTCGTCAAGCAAACCCAAGTATTCCGCGTGTGCAACATGGCTTACACCCGTTGTATGTGAACGTTGAGTCTATCACATCCGATCATCACGAGATGCTTCGAAACGACGAACTATATCAACGGTGCATACGAGGGGAGAACACTTTATTATCTTGATATTAATGTGAGGGAACAACTTATAATGCTACCGTCGTGTTCTAAGCAAAATAAGATGCATAAAGGATTAACATCACATGCAATTCATATGTGATATGATATGGCCCTTTAGTCTTTGCGCCTTCGATCTTCATCTCCAAAGCACGGACATGATCTCCATCATCAACGGGCATGATCTCCATCATCGTCGGCGTAGCGTCAAGGTCCATGGCGCCGTCTTCATGGTTGTTCACCTCATGTAGCAACTATTACAACTACTTTAAAATACTACTCAACATGAAATTTAAAGACAACCATAAGGCTCCTGCCGGTTGCCACAATACAATAATGATCATCTCATACATATTCATCATCACATTATGGCCATATCACATCACCAAACCCGCAAAAACAAGTTAGACGTCTCTAATTTGGTTTGCATATTTTACGTGGTTTAGGGTTTTCGAGTAAGATCCAATCTACCTACGAACATGAACCACAACGGTGATACTAGTGTTCTCAATAGAAAGAGCAAATTGAATCTTCACTACGGTGGGAGAGACAGACACCCGCAAAGTCACTTATGCAATACAAGTTGCATGTCGAACGTGGAGCAAATCTCATGAACGCGGTCATGTAAAGTTAGCCCGAGCCGCTTCATCCCACCATGCCACAAAGATGCAAAGTACTCGAACTAAAGACAAAAAAGCATCAACGCCCACAAAACAATTGTGTTCTACTCGTGCAACCAATCTATGCATAGACACGGCTCTGATACCACTGATGGGATTCGTAGCATAGAAAACAAAAAATTTCCTACCGCGAGAACGCAATCCAAGCCAAGATGCAATCTAGAAGACGGTAGCAACGAGGGGATGAACGAGACTAACCCTTGAAGATTTCCAAAGCCTACAAGAGGAGGCTCTCGTTGCTGCGGTAGACGATCACTTGCCGCTTTCAAAAGCGCTTAGAAGATCTTGACGGTGCCACAATCGGGCAGCACCTCCGTACTCGGTCACACGTACGGTGTTGATGAAGACGACGTCCTCCTCCCCGTTCCGGCGGGCAGCGGAAGTAGTAGCTCCTCCTTGAATCCCGGCGCACGACGGCGTGGTGGCGGTGTCGATGGAGATCTCCGGCGGAGCTTCGCTAAGCGTTTGCGGGAGAGGTGGAGGAGGTGGGGCGGCTAGGGTTTGGGAGAGGGGGTGGCCGGCCACTATGGGGTGCGGCCAAGCTATGGCTTAAGGTGGCCGGCCCCCTCCCCTTGTCCCTCATTATATAGGTGGAACACCCAAGAGTTGGTCTACAAGTCTTCGAATAAGACCCCAAACCAAAACCTTCCATATGACATGAAACCTACCCAAGGTGGGATTTCCACTTGAGGTGGGATTCCCACCTTTCCTTGGGAGGGGGTGGCCGGCCACCTTGGTGGAGTCCACCTGGGACTCCACCCCTCTAGGGTTGGCCGGCCAAGCTTGGTGGAGTCCCTCCGGGACTCCGCCTTCCATAGTGATTTCTTTCGGACTTTTCTAGAACCTTCTAGAACCTTCCATAAATGCACCATCATTTACGCAGTGGCGTTTGATGTAATCAAAGTACCTTTCAGTATAAGTGATTTACATGATCTCATGGTCGAAGGACTAGGTAACTATGTATCGAAAGCTTATAGCAAATAACTTAATGACGTGATCTTATGCTACGCTTAATTGGGTGTGTCCATTACATCATTCACATAATGATATAACCTTGTTATCAATAACATCCAATGCTCATGATCATGAAACTATGATCATTTATTAATCAACAAGTTAGTTATACAAGAGGCTTACTAGGGACTCCTTGTTGTTTACATAACACACATGTATCAATGTTTCGGTTAATACAATTATAGCATGGTATGTAAACATTATCATAAACACAAAGATATATTATAATAACCATTTATTATTGCCTCTTGGGCATATCTCCAACAGGGACGCCGACCATCGCGATAATGGACCCCTTCTATATGCGGGAGAGCATCATCTGCAACCCTGGGGATCGGGCGATTGCCACCCGGCAGGTCGAGGATTTCATGCTGGCGAACATTAAGAAGGGCGCCATTCTCATCCCTTACTTCCCCGAGTAAGTAATCACTCGCTAGTCCCCATCACCATTCTATCCTATATCTCCATTTGCATTTCCAAAGGTTAATCCGTGTGTTTTCCGCAGAGACAAGTTCTGCACCCTCATCGTCGTGCACCCGCAACACTCGCATGCAGTCTATCTCGACTCGGGTAGGGACAAGAAGAAAGACTACACCCACATCAGGGCCCTTCTCAATGATGCTCTCACCGGCTTCGCCAACAAGGCAGGCCCCCTCAAAGTAGAGAGGAAATCCCGAGGAGGCTTGGTCTTAACCCACACAACCAACTTCCCCTGCCTCAGGCAGTCGAAGGAAGACAATGGGATGGACGCGTGGTACGCCATCCTTCAGATGCAGGAGTACATAAAGTACGCAGATGACATGTTGCTGCCAGAGAGTCTCAGAAACAGGTTTGCAAACATGGCGGATGCCCCTGATAGAGAGATTAGAAAGAACTGGGGTCGCATCCAGCAGTTCATTTGCACGATAATCCTGCAGGATGTCAACAATAGGTCTGGCGAGTTCTTCTACGGCTACGGTCTACCACCTAATGACGAGATAGAACTCCGCTTGGAGATGTCGCGTGATGAGAGGCCGTTCAACTCGCTTGAGGGATGCCGTCCATTCCCCCTAGGCGTACAACCTGATCCTACGACGGGAACACTATTGCTAAAGCTTGAACGATATGTCCTTGAACTTCCGTATTGTAATAATTGCTATATATTCCCATAGAATCGACTTGTCGCCTTTATTTAGTTTGTATGGATGTGCATGTGAACCTGTGTCTATAACTTCATTTACTTTGCTATATATTTCAAGATTATGGCGTGTATACCTTAATCATTATTTGCATTTACTCGACCCCTACTCGCCTCGTATTTGGAGTTCGCCGAAGATTAGAATGTTCGGTCACTCGTACACTCGGGGGTGGAGCCAGTGAGCCTTGGTGCGATGGCCACAAGTATCAATCTATTGTGCATCCTACCTAGCCTCACTGACTCCATCCCTGGATGTTAATATTTGTTTCGACCGACAAAGTATGAGGCACATGCTATTTACTTCGTACTACTTGTCTTTTATTTGAGTTGGCACTTGTTAATAGCGTTGGCCGATGATTAGAATGTTTGGTCACTTGTACACTCTGGGGTGGGGTGAGTGAACCTAGTGTGATGGCACAAATATCAATCTGTTGTGCATCCTACTTGGCTTCACTTACCCCATCCCTGAATGTTACTATTTGTTTCGACCGACAAAGTATGAGGCACATGCTATTTAGTTCATATTACTTGTCTCTTATTTGAGTTGGCACTTGTTAATTGTATTGGTACTAACGTTTTATTTGTCTTGTGCATGGAGATGCCGACGACATATGTCGTGTACAAGGGGAGGGTTCCTGGAGTCTACGACGACTGGGAGGACTGTCGGAGACAGGTGCACCGCTTCAGCGGCAACAGCTACAAGGGATACCCCACTAGGGTGGAGGCGGAAGGAAGATACGCCCGTTATCTAGCGGGAGAGATGAGGGACATGAGGAGGAACCGGATGAAGACCATGGCCTTCGTGATGATGGTCATCGTGACCATGTTGGTCATGTTCTATGTGATTGTAGTTTAGGTTAGTAGCTACATTGTGAGGTGTATGACGACACTTGTGACGACTACCGAGACTTCTAACTTTGTGAAACTTCGTCGTTCGGTGTTGCATATGCACATGTGTTGTATGAATCACCATTCCGAAACGAGACTTGCGTATTTGCGTATTGATACCGAAATGAGACTTGGCTCTCTATGTGCTTCTCATATTGCATGTTCTGTTGTATAAATATGAACTGCGTTGTAAATATATACTGCTGTCAAATATGTATTCTAATATGCTGAAAAAAAGCTGTAAAAATGAATTTTTGAATAGTATTGCCGGCGCACCTAAATGCCCTACTGCCGGCGCACGTGGCATGCGCCAGTGCTGGAAGCCCTACTGCCGGCGCAGCTGCTCGTGCGCCGGTGGAACTTGGCTTTGCCGGCGAAGCTTGGATGGTGCGCCGGCAGTAGCTGACCTATCGCCGGCGCACTGCCCGGTGCGCCGGCAGTGGCCAGTTATCACCGGCCCGTTCGCACGGGCGGGCTTGTGGTGCGCCGGCAATAGGCCTTTTAGGTTCGCTGGCGGTAGGCCTTTCCCTTGTAGTGGGTGGCGGTGCAACAGGCACCGTAGGAGCAACGGGGCGTGGCGGACAGGAGACCTCGCCAGAAAGCACACCCCAAAGACGAAGACCGCGCATGAAGGCAGCAAAATCAGGGTAATTCGCGCCATCAAAGATCACCGGGCAGCGAGGGATCGCAACATAGCCCGAGGAAGACATAGCTTTTTTTTCGTTTTTTTATCTTTTGCTTTTTTTACCTCAGATCGAAGTCACGCTATAGGACGAGAAACGGCGCGCGGGGAAGCAGCGGGCGGCGGGCGCGGCGCGAGGAAGCGAGACGGCGTCCACGAGCTGCAGCGGAGGCGGGCGCGGAGCGGGACGGCCTGGCGTCGGGCGGCGAGCCAGCTCCCAGATCGGGCGGAGGGCGGGAGCAGGAGAATCGGGCCGGGAAATCGGGAGCGGGGTGGGCGGCGAGCGGGAGCTGGGAATCGGGCGGCGAATCGGGTGGGGCGAGCGGGAGCAGTGGAATCGGGCGGCGAATCGGGTGGGGATGAGATTTTATTACGTCGGGCGGGCGGAGGGAGTCCTGGCGGCGAATCGGGAGCGGCCTGGCGTTGGGGATGAGATTGGAATTGGAGCAGAGGACGGGCGACGGACGGGAGATTAGAGCAGAGGACGGGCGACGGACGAGAGATTGGAAGACGAACAAGCAACCTCGGCCGGGGGAACTAGAGGATCAATTTTCGCTCTGATACCATGTTAGGGCAATATGCTTTTTGTATTACCAGGGGGGCCAAAGGCCACAATATATAGTGCATGTACAGGTGCACATATGCAGAAAGCCCTCTAACATATGGAGAAACTACAATATACAGATATATACATCTAACAGATGTCATATGCATGGAGCTAATTGTGATAGAGCAGTTGTTTAGTAAATTGAGTCTGTCTTTGTCCAAAGTGCACAAGATCACAAGGTCCCGCTCCTTGAGAAGAATGAATATTTGCCGCTTAACAAAATCAAAAAGGTTCGTCCAACTCTTATAGGTTTGATCTTCTACTGCTCTATCCCTGGAGAGAAATGAGTATAGTCAAGATGGATATTAATATTTAAGAAATGGGGATACTGATCGATTTATCCATTCTTGTAACTTTCCTCATGGAGGCTATCACACCAATATCTATCACGTCGTGTACTGCCTGTGTGGTTGGTGATGAGAAGTTCAATCTATGGTGATCTTTAAAAAAAAATGTATGTGTTGTTGGAAAGAGAGGCAATATGTTGATCTTGCAAGCTTACTGGTGGTTAGTTATTTGCTTCGTAATTGCTACTAGAAAACCTGTAAACTCAGTATCTCGTATTTGTTGTTATAAACATCTCCACAATTTTAATTTTAAGAAAATTGTGGAGCGCCCATGTCATCCAACCAAACATGAACAGTCTTTCGTGTGAACTTATTGGTAAGGCATTCAAACCCAGTTAAAAATAAAAAGGAACGAATAGTCCACGGAACGTTATAGGAAATAATATATCCCAACAAATAATAATGAAGACACATTAGAAGACGGAGGGTGCCACATAAAGAGTACCAGGAGAAGAAGAGTGGAGCTACGAAGTAGGGGAAGATGAAGAGCGATAAATGGGACGGCGATAGATGGCGGAATGAGCTCGTTAGAAACAATGAGCAGTGATGACGGCTAGTTGTGGTTCACCATGCAAGATAAACTCGACAACGACAACGATGAGGTGGTGATGCACGACGTATAAACGCGTGAGATCCCGTGAGGTTTAGCGACACCTCAACTTGATGGCACATGTGCTTACGCAAATGCCATATGGTGTGGACGGAGGTGAAAACAGATGAATGTTGAGTTCTTGGCCGGGCTTGCGCTACAAGCCTACAAGTTCGTTGCTGTTAGCATACAGAGGTTGCTAACTAAATGTTGTCTTGGAATTGCATATGTTGTACCTTCGTTTACATTCGCCTCGGTTGACAAGAAAAATATACTTATTAAATTCAGGTTAAGTCAATAGTAGAGGAGCTGAAGTGTTTGACATAAGTCAGATGACTTAGGTCCCTGTCGCGTCGAACCATCAGACATGGAGTCCATATATGTCAGCGACTCTGAATCAGGTTGACTTTTTCTTTTTGAGCAACCGGTAGAAGCACTGCCTTTTCATTAAGAAGAGAAAAATTTGGTTAGTTTATAAGGAA
The DNA here is from genome assembly GCA_030979885.1 of Lolium multiflorum. Taxonomy (NCBI): domain Eukaryota; kingdom Viridiplantae; phylum Streptophyta; class Magnoliopsida; order Poales; family Poaceae; genus Lolium; species Lolium multiflorum. The sequence continues at coordinate 78,035,752 of CM061750.1, read as the reverse complement.
AACTGATCGAAAACCGTACAACCCAAACACCACAGACCGGCCCCGAGGCCGCGCACCACACGAGCCGACGACACTCCCGCCCTAGCAAGAAGTGGCAGCACTCAAAACAGAAAGCTCCTGAAGCCGCCGCTCCGACGTCCACACCGGTCCCGAGACCGCGCACACTGGCGAGAACAGGAAAAACACCTAAACACAACACACCGGCCCCGAGGCCGCGGACGCTACGAGCCGACGACACTTCAGCCCAAGCTAGATGGGGCGACACTCAAAGAAAGAAGAGTTCCAGAGCCGCCGCTCCGGCGTCCACACCAGTCCCGAGACCGCGCACCAGCCTGGCCGGCGAGGCAGATACCACACAAAGCATGCCAAAACTTGCCTAGCGGTGTACCAGACCTCCAAGGCATCGCCCCCAAGGGGGAGACGGCGAAGGCGCCGCCGATGCCCGCTCTAGCGAAAGCCAAAGCTCAGGTTTTCACCTGGAGAGTCTGAGGCTTCACACGACAAGGGAGGTGAAGGAGCTCCTCGACAATGCCTCCAACGAGGGGAACGGCGTCCAAGGACGCCGACATCGCCGGCACCAACCGAAGTGGATGCAGTGCTTTCGCGCAGAGTTCACCCAAACCCAAGTCGTTGAAGCATATCCACGAAGGCGAAGAAGACATGCCCGCGTCGCAGCACACCATCGCCGCCGCATGAAGCCAACCTTCAGGACGCGCCCCACGGCCGCCCACGCAGTCGTGCCTTGCCGCCCGCACGGCCAAGGCAGAGCAGCCAAAACGGGAGCCGCCGCTCCGGCCTTCACACGCAGCAGCAGAGCCAACACCTCACGTCAACTCGCCGCTCGCCGCGGGGCGCCGGAAAGCGCCCCGACCACCAGAAGAGCGGCACCGCCGCGCCGCGTCCATGACTTAAGTTGGTGTAAACCCTTGTTCTTATCCGTATCGCATTCTACCCATGTGGCCTGCCATATTCATCATCTTTACCAACCTAAATTACTGTGAAAACCTATCTCACGTCATCAAACCGGCTGGGAGAGCAACCGGAGCACGATGACCCACCCAGATCCGGGCTCACGCGAGGAGACGCCGCTGGCGCCGGCGCGGACACCGTTCCCGGACTGCATCGCAACTGACGCCGGCCTCGGCTTCATCCTCGGTGGCACGGGCGGGTCCGTGTTCCACTTCCTCAGGGCCCTCCGCAGCTCGCCCAGCGGCCGCCGCGTCGCCGGCGGCGTGCAGGCCGTCCGCGCGAACGCGCCCCGCCTCGCCGGGACTTGGACAGGCCTGTTTGTCGCCTTCTCCGCCGTCGATTCCGCCATGTACTCCGCTCGCGGCAAGGATGACCCGTGGAACCACATCGTCGCCTTCGCCTGCATGCGAGGCCTACACCGTAGGCGCAAGGGGCTCAAAGCCGCCGTCAGCTCCGCGCTCGTCGGCGCCGTTTTCTGGGGCCTCGTCGAGGTTTCCATGATCGCTTTGGACGCCGACGGCGCAGATCCGCACCGGAAAAATCTCAAAATTCGCTGCCCGCTACCCGCTTCTTGCTCGGACGGGGATCCGGTCCTGGAGAAGTGAATCATCCGATGTAGTATAAACAGTAGGATTTAGGTGACCGCCAAATTGTTGTTTTACCCATAAGAATAGAGATTCCTCCTGGTTGTGCCTTGCCGCTTCTGTAAGCGCCGCTCCCACACCGTACGGTTTGGTCGCCTCACCGGGGGCACACGCCGCCTCTGCCTCCACGGCGGCCGCCGCGTCCTCCTTCGTCACCGCCTTGTCCGTCGGCAGCTTCGCCGTCGCGTTCCACTGAAACACCACACCAGACATGCATCCGTACGTGCAGTCAGAGCTGTCAGATGTGTAAGTCAAGTCATCATGCGCGCGCGGAGGACGTGTATCCGTGTACCTTGAGGACGTCGGCGATGGTGACCTTGTCCTTGTCGTGCCCAGCCGTGGCGTTGGACTCCGCCGCCTGCTCCGCCTGCTCGGCGACCCCGCCAGGGATGGTCGCTCCTGGGCCGACGACGCGCGCCTCCGCCGCTCGTATCGCCGCGGCGTCGGACCGCTCCACCGGCTGGTCACCCACGGCCTGCGCCGCCGCCTCCAGCGCCTCCGCGACCTTCACCTTGGTGTCGTACTCTTCGTCCACGACGTCACCGCAGCCCACGTGGGCGAGCCGCTCCACGTTGAGCTCGTCGGCGTCCCTTGGGGTAACCGCCTCGGGGCCTTCTAACACCCGGGCTTGGTTGCTCGTCTTGGTCTGGGCGTAAGCTTGGCAGTCCACTCTGGGCTGGCCTTGCTCCATGGCTCTCGCCCTTGTCACTCGGAGTCTTTCCCTTCTAGCCTTCTAGGCGGCCGGCGATGGGAACTGACGATGCTCATCAGCGGCAGAGTTTATATCGTGGATGAAGTGACGTGGCCGGGAATGACACGTGGGGATACGTGTCAGCAGGAAATTTATTGCTGTATTGTGTGACAGAGCATGCCCGAAGACACCTGGATGGAAGCACAGCGCACAGAGCCTCTCCAGTCCAAAATTGTAGGAATTTATTATTGCAATATTTTATATGTTGAGGGAGTCGTGCTCTCGCTCTTAGGTGCATTTGATCGTTTTATTTTAAAATTCATCTTTAATACATTTTAAGATGTTAAAATATTTCAAATGAACCCAAAATTACGTGTCATCTTCACATGCTACTGGCGTATAAAGTCTTTGCGTTAAAAATCAATTTGTTGTTTGAGCTGTGTAAAAAAGATAAAATATGATGCTAAAAATAAAGCTTTTTTTGATACATGTTTTATCTTGTTACATCGCTCACAGAAAATAACAGTTTTTCGCGTAATTGTACGAACACACATAGATCATCGAGATGTACATAAGAATTTTTTTTTTGACAATTAAAAATGTGTTTTTTTGGGTGGAGGAAACATATGCACCCCAAAGCTAAATGGAACTTTCAATATGTGGACTACATTGCTATCCTCCCGGAATTAAAATCTCAATGTGAAAATATTCATGAAAATAACACGGAATAATTAACGCGGAATTGAACTTAAGACAATATATTGAAGGAAGCCAATACGGCTATACAATATAGAGTGCGCTGAAATTATACCAAGAAACAATATAGAGTGGAATGCCAGGTTATCCATATGATTGGCTCTATGGATTGTTAAACCATACAAGTTTGATTTTGAATTCAAACTTGGCGCACAACTCACACGCACAATTCAGTAGATGATTGTTACCGACTGTGATTGGTTTGACAAGTCACCGAGTCGTAGCTGAAAAACAGATGAAAATATTTCGAATTTGAAGTCTATATAAAGATTATTATCCTATAGTCTCAATATGCATTGTGAGCGGCACCATCGATAAAACAGATGAATAGATGGTAGGCCAAATAGCTCCTAAACCTAGTTTTCCACATTGTATTTTCAATATGTGCAGCGTTTGAAGCCGATTGAGAAAGTGTGAAAATAGGAGTATGTTGCATCCTTGCAGATCTAAAGTTAATAGTATCATCTCCTATTTACACATAAATATTTTCTAGGCCAAACATTATCATATTTTTTGGATGGAAATTTGTAGATGCAACATAATCTATGTACATAATTTGTTTCGCATTTTAAAAAAACTTAGATGTGCTCCATGTGATATGGGGTGTGGGTGTAACTAGTTGCAAACATTAATTTCCCACATTCAATGATCAAGGGGACCGACGAGGATTAATAATGCCACATACGATGTGTAGGAAACCATTTTTTAGGCAATGCCACATGTAGTAGTTTATACAAGGTTGGTAACTTCACTTGGAATTTAGTAATGGTGTATGAAGATTCCCAACATGATGGTAAGGCCAAAAACAAGCCCACTTCCTATATCTTGTGATTTTGATACGACATGGAGAGATAGTGAAAAAAGAAAGAACAAGCCATGAGGTTATGGTGAAGTCCTTTATTCAATGCAGTTGTTGATCAAGGGAACCTAACAAAGACAATCTGAGAAGTTGTTTGCCACGTGGGAGAGGAAAATGCATCATCCGAGAATGGAGAAGTGCAGCTGGTTCCTATGCCACATGACCCTCTATTGTTCATCGACACTAATGGAGCCACTCTATGGAGGGTGGTCGGGTTCATGAGATCGCTTTGGTGGTGCTTATGATACCCTAGGTTGGCACACCGTACTACATGTACCGCGTGAAAAACGTACTGACCAACTTGCTCGTGCTTGTAACTTTCCTCACGAATCGACCACACCAACATCTATAACTAAAATCATCACTTCCGTTTTTCTCTAGTTTTTTTAAATGTGATATTAAATATGCAATTTTGGATGCCAGCAACGATATGCTTAACAAGATTGTCTTTGGTGAGGATAACTCCTCGATGAAGATGCCATCCAATTTTTTTTATTTTTAATGACAGAAACCACACCGTGTACTTCCATGTCAATTCCGTTTAACAAGATTGTCTTTGGTGAGGATAACTCCTCGACGAAGATACCATCCAAATTTTTTTATTTTTAATGGTATTTTCATCCTCCAAATTTTCTTATTATTATCAACTGGTATGTCAGAATGAAGGATTGCATTGTACAATGATTTTACTTAGTCATTTTTAGAGATGAACAAATAACTTTCTCAGGCGTGAAACACACTACTGCTCTAACAAGTACCATCACCTGCTGCCTGTTTAATTAGTCAGTGCTTGAAAGCTATCGATAGCTGGCTGGAACCTGGTCCTCTGAGGAAAAAGTTGTCGTCCCTCGATGCTAGCAGCAGTGATGCTCGCAATTTTACGTGTTCAAAACTAGACTAGATCAGAGACAACAACGTTGTACGTGTTCAAAACTACTAGATCCAGAATCGTACGTGCATCCAGAAGATCGAGAGAGGGACTCACTCAGAGCTGGAGCACCACAGTTTTCGGCCCATCCAAAGCCAAGCTCCATTCAGGTCGCCGCCTCCCTCCCACGCACGACGCCGCTCGCCGCCGTCTCAAAATAAGGTAACCGTACCTCAGGATGACCACGCTCCCATCGCTTCACGTCTTCACCACTTTTGCCCTCCCGGCCGCCCAGTACTCGTCCGTCCATGCCAGCATCACCACTAAAACAAAAACAAGACATCAAGATCGAAATTCAATAATCTGGTCGGTGGCTAAGCAACAAGTGCGAGGAATGAAGAAATACTTACTTATCTCAGAGTGGCTCTCCTCTCCTCTCATCTCCTCAACAAGTGCATTTAATCATTTATTTTAAAATTCATCTTTAATACATTTTAAGATATTTTTTTTCAAATGAAGCCAAATTTACGTGTCATCTTCACATGCTACTTGCGTATAAAGTCTTTGCGTTAAAAATCAACTTGTTGTTTGAGCTGTGTAAAAAAGATAAAATATGATGCTAAAAATAAAGCTTTTTGTGATACATGTTTTATCTTTTTTACATCGCTCACAAAAAATAACAGTTTTTCGCGTAATTGTACGAACGCATATAGATCGTCGAGATGTACATAAGAAACTTTTTATTGATTTTTTTGACAGTTAAAAATATGTTTTTTGGGTGGAGGAAACATATGCACCCGAAAAGCTAAATTGAATTTTCGATATGTGGACTACATTGTTATCCTCCCGAAATTAAAATCTCAATGTGAAAATATGCATGGAAATAACATGGAATAATTAACGAGAAATTGAACATAAGACAATATATTGAAGGAAGCAAATAGGGCTATACTGAAACACAATGTATATGAGTGCGCTGAAATTATACCAAAGAACAATATAGAGTGGAATGCTTGATTATCCATATGATTGGCTCTATGGATTGTTAAACCATACGAGTTTGATTTTGAATTCAAACTCGGCACACAGCTCACACGCACAACTCAGTAGTAGATTGTTAACGATTGTGATTGGTTTGACAAGTCACCGAGTCGTAGCTGAAAAATAGATGAAAATATTTTGAATTTGAAGTCTATATAAAGATTATTATCCTATAGTCTCAACATGCATTGTGAGCGACACCATCGATAAAAGAGATGGATAGATGGTAGGCCAAATAGCTCCTAAACCTAGTTTTCTACGTTGTATTTTCAATAATATATGGGCAGGCGTTTGAAGCCGATTGAGTAAGTGTGAAAAAAGGAGTATGTTGCATCCTTGCAGATCCAAAGTTAATAGTATCATCTGCTATTTAAACATCAATATTTTCTAGGCCACACATTATCATATTTTTGGATGGAAATTTGTAGATGCAACATAATCTATGTACATAATTTATTTCACATTTTTTAAAAACTTAGATGTGATACATGTGATATGGGGTGTGGTTGTAACTACTTCCTCCGTATCGGTTTAACAGGCATGCACACAGTTTAAGACAAAGTTTGACCATTGATTTTGTTAACAAAATATAAATTATATGTCTATAAAATTTATACCATTAGATTCATATTCAAATAAGGTTTCCAATGATATAATTTTTATGACATATTTTCCATATTTTATTGACCAAATTAATGGTCAAAGTGTTTTCTTAAACTACGTGGGTGCCCGTTAAACCGATACGGAGGGAGTAGTTGCAAACATTAATTTCCACATTCAATGATCAAGGGGACCGACGAGGATTAATAATGCCACATACGATGTGTAGGAAACCCATTTTTGGTAATATTTTGTAATGCCACATGTAGTAGTTTATATAAGGTTGGTAACTTCACTTGGAATTTAGTAATAGTGCATGGAGATTCCCAACATGATGGTAAGGCCGAAAACAAGCCCACTTCCTATATCTAGTGATTTTGATACGACATGGAGATATAATGAAAAAAACAACAAGCCATGAGGTTAGGGTGAAGTCCTTTATTCAATGCAATTGTTGATCAAGGGAACCTAACAAAGACAATCTGAGAAGTTGTTTGCCATGTGGGAGAAGTACAATGCATCATCCAAGAATGGAGAAGTGTAGTTGGTTCCTATGCCACACGACCCTATATTGTTCATCGACACTAGTGGAGGGTGGTCGGGTTCATGAGATCGCGTTTGTGGTGCTTATGATACCCTAGGTCGGCACACCATACTACATGTACTGCATGAAAAATGGGGCTGGTGGTAGAGGTGGTGGTGGCGGTGGTGACTGAGGTGGTGGAGACACTACGGGAAAATCAGGCGCTGCCGTGCAGCCAAGCTTTGCCATGAGCTGCTGCACGGCAAAGATTTCTTTGCCGTGCGCAACAAGAAGAGCCCACGGCAAAGCAAAAATGCACGGCAAAGAATTAGAGCAGCGCACGGCAAAGAAACATAGCACGGCAAAGAAAGATATGGCGCACGGCAAAGTAGTTCCTCACGGCAAAGAATGGGAGCAGCGCACGGCAAAGATTTTAAGACGGCAAAGTCCCTGCAAGCCGCACGGCAAAGAAACAGCGCACGGCAAAGGAAAAAATGCACTGCCGTGCCCACCCCTTTGCCGTGCAGACAGATCAGTTGCACGGCAAAGGGTCCTTTGCCGTGCGCTTCTCCCTTTGCCGTGCGCCAATATACATTTTATTTGTTTTTCTAACTATTTTATTTCATCTACTACTTATATTTATTTTGTTAATTAGTTTTTCTTTTTGATGACTATTTATTACACTATGTGAAATACAAAATTAGTCACCATGCTCATCCCCCACATATATCAGGGTTCCGGTGCTCCGGCGGCCGTCCCCCTCCTTCCCCCCAAAACAGCGGGACGGCGGGTCTACCCCCTAGATTTCTCCGCGCGAGGTTCCACCAATATACCTTTTCATAGGTTTAGGTTTGTTTAGTCCATGGACATATGGAAAACCATGTGTGGTACCCTTTGGCACAGTCTAGCCCCCGATATACCCGCGGCGGGACACTTCACCGTACACGTCCAGGAATCTGTTAAGTGTTATCGCCCGAAGGTGAGGAATGTCAGACCGGGGATCCATGCCATGCACCATTTGGTGAATTACACCTAGCATCACACTTTGACACATAGAATAGGTCCACATGCAAGGTTTGGTGGGGTTCGGTGCTCCGGCGGTCGTTCTCCCCTCCTCCCCCAAAAGAGCGGAATGTGTGCCCCGGGTCTACCCCCTAGATTTCTCCGCGAGGGTGCACCAATGTAACTTTTCATTCTTTTAGGTTTGTTTAGGACATATACACATGGAGAACCAAGATTGGGACCCTTTGGCACATACATATATACCCGCAGCTCGAGCCATTATCACATGATCGAGGGTGTGCCTGATCTACTGGTTAGGGTTTGGTGTAGGGTTAGGGCTAGGGTCTAGGGGTAGGGCTAGGGTTTAGGTTCAATGTAAGTATTTATGGTTAGGTATAGGTTTAGGGTTTACGGTTAGGGTTAGGGTTAGGGTTTATGATGCATGGTTCTCCACCGGCGTCGTGGTTTAGGGTTTTAGAGGGGTTTTAGTGCTCGAAGCCTCCCCAGTTTAGGGTTTAGGGTTTAGGGAAGCTACTTTTGCAGTGTTAGACCTTGCACCACACTTTGACACATATCATAGGCCCACATGCAAGATTTGGTGGGGTTCCGGTGCTCGGCGGTCGTTCTCCCCTCCTTCCCCCAAAAGAGCGGAACGTGTGCCCGGCGGGTCTACCCCTAGATTTCGCGCGAGGGTGCACCAATGTAACTTTTCATTCTTTTAGGTTTGTTTAGGACATATAGACATGGAGAACCAAGATTGGGACCCTTTGGCACATACATAGCCGCAGCTCGAGCCATTATCACATGATCGAGGGTGTGCGTGATCTACTGGTTAGGGTTAGGTGTAGGGTTAGGGCTAGGGTCTAGGGTTTAGGGGAGCTACTTTTGCAGTGTTAGACCTTGCACCACACTTTGACACATATCATAGGCCCACATGCAAGGTTTGGTGGGGTTCCGGTGCTCCGGCGGTCGTTCTCCCCTCCTCCCCCAAAAGAGCGGAACGTGTGCCCCGGCGGGTCTTCTCCGCGCGAGGGTGCACCAATGTAACTTTTCATTCTTTTAGGTTTGTTTAGGACATATAGACATGGAGAACCAAGATTGGGACCCTTTGGCACATACATAGCCGCAGCTCGAGCCATTATCACATGATCGAGGGTGTGCGTGATCTACTGGTTAGGGTTAGGTGTAGGGTTAGGGCTAGGGTCTAGGGTTTAGAGCTACTTTTGCAGTGTTAGACCTTGCACCACACTTTGACACATATCATAGGCCCACATGCAAGGTTTGGTGGGGTTCCGGTGCTCCGGCGGTCGTTCTCCCCCTCCTCCCCCCAAAAGAGCGGAACGTGTGCCCCGGCGGGTCTACCCCCTAGATTTCTCCGCGCGAGGGTGCACCAATGTAACTTTTCATTCTTTTAGGTTTGTTTAGGACATATACACATGGAGAACCAAGATTGGGACCCTTTGGCACATACATACCCGCAGCTCGAGCCATTATCACATGATCGAGGGTGTGCCTGATCTACTGGTTAGGGTTAGGTGTAGGGTTAGGGCTAGGGTCTAGGGTTTAGGGGAGCTACTTTTGCAGTGTTAGACCTTGCACCACACTTTGACACATATCATAGGCCCACATGCAAGGTTTGGTGGGGTTCCGGTGCTCCGGCGGTCGTTCTCCCCCTCCTCCCCCAAAAGAGCGGAACGTGTGCCCCGGCGGGTCTACCCCCTAGATTTCTCCGCGCGAGTGCACCAATGTAACTTTTCATTCTTTTAGGTTTGTTTAGGACATATACACATGGAGAACCAAGATTGGGACCCTTTGGCACATACATAGCCGCAGCTCGAGCCATTATCACATGATCGAGGGTGTGCGTGATCTACTGGTTAGGGTTAGGTGTAGGGTTAGGGCTAGGGTCTAGGGTTTAGGGGAGCAACTTTTGCAGTGTTAGACCTTGGACCACACTTTGACACATATCATAGGCCCACATGCAAGGTTTGGTGGGGTTCCGGTGCTCCGGCGGTCGTTCTCCCCCTCCCCCAAAAAAGCGGGCCGTGTGCCCGGGTCTACCCCCCTAGATTTCTCCGCGCGAGGGTGCACCAATGTAACTTTTCATTCTTTTAGGTTTGTTTAGGACATATACACATGGAGAACCAAGATTGGGACCCTTTGGCACATACATACCCGCAGCTCGAGCCATTATCACATGATCGAGGGTGTGCCTGATCTACTGGTTAGGGTTAGGTGTAGGGTTAGGGCTAGGGTCTAGGGTTTAGGGGAGCTACTTTTGCAGTGTTAGACCTTGCACCACACTTTGACACATATCATAGGCCCACATGCAAGGTTTGGTGGGGTTCCGGTGCTCGGCGGTCGTTCTCCCCTCCTCCCCCCAAAAGAGCGGAACGTGGCCCCGGCGGTCTACCCCTAGATTTCTCCGCGCGGTGCACCAATGTAACTTTTCATTCTTTTAGGTTTGTTTAGGACATATACACATGGAGAACCAAGATTGGGACCCTTTGGCACATACATAGCCGCAGCTCGAGCCATTATCACATGATCGAGGGTGTGCGTGATCTACTGGTTAGGGTTAGGTGTAGGGTTAGGGCTAGGGTCTAGGGTTTAGGGGAGCTACTTTTGCAGTGTTAGACCTTGCACCACACTTTGACACATATCATAGGCCCACATGCAAGGTTTGGTGGGGTTCCGGTGCTCCGCGGTCGTTCTCCCCCTCCCCCCAAAAGAGCGGAACGTGTGCCCCGGCGGGTCTACCCCTAGATTTCTCCGCGGTGCACCAATGTAACTTTTCATTCTTTTAGGTTTGTTTAGGACATATACACATGGAGAACCAAGATTGGGACCCTTTGGCACATACATACCCGCAGCTCGAGCCATTATCACATGATCGAGGGTGTGCCTGATCTACTGGTTAGGGTTAGGTGTAGGGTTAGGGCTAGGGTCTAGGGTTTAGGGGAGCTACTTTTGCAGTGTTAGACCTTGCACCACACTTTGACACATATCATAGGCCCACATGCAAGGTTTGGTGGGGTTCCGGTGCTCCGGCGGTCGTTCTCCCCTCCTCCCCCAAAAGAGCGGAACGTGTGCCCCGGCGGGTCTACCCCCTAGATTTCTCCGCGCGAGGTGCACCAATGTAACTTTTCATTCTTTTAGGTTTGTTTAGGACATATACACATGGAGAACCAAGATTGGGACCCTTTGGCACATACATACCCGCAGCTCGAGCCATTATCACATGATCGAGGGTGTGCTGATCTACTGGTTAGGGTTAGGTGTAGGGTTAGGGCTAGGGTCTAGGGTTTAGGGGAGCTACTTTTGCAGTGTTAGACCTTGCACCACACTTTGACACATATCATAGGCCCACATGCAAGGTTTGGTGGGGTTCCGGTGCTCGGGTGGTTCTCCTCCTCCCCCAAAAAAGAGCGAACGTGTCCTTGGCGGGTCTACCCCCTAGATTTCTCCGCGAGGGTGCCTGATCTAGTTGTAAGGGTTAGAGGGTTTAGGGCTAGGGCTAGGGTTTAGGGCTAGGGCTAGGGTTTAGGGCTAGGGTCTAGCTAGGGTTTAGGTTTGTTTAGGATATACTTATGCGCAAAGCTTTATTGATAAATGCACACATAAATCAACTAAAATATTTGAAATGCATGCTGAATTTTTTTTCAAACTGAAAGCATGATACATACTTTATTAAATGATACACATATTGAAAAAACAGGTTTAATGTAATGTAGATATAGAAATGAATGTTGTTGATAATTAAAATAAAAATAAAAAAATCTTTGCCGTGCATTTGCGCACGGCAAAGAATCCTGCCGCACGGCAAAGCCACGATTGCGCACGGCAAAGACTTTGCCGCACGGCAAAGTGCACTTTGCGCACGGCAAAGTGTTGTCCGCACGGCAAAGGCCTTATGCCGCACGGCAAAGACCTCCGCACGGCAAAGTGACTTTGGCCAGATCTAATCTGTCGATCCGACCAGGACTTTGGCCAGATCGAACAGACGCGCCCGTGCCACCCTCCTCCTCCCACACGCGCCCAGCGCCGCCGCGCCCCTGCCCCAGCCAGCGCCGCCGCCACCACCGCGCTCTGCTGGCGCGCGCCGCCTCGCCCCTCCGGCGCGCCGCCGGCCCCCCTCCCGCCGCAGCCGCCGCCAGCCCTCGCCCCCTCCGCCAGCCGCCGCAGCCCCACCTCCCTCCTCGGCCGGCCTTCGCCCTCTCCTCCGGCCGGCCCATGCTGCATCCGGTCTGCCGGCCCCTCCTCTCCGCGCCATGGCCGCTGCGGCCGGGCTCTGTAGCTAAGCCGCCGCCCCGGTCCGCCTCTGCCCTGCATGCCGCTGCTGCCGCCCTTGCCCCTGCCCTGCCCATCGCTGCAGCCCCCGTCAAGGTTAGTGGTAATGTTTGCTGCTTTTAGTGTAAATACTATCAAAGTAGTGCATATGTTATCTGCAGATTGCAAATTGACAAACGAGAACGATTTAGAAAATTTAAAACAAACCGTTCCCAACACCATTATGTCAAGACTTCTTGTATAGCAATTGTTGAAGGGTTAAAATACACGAAAAGCTCTTTTGGATCATGGGCACCAGTGTATTAAAAAGAGAGAATAGCCAAAATACCACTAGTTGAAACCGAAAGTGCCAAAATACCACTAGTGAAAACCAAAGTGCCAAAATAGCACTCATCTTAGGTTTTCTCATGCCAAAATACCACTACCGTGTGATGTCAAACAGATTCCGTTAGTCAAACTGTTATTTTTTCTTGACTTGACAAAACTAAGTTGAGAGGTATTTTGGCTATTCGGTTTTCACTAGTTGAAAAGGGATCACTGGAGCTCATGTGCACCAAATCTCTGTCCTAAAATACAGGGTTAAAAAATTCTTGTTCACTTGCATGACTATTTTTCTTGTTATGCAGGCGATGCTTCGAGGTGGACACGAGGGGCGGCGTCGCGGGGGTGTTTGACGGGGCGTTTCGGATCTTCTTCGACGATTCTCTCAGAGGGTCGTTGGTCTTCTTCACCGGCAGTCGATCACGCTTCGAGGGTGAGAATCCGTTTGCCTCTCTTGTACCTAGGTTTTTTTTGTGTCTAGATCACCAAGTCTGTCGCGATACCTAGGCGTCTCTTCCCGACCGTAAGGGTTACGCGGATAAATATGCATTAGTGGTCTCGCATATTATGAACCGTAACTCTTACGGCATTTATCGGGACAGCCGGCGGATGCGTAGTTGGGTACGTTCTCCGTGCTCTACCCCGATCCGAGACAGGATTTCGGTAGCGCCTCCCCGTTGTTCTCCGGATGCACACCCCTCTCGGCTTTTTGCCGAGACGTGTATCGGGAGAGCAGCGGGGAGGTGCTGCCGAAATTCTGTCTCGGATCGGGGTAGAGCTGGGAGAACGTACTCAATCTACGGATCCGGCGGCTGCTAGGAGCCCACCTAGTAGAGTTTCAGGTTGATGCACGCGTAAAATAAATAAATATATGATGCATAGATTGAGTATTTGATATATAAATGCTATGTTCGTCTGTTTTGTTGCTGATTAGAGGATGGATAATCGTGGCTGGATGTACGATGGCAGAATCAGTCAGTGGAACTATACTGATGAATGGGGAGAAAAGACCGAGCAGTTTGTGGATAGGGCGTTTGCCATACCTAGCAGACCTATAAGTGTTTGGTGCCCTTGTAGTAAGTGCGCTAACCGAAAGGCACAGGACAAGGATGTCGGAGATATGCCCAAGAGGCAATAATAAATGGTTATTATATATCTTTGTGTTTATGATAATGTTTACATACCATGCTATAATTGTATTAACCGAAACATTGGTACATGTGTGATATGTAGACAAACAAGAAGTCCCTAGTATGCCTCTTAAACTAGCTTGTTGATTAATGGATGATTAGTTTCATAATCATGAACATTGGATGTTATTAATAACGAGGTTATGTCATTGTATGAATGATGTAATGGACACACCCAATTAAGCGTAGCATAAGATCTCGTCATTAAGTTATTTGCTATGCTTTCGATACATAGTTACCTAGTCCTTATGACCATGAGATCATGTAAATCACTTATACCGGAAAGGTACTTTGATTACACCAAACGCCACTGCGTAAATGGGTGGTTATAAAGGTGGGATTAAGTATCCGGAAAGTATGAGTTGAGGCATATGGATCCACGAGTGGGATTTGTCCATCCCGATGACGGATAGATATACTCTGGGCCCTCTCGGTGGAATGTCGTCTAATGTCTTGCAAGCATATGAATAAGTTCATAAGAGACCACATACCACGGTACGAGAGTACTTGTCAGGAGACGAGGTTGAACAAGGTATAGAGTGATACCGAAGATCAAACCTCGGACAAGTAAAATATCGCGAGACAAAGGGAATTGGTATCGTATGTGAATGGTTCATTCGATCACTAAAGTCATCGTTGAATATGTGGGAGCCATTATGGATCTCCAGATCCCGCTATTGGTTATTGGTCGGAGTGAGTACTCAACCATGTCCGCATAGTTCACGAACCGTAGGGTGACACACTTAAAGTTGGATGTTGAAATGGTAGAACTTGAATATGGAATGGAGTTCGAATATTTGTTCGGAGTCCCGGATGTGATCCCGGACATCACGAGGAGTTTCGGAATGGTCCGAGAATAAGATTCATATATAGGATGTCATTTTATGTGAATAAAATGATGCGGAAGGTTCTATGGAAGGTTCTAGAAGGTTCTAGAAAAGTCCGGAAGAAACCACCAAGGAAGGTGGAGTCCACAAGGGACTCCACCTCCATGGCCGGCCAGCCCTAGTGGGGGTGGAGTCCCAAGTGGACTCCACCATGGGGGCCGGCCACCCCCACATGGGAGGTGGGAAACCCACCTTTGGGTGGGAGTCCTAGTTGGGCTAGGTTTCCCTCCTATGGAAGGTTTTGGTTCGGGTCTTATTCGAAGACTTGGACACCAACACTTGGGATCCACCTATATAGAGGGCCAAGGGGAGGGGGCCGGCACACCAAAGCCACAAGCTTGGCCGCCCCCCATAGTGGCCGGCCACCCCTCTCCCCAAACCCTAGCGCCCGCTCCTCCACCATATCCCGCACGCTAGCGAAGCTCGCCGGATTTCTCCGCCACGACACCACGCGTCGTGCTGTCGGATTCAAGAGGAGCTACTACTTCCCGCTGGAAGGGGGAGGTGGACGTCGTCTTCATCAACAACCGAACGTGTGACCGAGTACGGAGGTGCTGCCCGTTCGTGGCGCCGGAACCGATCGTGATCAAGATCTTCTACGCGTTTTGCAAGCGGCAAGTGAACGTCTACCGCAGCAACAAGAGCCTCTCTTGTAGGCTTTGGAATCTCTTCAAGGGTTAGTCTCGACAATCCCCTCATTGCTACCGTCTTCTAGATTGCATCTTGGCTTGGATTGCGTGTTCGCCGTAGGAAAATTTTTGTTTTCTATGCTACGTTATCCTACAGTGGTATCAGAGCCAGGTTTATGCATAGATGGTTGCACGAGTAGAACACAATGGTTTTGTGGGCGTTGATGCTTATGTTATCTTTAGCTTGAGTACTTTGCATCTTTGTGGCATAGTGGGATGAAGCGGCTCGGGCTAACTTTACATGACCGCGTTCATGAGATTTGCTCCACGCTCGACATGCAACTTGTATTGCATAAGTGGCTTTGCGGGTGTCTGTCTCTCCTACTATAGTGAAGATTCAATTTACTCTTCTATTGACAACACTAGTATCACCGTTGTGGTTCATGTTCGTAGGTAGATTAGATCTTACTCGAAAACCCTAAACCACGTAAAATATGCAAACCAAATTAGAGACGTCTAACTTGTTTTTGCAGGGTTTGGTGATGTGATATGGCCATAATGTGATGATGAATATGTATGAGATGATCATTATTGTATTGTGGCAACCGGCAAGAGCCTTATGGTTGTCTTTAATTTTCATGTTGAGTAGTATTTCAAAGTAGTTGTAATAGTTGCTACATGAGGTGAACAACCATGAAACGGCGCCATGAACCTTGACGCTACGCCGACGATGATGGAGATCATGCCCGAAGATGATGGAGATCATGTCCGTGCTTTGGAGATGAAGATCAAAGGCGCAAAGACAAAAGGGCCATATCATATCACATATGAAATGCATGTGATGTTAATCCTTTATGCATCTTATTTTGCTTAGATCGCGACGGTAGCATTATAAGATGATCCCTCACATTAATATCAAGATAATAAAGTGTTCTTCCCTCGTATGCACCGTTGCATTGTTCGACGTTTTGAAGCATCTCGTGATGATCGGGTGTGATAAACTCGACATACAACGGGTGTAAGCCATGTTGCACACGCGAATACTTGGGTTTGCTTGACGAGCCTAGCATGTACAGACATGGCCTCGGGACAACGGAAACCGAAAGGTTGAACACGAGTCATATGGATGATATGATCAACATGTTGATGTTCACCATTAAAGCTACATCATCTCACGTGATGATCGGTTTTGATGTAGTGGATTTGGATCGTGTACCACTAACAACTATGAGGGATGTTGTATTAAGTGGGAGTTCATTAGTAATTAGATTAAAACATGAACTAATTATCATAAACATAGTCTGAGTAGTATTTTGAATTAATTTTGTAGTATTGGCATCCGTTTACTACTATGCGCTAGTCTTGTTATTGAGATAGAAATACTGTTAAAATCTGATAAGAAACTTTACGGATTAGTACCGTATTGTTAAAGAATCAAGAATTGATTAAGTCCTATTGCAAACTTTTAGTGAAACTCACTTTGTTGATTCAGAGAGCTATGGTTTCAATTAGTACCTAAAGTTATCTTGTCTCCGTGAAACTTGAAGTTCAAATCTGTTTGAAAAGTAAGGAGCTGAAAATTTAGTTTTCAGAAATAATCAAGGTATGAGATATATGTGATATCTAAGACCTTATTGCAAGATGATAGAATATAATTTGGTGAGACTACATAAACTCATAAGTTTTATGGGAATGTATGAAGGTTGAAGACGCAAGGCGTCACAATCCTCCAACTATTGGAGCACTAACGATATTCGCATATCCATGAAGTTATCATCCTTAGTATGCACCGTTGCTAAGACTCGTCGTATCGAAGCATCACGTGATGATCGGGTGTTATAGATTCTACGTGTGCTTACAATGGGTGCAAGCCAGATTTGCACATACAAATACTAAGGTTAAACTTTATGAGCCTAGCATGTACAGACATGGTCTCAAAAAGTTGTCATGAATTGATGGATAAAATTATGAGTGAAATTGTTCATCATATTACATAGTTACTAATAGTGAAATCTGCAACACTTGTCATATGATGATCAACTTCAGAACCTCAAGGTTATTGGTATTTGACCAACAAACCTAGAAGTCAATGATGTTGAAGTGTTTTTCTGAATAATGAGGAAAGCTAAAAGAGAAACTATAAAAGATATTTTGGCATAAAGAAAAGAAAAGACTAGAAAGTCTAGCTCGTGTATATAAATGATATACATGTTATGGATGTATTCCTTGTTTGGTCACACAAGAAAATTCTTGGGTATTTGTACCACATTGGTTGGTATGAAGTGTCATACAAAACAACGCAATACAAGAATACAATGGCCTAAGTGACTGACAAGGAATATGATAGGTATGCACGTCTGGAACAAAAATAAAGTGTTATTATGTTCATCGTTGGCATTCTATCTAGCCCTTAGAATTTATAATAAAGAACTTAATAATTGTTATTTTGCTGGTCAAATGAAAACAAGGAGTTGTTCAAATTATGACATTACTCCATGTATGATGGATAAGTTATTATAAATCTTAATGGTGAAACACACATACATAACAACTGACGCTAAAATGCCATAAGGCAAATGATTTGAATTCCACTTATTTGTGGAACCGCCATTTAGGTCATGTTAGAAAGGAACGCATGAAGGAACTCCATGCAAATGGATTTTTGGAGTCACTTGATTTTTGAATCATTTGACGCTTGCAAAATCTTTTCTAAAGAGAATGATTAAAATACCGTTCATAGGCCAAAAGTTGAACGGGCAACTAACTTAGTGGAAAAATACATGATGATGTATGTGGTTCACTGGGCATAGTTGTGTGTGGGAGATTCTTCTACTTCATGAAAACTTTCAACAATGAATTGAGTATATATATGTGGATATATTCAATAAGGAAGAAGTTTGAAACATTTGAATGGATTCAAATAAATTTCAGCATGAAGTGGAAATCATCGTAATAGAAAAGTCAAATATCTATGATTGGATCATGGTAGAAATATTTGAATTACGAGTTTTAGCGAACATCTAAGAGAGTTATGAAATTGTTCTACAACTCACATTTCTTGGAGTATCATAATGATGATATAGTATCCGAGATATGTATCCAAACCTTGTTGGATTAATGATGAGATAAAATATTATGACGCCATTATATTTTTGTAGATTATGCTTTAGTGACTACCGCTTTTACACTGAATAGAGCATCATCATGATCCGTTGAAATGACACCATACGAGTTATGGTATGGGTATAAACCCTAATAGTCTTTCTTTAAATTTTGGTCTAAGAGTTTACAACCAAAATCGGATGAATGTCTTTGTTGGTTATCCCAGAGATTTAATTGGGAATTCTTCCCACGAGACAAAGACAAAAGTGTTTGTCAATGTTTCTTATTTCCGAGAAATTGTTTCTAGTGAAGTATTTGAGTGGGAGGACAATATAATTTGATAAGGTTTATGAAACTGAGCATAATGATCAGAGTAGCGCAGCATCGGAATTTGTTTCGGAAGCGGCCACGACGATCATGGCTCACATGACTACAAAGTGTTTTAGCCATGGAGATCGAAGTACATATTGAACTTTGTAGGTATGGTTTACTTTGTGATCAAATAAATGATTTGTGAACAAAGGATTAATTTTGAATAATGATAAACCAACTACAAACAAAGAAGTTATGATGGGCCCTGACTCCGTTAAAATGGCTATATGCCATGAAATCCAAGATAGATAAATACTTTTGAAAGTAAATGGATCTATAAAATTGATGGACTTGGATGGAATATCCTTAAAGAAGCTCGACTTGTCGAAAAATTGTTTACGACAAAGTTCAAAGAGTTGACTACGATAAGATTAGATCTTCGTAGCAATGCTTATAGTCTATGTGGATTATTCTAGTAATCACTACATATTTCTTTTGTGAGATATGCTATTAGGATGGCAAAATACACTACTTAACAGAAGTGTGTATTAAAGGTGTATACAAGATACAACCAAGAGTTTTGCTGGTCCGTGGAATACTAGATAGGTATACGAACTTCAATTGGATGAAGTAAGTATCACGGAGTTGGAATCTTCACCAGATGAAATAGTCAAAGAGTTTTTGATTTCATCAGAGACGAAAGGGCTTGCATTTGCAAGAAATTAAGTGGGAGCGCTAAGACACATTTATAATACTTTATGTAAGTGACATATAGTTGGTTATAAATGATGTAATTATATACTTGATTAAAAGGTTTCATTGAGAATTAACTTCAATGAAAGGATATGGACTGAAACAAATTTAGTGTCAAGATCTATGAAGATAGATTGAAACACATAAATAAGTTTAAGTCAAAGTACATATGATGGATATTGAAGTAGTTCAATATAGAAATATTAAGAAAATGTTCTTGTCATGTGAAGGTTTAACAAGACTTGAGTGTATCTGACACTCAATGAGTAAAAACACATGAGTGATTATAGATCACGAATAACATGTACACAATCAGATATCATGTGCTATAAAGTGTTATGAGCATATACCAGAATGATTCATATGATGATCATTGAACGACAGTAAGAATATCCTTAAGTACTTTAGAAGAACTAAGGATATATATATATATTTTTGTATGAAGAAATGACAAACAAATCGCTGTAAGGTGTTACACCGATATTGGTTTTGTCACATATAAAATATAATTTCAAATCTCAAATTAGACTAAGTGTTGTTTAAAAGGTAGCACAATGAGCTAGAAGTTGTCTATGCTAGATTTAGAAGAGTTCTAAATATTGTGATGGATTCTACAAAAGAAGGCAGAATATGTCATTGTTTTGACAATGACAAAGGATGTTAAGTCAGGAGGTTCTTTGAGAATTTGGTGTAGTTCCGACTCGAACTTTGAAGCTATATTGTGTGTGACAATATTAGTGACATATTTCAGACCGGGAATTAAGGTTCCACCAGAGGACTAAGCATATATGCCGACTCATTTGGAAAATGAGTGATGCGCTGAGACGCATATGAATTGCAAAATACATACGTTTTCTGAGCATGTCAGAACCGTTGACTAAAACCTCTCCGTGAGCAAAACATGATAAAGCACCGGAAGGCCAAGGTGTTATATCTTTACATATGTAAACTAGATTATTGACTCTAGTGCAAGTGGGAGACTGTTGGAGATATGCCCAAGAGGCAATAATAAATGGTTATTATATATCTTTGTGTTTATGATAATGTTTACATACCATGCTATAATTGTATTAACCGAAACATTGGTACATGTGTGATATGTAGACAAACAAGAAGTCCCTAGTATGCCTCTTAAACTAGCTTGTTGATTAATGGATGATTAGTTTCATAATCATGAACATTGGATGTTATTAATAACGAGGTTATGTCATTGTATGAATGATGTAATGGACACACCCAATTAAGCGTAGCATAAGATCTCATCATTAAGTTATTTGCTATAAGCTTTCGATACATAGTTACCTAGTCCTTATGACCATGAGATCATGTAAATCACTTATATGGAAAGGTACTTTGATTACACCAAACGCCACTGCGTAAATGGGTGGTTATAAAGGTGGGATTAAGTATCCGGAAAGTATGAGTTGAGGCATATGGATCAACGGTGGGATTTGTCCATCCCGATGACGGATAGATATATCAGGCCCTCTCGGTGGAATGTCGTCTAATGTCTTGCAAGCATATGAATAAGTTCATAAGAGACCACATACCACGGTACGAGTAAAGAGTACTTGTCAGGAGACGAGGTTGAACAAGGTATAGAGTGATACCGAAGATCAAACCTCGGACAAGTAAAATATCGCGAGACAAAGGGAATTGGTATCGTATGTGAATGGTTCATTCGATCACTAAAGTCATCGTTGAATATGTGGGAGCCATTATGGATCTCCAGATCCCGCTATTGGTTATTGGTCGGAGTGAGTACTCAACCATGTCCGCATAGTTCACGAACCGTAGGGTGACACACTTAAAGTTGGATGTTGAAATGGTAGAACTTGAATATGGAATGGAGTTCGAATATTTGTTCGGAGTCCCGGATGTGATCCCGGACATCACGAGGAGTTCCGGAATGGTCCGGAGAATAAGATTCATATATAGGATGTCATTTTATGTGAATAAAATGATGCGGAAGGTTCTATGGAAGGTTCTAGAAGGTTCTAGAAAAGTCCGGAAGAAACCACCAAGGAAGGTGGAGTCCACAAGGGACTCCTCCTCCATGGCCGGCCAGCCCTAGTGGGGGTGGAGTCCCAAGTGGACTCCACCATAGGGGGCCGGCACCCACATGGGAGGTGGAAACCCACCTTTGGGTGGGAGTCCTAGTTGGGCTAGGTTTCCCCCTCCTATGGAAGGTTTTGGTTTCGGGTCTTATTCGAAGACTTGGACACCAACACTTGGGATCCACCTATAGAGGGCCAAGGGAGGGGGCCGGCCACACCAAAGCCACAAGCTTGGCCCCCATAGTGGCCGGCCACCCCCTCTCCCCAAACCCTAGCGCCCCGCTCCTCCACCATATCCGCACGCTTAGCGAAGCTCCGGATTTCTCCACCGCCAGACACCACGCCGTCGTGTGTCGGATTCAAGAGGAGCTACTACTTCCGCTGCCAGCTGGGGGGAGGTGGACGTCGTCTTCATCAACAACCGAACGTGTGACCGAGTACGGAGGTGCTGCCCGTTCGTGGCGCGGAACGATCGTGATCAAGATCTTCTACGCGCTTTTGCAAGCGGCAAGTGAACGTCTACCGCAGCAACAAGAGCCTCCTCTTGTAGGCTTTGGAATCTCTTCAAGGGTTAGTCTCGACAATCCCCTCATTGCTACCGTCTTCTAGATTGCATCTTGGCTTGGATTGCGTGTTCGCCGTAGGAAAATTTTTGTTTTCTATGCTACGTTATCCTACAAAGGAAACTATGAGTATGCACCTGATCAAGTTTGGGTTCACACCGTCCTACAGGATTTGGAATTACCATGGAGAAAAGGCAAAGAAACGTGCTAGGAAGGAGGTGCGGCAGATTCAACCTAGGGGGGAATATGACACTGGTTTTGATAGGTGCTTAGAAAACTTGGCTAATGGTAATGTGCCTGAAAGCCCTCATGTAGAGGTGGAGACACCTCAGGATGCGGAGACAAGTGAGGACCCGGAGGAAAACACAAAGGAGTATTATGAGGCTCTGTTTGCTTCGCAGAAACCCCTACATGAAAATACAGAGGTTACCCAACTAGATGCCATCGCTCGCCTTATGGCCTTGAAGTGCCATAGGAACTTGTGCAGAGATGGGTTCGATGAACTTCTGGTCATCGTAGGCAGCCTTCTGCCGAAAGGGCACCTCTTGCCGCAAAACTTCTACTATTCGACCAAATTGCTCAGTGACCTTAAGATGTCATCTCAGCAGATACACGCTTGTCCAAAGGGATGCATGCTATTCAGAGAGGAGCACGCCGACACAAATTATTGCATCAAATGCAATTCCTCTAGGTACTTTGAGGTAGACCGCAATGGTGATGGTCAGAAGAGGCAGACCACGGTTGCCAAGAATATCCTCCGCTATCTTCCAGTTCTACCGAGGATCCAGCGGCTCTTCATGACCGAGGATACTGCCCAGCAGATGAGGTGGGCCGTGGAAGGAAACAGATACACCGACAAGATGATACATCCGTCGGATGGTACTGCATGGAAGAACTTTGTCAAGAAATTTCCACTGAAAGCAGGTGACCCGAGGAGCGTAGCAGTTGCGATATCAACCGATGGGTTCAATCCATATGGTATGTCGGCTGCGGTATACAGTTGTTGGCCAGTGTTTGTTATTCCCATGAACCTCCCCCCTGGCGTCTGCATGAGATCGAGAACATGTTTGTGTCGATGATAATCCCAGGGCCCAAATACCCGGGTAAGAACATGAATGTGTACCTGGAACCGCTGGTGGATGACTTGGTTCGTGGCTGGGAAGGTCGCGGGATCCGAACATATGACGCATCAAAGAAGGAGTACTTCGATATGTATGTGTGGTACCACACGTCCCTGCATGACCTGCCAGCACGTGCTTTGTTCTGCGGGTGGTGTACACATGGGAAGTGGCCTTGCCCACAGTGCAGGCAGGCCGTGACTTTCTTCTGGCTAAACAAGGGAGGCAAGTATTCATGCTTTGATGAAGCTCGACAGTTCCTTGAGCGGAGGCATTCATACAGGAGTGATGTAAAGAGCTTCAAGAAAGGCCGTGTTGTCCGTGGCCCGAAGCCAATTCCGAAGACCGGAACGGAAATCAAGGCCGAGTTAGATGCTCTTAAGCCTAGCCCTGATGGGAATGGTTTCTTGGGATATGGGGAGACACACCAATGGACTCACAAGCCGTGCTTATGGAAGCTCCCTTACTTTGAGTTTCTCGAGCTCCCGCATAACATTGATGTAATGCACACCGAGAAGAATATCGGTGAAGCCATTTGGAGCACGATTGTGGACACTGAGAAGACGAAGGATAACATAAAGGCTCGAATTGATCAAGAAATGTGGTGCGATAGGCCGGAGTTGAACATGCAGCCACCTCATGGTGCCAAAAAAACTTGGACTAAGCCACACGCTCCGTTCTGTCTCACAAAGGCCCAAAAAGAGAGGTCTTCCAATGGATGAAGGACTCCTTGTTTTTCCCTGATGGGTTCGCAGCCAACTGGATGAGGGGTCTGAACATTGAAACGTTGCGAGTACAAGGGCTGAAGAGTCATGACTACCACATATGGCTTGAGCGGATAATGCCGGTGATGATTCGAGGCTATGTCCCTGAGAAGACTTGGCGAGTGCTAGCGAGGTTGAGTTTTTTCTTCCGCCAGATTTGTGCTAGGGAGTTAGACACTAAAGTGATTGAGAAGCTGGATGAAGAGGCACCCGTGTTGCTTTGCGATCTAGAGAAGATCTTTCCTCCAGGGTTCTTTAATCCGATGCAACATATGATCCTGCACCTCGCGGAGGAATGCTTAAAGGGGGGGCCGAATTGGGGCCGTTGGCAGTTTGGTCCCGAGAGAGAAACACAAAAGCTTCGTCAAATGACTGGCAATAAATGCAAGATCGAAGCATCCATAGCCGAGGCAGTCCTGAACGTGGAGGTGGCAAACTTCACCACTAAGCACTATGATCCCAACATTCCCACAAAGCACAACCCAGTCCTCCGTTACAATGCCGCCAACAATGAAGAAGTACCCAAGCTTAGCATCTTCGTGGGGCTTGGTGGCAAGTCAAGTGGCTCGAAGCCGTACAGAACGGACCTGCAGGAGCGGACCTTGATCCACTCGTATGTCTTGAACACCATGGTCGAACTGAAGCCGTACATCGAGTAAGTGCGAACCATTTAGTTATTCGCAAACATTCACTCGTATTTGCGTGGCTAACTCTTCCTCTTTTCATCGGTATAGGCAATTCAAGGCTATACATTGGAAGAATACCCACAGGGAGCCTACCCCGGAAGAATCCAAGCAAATTTTCGATAAGGGCGGCGGTTTCGGTTTCAGTAGCTGGTTCTGTAATTTGGTACTTTTCTATCCCAAATTAGCTAGCACTTCCGACATTTACCGGTCATTTCTCGTTCTAAACTTCTCGTGCTAAACTTGTAGGCAAGAACTGACAAAGAGATGAAGTCAGAGCTAAGAAAAATTGCTAGGGGCTTTGACCATTCCGTCGAAGCGTTCAACTCCTATGACGTGAACGGGTATCGCTTCCAGGCCCATAAATACACAACAAGCCGGCCCAACGCGAAGACAATAAATAGCGGGGTGGTATGTCAAGGTGACGATGGGCTCCATTACTATGGAAGAGTCGAGGGTATATACGAGCTGAATTACGGGTTTCAGAAAGGGCTAAATCCCGTCGTCTTCAAATGTCATTGGTTTGACCCACGTCGGGTGAGACGGGATCCTGAAATTGGGTTGGTCGAAGTTGAAAGGAACTCTGTTTATAAGGGAGAGGATGTGTACATCTTGGCTACCCAGGCCTTTGAAGTATTCTATCTCCCGTACGCGTGCGAAACCCGACAAAACGTCTACATGGATGGGATGTTGTGATGACGGTGCCTTCACGCAATAGGCCGCCCCCGCCAAACAAGGACGATTACCGCCGCGTAGACCCCTCAGCAAAGAGTGTCGAGTTCTATCAGGAAGAAGGGCTCCCCGGGCATTTCACAATCGCCTTGCCGACTATCGATGACATGGTCGTAGACGATGAACAAGAAGATGCGGGCATGGATGGGGACAATGCAGAAGATGAAGCTGAGGATGTTTGTGCCCCGGAAGACCTGAGTTTGCTCGAGGCGTTCAGAGCAGGGATTGACCTCGATGTAGATGGACCACCTCCAGGTTTCATTGATGATTATTGGTTCGCCGAGCCTGATGACGATGATGAGACACGCGGTCCAATCACGGACGGCGACACAGCTACTGATCTATGTAGTAGTAATTGTGAGGCTAGCTAGGTTATTTGTAATAACTCCGTGTAATAGAGATTGTCTAGCTAGGTTATTTGTAATAACTCCGTGTAATAGAGAACTCTATGCTTGCTATTTGTTGCTTCCACTAATTAATGTTCATCCTTTTGCATTATTGTTGCTTTCATTAATGTTCATCTACTTATATTTCTGTTGCTTTCACTAATATTTATCTCTTTACAATATTGCGTACTAATAAACCACTCTCTTCATTTGTGTTTGCAGGTGATTGAAGCATGCCGCCAAAAAAAAGGGCGGCGGTCTTAAAAAGAAGCTCAAGGACTTGGTAGGTGTAGGGACTTCGAGGCGGGGCCGACCTAGTACCCCCCCTCCTGTCGCTACCACAACGCGGCCGCGTAGGAAGAATGCGACGCGGGTACTCACTCCTAGTCCTAGCCCCCCTCCCGCAGCCGATGATGATGACGAGGAGGAGGACCAGGAGCACCACGGGGGTGGGGAGGACCAGGAGGAGGAGGTGGGTGGGGAGGACCAGGAGGAGGAGGGGGTGGGGAGGACCAGGAGGAGGAGGGGGGTGGGGAGGACCAGGAGGAGGAGGGGGACGAGGAGGACCTCTCGGAGGATGAGGGGTGGGCGGGGAACTTAGTGTTCGATCCTGATCAAAGCCTAGATTGGGTAGAGCCGCCGGATTACCAGTACGTTCCAGCTGTGGAGAGGCTGAGGCCACGTGATAGGAAGCCATATCGGCGTGGGATAACACAGCTCCCCTCGCTGAAGTCCTGGCGTACAGGCACGTTGTTCTAGTGCCCTATGGAAGGAGGTACATGTTAATTTTTGGCATTTCGTTATCGCAATTTTGTCATTATCAAAATTATTATCACATACATATTGATGTTGTCTTCATGGTGCAGCTCGTTCACGTATGAAGACCCGTCGCAGAGACCGCCACGTGGGTACTCGAACATCCTTGGGGGCCTACTTAGATGGTATTTCCCTGGGATAGTCAATTTCCCTACTGGTGGCTGCGACGTAGCTTGGAGGTGGGCGCACTACAGCCTCGCGGAAGATCCTATGGGCCGCGGCACCGCGGCGGATTTGGTTGTTGCCAAATTCTGGGTACGTGACTTTTGACTTCTTACCATTCATACACTCTCCTTGGTTTACAATAATTGCACTAATGCCCCTTGTTTTACCTATGTGCATGGTTGTTGCAGAAATACTTCAAGAGGGCCGAGGGCAAGGAGCGTGTGTGCGATGATGTCCTACACCAGCTTGCAAGGAAGAGGGTGACTGGCATGCACTACGAGGCACGTATTCAATGCGTCCGCGACTGGCACGCCGACCGCTTCGTCCACATGACTAAGGAGGACGCTCGCGACACGCTCATGCAGCCGTGGCAGTACATGCAGGTATTTGCATTTATGTGTTATTGATTTGCTTTAGCGCCATGTAGTTTATTTTACCATAATGGGTTTATCTTGTGCATGTAGAACCCTCCTCAGTACGTCGGCAAGGACGATAGGTGCTTTCTTGCGATGGTCATGTGGTGGACATGCCCCCAGTACCTCAAGAAGCACGAGGAGGGCAAGAAGAAGCGGGCAGAGATGCGAGGTGGATCGCATATCCAAGGCAGCATCCCCTCTCTCTTCACCTGCAGAACGAGGTGAGCAAATTAATGGTTCCTTCATTTTTGAATTCATGTTATATATTTGTTAACTCCGCAAGGGTGTGCCACTTCACTTGATTACATGTTCTCTTTTGCAGGAAGTCAGGACAGGAGCGAAGCCTAACGTCTTTGCCGTGCTAAAGAAGATGAAGCAAAGGAAGACGCCTGATCCTGAGACGGGGTCCGCCGTGTGGCTTAACCCGCAATCCGAGACCCAGTGCACGTCGTATGTCTCCAAGTTCAAGCAGAAGTACGGCGAGGAGGCCAACCCAGAGGCCGAGGACTTTGACCCTGAGGTCGCGGTGCTTGCGGGAGAAGGCTTGAAGCATGGCCGCCTGTGGTTTGGTGACGGGTGCGTCGACCCAGCGAAGGTTCCCTCTCTCCGCCAGATCCGTCGTGGTCGTAAGAGCGGCCAGCCTGAGGTAGAGCCCCGGCCACGGGCTTCGGATCTAGCTGTCGAGCGGTTACGGGTATGTTCTTCCTCGAGCCTCTACATTTCCTTTACATGCTTTCCATTGAAATGTTAATGACATCGCGGCAACACAACGTAGGAGGAGATGGCAGCGAAGGAGCAGGCGGCCCAGGAGCAAAGGGCGCACATGGAGCAGCAGATTCTGGAGTACCAGCAGCAGCAGATACAGATGATGCAACAGAACCAGATGATGCAGCAGCAGCAGGCACAGATGAGCTGGCTGATGAGCCAGACGGTTCTGTCTACTCCACCGGGGAGTATTGCTGCTCCTCCACCTTACTCCATGCCGTGGATGCCACCACCGCCCACTCAGACCCCGGGGACACCTATCACCGTCAACAACTTGAACATCATCAGGAGCATGAACCGCGGTGAGTCCTCTTGTGCCCAACCCGCTACTTGTTCAAGTGTTCAATATGCAAATGCAAATGTTCATTCCATCAACATGCTTATAGATTATATGTCACAAGGCAATGACGATGAGGCCGGCGGAAGCGGAGGAGGACAAGGTTGATGGCATGGTCTTCGTGCACTCGTCGTCGTTGTATTGCATTGTTCGCACTTGTTATGAATTGTAATAATGCATGAACTATGTATGCTCGATGTGGACTCCATGTAACGGATTGTATGCATGAACTATGTGTGCTCGATGTATTTGTGGTGTTGTTGATGTGTTTGGTGATCATATGTTGATATATATGTTATATATGCTATATTTGTGAAATGCAATATTTGAAATGCAGGGATAATTGAAAAACAGCAAAAAAATGAAAAATGCAGGGGCCTTTGCCGTGCGTGTGCACACGGCAAAGGACTTTTGGTCTCTTTGCCGTGTGCACACGCACGGCAAAGGGGCCACGTGGCGCTCACCTGTGCGCCTGGGAGATCCTGGAGGGTGCTGCAAAGGCCTTTGCCGTGCGGGCTGGCCCTCTGCCGCACGGCAAAGATATCTTCACGGCACAGAAGCAGCGCACGGCAACGCTGCCACGCACGGCAAAGGAGGAGCCGCACGGCAATGTCACCGCGCACGGCAAAGCCACGCACGC
Organism: Lolium multiflorum; assembly: GCA_030979885.1. Lineage (NCBI taxonomy): Eukaryota > Viridiplantae > Streptophyta > Magnoliopsida > Poales > Poaceae > Lolium > Lolium multiflorum. The sequence continues at coordinate 78,006,873 of CM061750.1, read as the reverse complement.
ACGGCAACGTTCTGCCGCACGGCAAGTACCGGACGCACGGCAAAGAAAGGGCGCACGGCAACGGTCTTTGCCGTGCAGATAGGCGGTGCGCACGGCAACGTTGCCTTTGCCGTCGCTTGTTTTGCCGGGCAGCCTTTGCCGTGCGTGCGCGCACGGCAAAGCCTTTGCCGTGCGTATAGCGGCCTTTGCCGTGCAAAGTGCCGCACGGCAACGCCAGTCTTTCCCGTAGTGAGAAGACAGAGTGATGGTGGTGGTGGCAACCATGGTTGAGGAGGAACCATGGTTGAGGAGGAGGTGGTGATGATCATGGTGGAGGAGGTGGGAAAGGCAAAATAAATGTAGAAGGCCTATTTATACTAAACATGTGTACTTATTTACAAACCCATTGTCCCCAAAACTTAACATGATTTTATTTGATGCAACATTCATAACACTGTTAAAATAAATTTCCCAGTTTATCTACTCTTTTTAATACAAGATCACTGTCGAAAATAGATTTTTTTCACATAAAAGGTCACCATGTCTTCCCAAGAGAATTGCTTAAATTTCTACCACGTACGATGGTGCTTATTAATGCTAAGGATGCATGCAGCCATATAAAAACATGCATCACAAGCAACAAGATTAATTATCCCGGACACGCTATATAGCGTGCATTGGTTTCCGTGAAAGTTAAAATTTGCTAACTTTGACTAAGTCTATTGACAAAATTATTTAGATCTACAATACCAAATGTATACTACCATACTAAAATATACTTCATGATAAATATGGTGGTATTTATTTGATATTCTAGATGTTGATCATTTTTTGATAAACTCCATCAAAATTTATATGGTTTGACTTAAAAAAAATCTAATAGACACTATATTTCGGCATAGAGGGAGAGTATCTGAAAAATGAGATAGGGGCCTTGTATGCAAAACTTGAGGGAGTAATAACATTATCTACATTATAAATCACACACTTCACTTATATACAACTAAACTCTTACGTTTACAAATACACCAATATAGAAGTACAACAATATTGATCAAATTGTTTTATTTTTAATCATATATTATGGCATATTTTGGCAAAGTAAGTACCATATATATTGAACGAAACATAAAAAGACGACAAACTCCCATATTTCTACAAAGTATTTTATGTCACTTGTATGTATTACAATATGTTTATGTTTTATATTTGTGCATATCTTGTTACTACGATACCTTGATAGAAGATTCCATAAGCGTGCGAGTGGGATAAATATTCTAATAAAGGCTCCTACTGAATTATCTAGTATCCATGAGAGATTTTCATGTAGATGAAAGTAAATTCATGTAAGTCAAAAAAATATTCCAAAAAATCATAAAAACATAATAGTCTTAGTGGCACCACTCCTTCCTAGAGGACATTGTAGAAATGCCATGCACACTGTACTCTGCATCGTTGTGTTGTGTGGATGGTGCTTCCCTTCTTAAAGAGGCTGCTTGGCACATGATCGACACTTTGGGGTACGTGCAGTGAGGTGGGCTAAAGATAGAGGGCAGTGGAGAAGAGCCGAGAGAGCATAGCATTCGTTCCTTTTCTTTTTAAACATGCTTATCTTGCTACCCATCATTTTGTTCGTTCCCGGCCTGCATTGCCGGTGACGGCCTCGGCTTTGTCCTCGATGGCACGGGCGGGTCCATGCTCCACTTACTCAAGGCACTGCGTAGCTCGCCCTGCGGGCGCCGCCTCGTCGGTGGCGCGCAGGCCATCCGCACGAACACGTCTCGCCTCACTGGGTCATGGACAGGCATGTTTTCCACCTTCTCTATCGATTCCGCCATTTACTTCGTGTTGAACACTAGTGTTTTGTTATGTGTATTATCGTTTGTCTCACTAACAACTAGTGGAGCGATAGGCTCTTTAGAGATAGGATCTTAGCCCATCGTGGCTCTCTCTCTGTAATCGCTATTTGTATTCTCTCCCGTGAATCAATACAACTGCCGAGTCTTATCATTCTTCTTGGTATCACAGCCTTCGTGCTCCTCCCACCATGACCACCCCCTTCTCCTCTTCGGCCACCATGGATTCCTCGAGCTATGCCCTCTCCCTCCCTCAACCCTCTAGACACTGATCCCCAACCCCGCTCCAACAGAAGCCGCCACCAATGCCCCGAGCTCCTCCCACCCCTCATGGTAAAAACCTCAACTTGACGGCTTCTCTGAACACCTACCGGTGATCCAAGCACCTAGCGCAACCCAACCGCAAAACCAAACCCTAATGCTTCAACCCGTGCCCAATCCCTTTGCCCACCCAATTCTCGGCGTCAACATCCACACTTGCGTCAAGTTTCGGGTCAAATCTGCTTTTGCAAACTTTTCCAAGTGGCGTCAGATCCTTCGGTTCCTCCTGACCATGTACAAGGTCATGGACCATGTGACCGAGGGGGCTGCCCCGCTGAGCTAGACGACGCTTGGAAGGCCGTCGAGGTCCACCTCAGCCTCCGGTTCATGGCGACCCTGGCGGACGACCTGCATCGTCTTGTCTCCGGGTCCGACGGCCTCTCCGGCACCACCTGGACGCGGCTTCATCGCTTCTTCCTCGACGATCAGTCATCGCGCTATCTCTTCCTCAGCAAGGCCTTTCGGTGCACTCCGCGCGGTGACCTCTCCATCGCCACCTACGCCAGCAAACTCTAGGCTATCGCTGATGCTCTGGAGGCCATTGGGCGCCGGGTGACGATCGGGATCTCACGCTCCAGTTCCTCGATGGGCTCGGTGAGTAGTACAAGCTCCAAGCTAAGATCATCAAGAGAAATCTGCCATCCTTCGCCGAGGCTTGCTCGCGTCTCCAACTGTCGAAGGTTGACACCGACACGCATCCCTCCGCTGCTGGACCTCAGATCCTCGTCGCGCACGGCGTTGGCCACGGCGGCCAGGGTGGCGGCCAAGGCGTGCCTCCGAACGCCGGGCGTGGCCAACACGGTGGCAACCACGCCCCTTTCCGCCCATCGGGTGTCAGCCCCAACTATCGTGGGAGAAATCCCATACCCGGCGACCAGTCTGGCGGTGGCCAGGGTGGCGCCCAAGGCGGTCGCGGACGTGGACGTGGCCAGCCAGGCGGGCGTGGCTACGACAACGGTGGCCGTGGTGCCTACCAGCACCCCTGGGTCGGCTACTTCGCACCCATGGGTGCTCCTCTTCCACCGACCAGCCCGGCATGGATCCCGCCGAACGCCGCCAGGGTTCCCGGCTCTCGACCTGGCCTGCACTCTCAAGCTTACCCGGTCATGTTCTCGCAGCCCGTGTACCAGCAGCTAGGGTACACGCAACTGCCAGTGCTGCATCGCCTTCCTTCGACCACAACGCCATGCAAGGCCTATACACCATAGGCGCAAGGGGATCAAAGGCGCCGCCTGATTCGCGCTCGTCGGCGCCATTTTCTGGGGCGTCGTCGAGGTATCGCTGATCGGTATCGCCGTTCCGCACCGGAAAAACTGGCTACCCGCTGCTTTCTGTGGGATCCTTGGGGCGCCACCCCATGAGGCTGACCTCGCTCCCTGGAGGAAGGGCTTGTCTAGAATTTTTGCATTTCTTTTGAGATGAATGTGTATGTTTTGTAATAGTATTTTAAAAAAATAGGATTTACCACATATTGCGAAATTGTTGTTTTATCTTCACTATTATCTTCACTATTAAATTGGAGTTGGGGATGGTGTCCACTTTGACATCAAACATTCGACAAATCTCAGCCGTCAATCACAGATATCACAGATACCGAGCACATGCAGAAGGAAACACACATAGAAGGAAATACAATTAAAGACATCAATCACCGATCACATCACATCCAGCGCAAACACGGAAGGAAATTGATATACTGCCTCAATCAAGGAAATACACTTAAACCGATTGGGACCAAATCTTCCAGCCGCCGTGATCTTCCGCCAAATCTTCAGCTCCAGCGCCGTGACCAAGTGGTATTCAGCTCCAGCGCCGTCCAAATCTTCCAGCCAGCCAGCCATCGATTGCCGCCGTCCAAATCTTCCGCCGCCGTCCAAATCTTCCGCCGCCGTCCAAATCTTCCGCCGTCGTGATCTTCCGCCGCCTTGATCTTCCGCCCAGGCATCGATCGCCGCTGCCGTGCTCTGCTGACGCTCCACCTTGATGTTCTCCCGCTGGTAACAATGAGTAAACAGAAGAATGTTGATCAATCTTCCAAGGGGGAACGTACCCCATTTCAAGATATAACCCAAGAATCTGCGAATGAAAATAATGGAGCAAAACAAGGAAGTGGCAAGAAGCTGAGTTGGTATGCTCGATTGTCTCCTGAGGCAAAGCAAGAACACCTAAAGAAGTTGCGGATAGCTCGTGAAAAAAAAAAAAACAGCTACAAGCATTGGTAAATTTATCATCTAATTTTATTATCTGATGCATACTGAGCATGCTCTTTTATCAGGAGAGCATACCACTTTCAAAGATAGAACCATGCATCTTATTTTATCATCTGCCGCATCTTAGTTGATCACTGACCATGCTATTTTATCAGGAGAGCATACCCCTTTCAAAGACATGACAAACCGATATACTGATGAAAATGGAGAGCCGGTGCAAGGTATAAGCATGCTCTCTTAAATTCACCGTTTTGTATTCACAATTACCATTGACCATGCTAAACTTAACACATCAGGGGGCATGCAAAACGGTGCGGCGAGCTTGGTTGACGGAGTTTCGCCATCGCCGATAATACAGGTGGTCTCTTGATCATCTAAACAAACAAAAAATTCTGAGAATATTGTCAGTCTTTTATATGTTTTGACCTTCCTTGTCTCCTTCCCAATATTTCTACCAGATGAGGAGTCTACATCATGCATCTGATTCAACCAACTCGGAGCTTACTCCAGTTACAAACAAAACCAGTGAACAAATGGGAGTTCTAGGCAGCAGTCAATTATCTGGCACAAGGATATATAATTATGACAAACCAGAACTAGCACAAGGTAATTATGAGTGGACCATACCAGATTTGGATGCACCATTTTATATTTAGAATGACCATTGACTATGCAAAACTGAAAACATCAGGGAGCATCCAAAAAGGTCAAACATGTTCTGAGAACAATGCTTCGAGCTTTATGGACATATTTTCACCATCTCTGATGCAGGTAGGTCAGAATAACAGTGATATGTCAAGTCTCTTTATAACATACTGTAACACTTACCTTCTTTGTCTTCTCCCCTGTATTCCTACTAGATCAAGGGTCAAGATAATGCATCTGAATATCCTCTGGCAGAGCTTACCCCAGTTAGAGATCAAACCAACAGTTGTGCAGATACAAATAGCAGTGTCACGAAGCAAAGTTGGTACCGTCGATTGTCTGCGGAGAAGAAACAAGAATACCTGTTGAAGCAACGCAGATATCGCCAATTAAAAAAGATTGCACCCCTAAATTTTGGCAGTTTAGAAGAACCAAATCATCTTCCAGAGCAAGGTAATAAACATACTATCCAAATTCTTTTTATAATAATGCCCTTATGGACTTGAATATACTAATAATATATACCTACTAAGGAGATACTGCAATGAAACTAAATCAATAACCACGTGGGCATTCTTTTAGGTACGGCATGCTCTCACAAGATTGCGGCAAGCTTTGAGCACGGAGTTTCACCATCTCCGACTCACACTGAAAGTGACACAAATCGGGCAAGGCGGACACCTAACATATCACGTCGGAATATGCTCACACCTGATGAAAGAGACATCATGAATGCCCGTAGAAGAGCTGACAGGCAAGAGTTAACTATTGATCAAAGGAATGCTAGCCAAAGAGCTCGAAGACAGAGGGATAGGACGACTTTACTAGCTAAGCGGAATGCAAAAGCCTTGGCTAAACGGAAGACCCCATGCGCTGAATCCATCGCAATGATGTGCCCACTTGGGGTATCCTCCATATCGACATATCCAGCTGTACCAAACACATCACCCGCCATGGATGCAGACGATTCACCTCATTCCTCACCTTCAGCAGTCACACATAACTACGCCATGGAGACAGACGGTAATTATTCATCTTTGCTTCACTTCCTATTTTCCAGTCAACTACTTACTGACACCATACTGTTGCAGGTGAATACCTTAGCAGGACATTTGACAATAACCTCATTCACGATGACTTGATCAACGACACACAGCAGACCAACGAGCAAGGTAAGGAGAGCAGATCTCATCGAAGGTCTCGAGAACGAGCAGAAAAAAAATGGGTGGAAGGGATGGAGACACGAGAAAGTAGTGCACATCGAAGAGCAAACAGACAAAACATACCACATGGGGAAAGGCATGCACATCAGCAACGTTCTAATGCTCGGTTTGCAACTAAGCAGACCAGCCCATGCGCACAGTCAATAACAATGTCATGCCCCGATGCATCTGCCTCGTCTGCAAACTGCCCTGTGCCAAACGGGCAATCATCACCTCATGAATCAGCATCGGCGAGCACACAAACTTACACCATTGGGACCGACGGTAACTTAGACGCATCTTTGTCAGATTCTTATTTCTAGACATATATTATATTAATTCTTTTACTTACTGACTAAAAAAAAATTTAAAGGTGACATGGAGACGTTCCTATCCAGGCTCATGGAGGATAATCCCACTCCAGGCGATCTCATGGATGATGAGTATTATCTATTCGCCGGTGAAGGTACACCTTCACGCCTATATATGTTCTTCTTTCCTCATTGCGTCGAGCTAACATATACTGCATAACTCAATAATAACAGAAGATTCCGCCGCTGGTGACATGGACTTTGATGAACCAGAGTCAAACGTCAAGGACACCATCAACCTGGATCCTTTTGAATTTGTTTACTCAAACATGCCTGACAGCACGCACATCCTGAAGCACGCCGAGAACTGCGAACACTGCAACGCCAAGAAATTCCAGTACGAGACTGACGGTTTCTGCTGTCGAAATGGGCAAACCGAGTTGCTTGAACCGGAGCCTATACCGGAACTCATGAGGCTGTGGTCTAGCTCCGATGCGGACTCTCGTCATTTCCGTGATAGCATCCGGTTCTTCAACGGACACTTCTCCTTCACAACCCTTGGCGTCACCCTCGACAACAACTACACCAACATGAAGTCCGGGGTGTACACATTCCGAGCACAGAGAACGATGTACCACAATGTGCATTCATTCGGCCCAGGTTCTCGTCCAGAACATCTGCAACTATACTTCTACGACGATGACCCGAACCTAAACCATCGTGCCAAATCCACAGAGAATTTAGATCAGAATGTCGTCAAGATGTTGGTGGACATCCTCAAAGAAAACCCCTACTCAAAACAGTTTAGGAGACTAGGAGCCCAGCAGGAAAATCTTGATGAGTACCGCATTGAGCTGAACACTGACCAGAAGCTAGACCAAAGGAGATATAACAAACCTATATCAGATGAGGTGGCTGCTATTTGGGTAGAGGGCAACAACCTAGCAAGAAGGTTCGAGCGCAGCATTATCCTCCATGGTAATAACAATGAGAGATATGGTATACAAGCGACACAGGGCTGTTACGACCCGCTCTCATACCCCCTGTTCTTCCCAAATGCTGAGCTCGGCTGGCATCCTAACATACCTAAACATAATGTATCATACGCAGATGCACAAAAGTCAAGAGCAGAACGGGATAATGATGCAGGTTCGATCTGCCGTGTATATTCATATATTTTCTGCAATTCATTCCCATCTGATGCCTAATATTTTTCTCTTTTGCCTTTCGACAGAGGGAAGAAGCAGGATGTGCGTCTCTGTCAGGGACTATTACTGCTATAGGCTGCAGACGCGTCCTGCCATATTTAACCCCATACTACATGGAGGACGATTGTTCCAGCAGTTTGCTGTAGACATGTACATCAAGATTGAGGGTTGCAGGTTGAACTGGTTCAGGGAGCACCAGAAGGAGATACGTGCTGATTTGTATAAAGGCATTGTTGATAGCGTCGCTGCAGGAGAATCTCGAGCTGCCGTTGTTGGCATAAGGACAGTGCTCCCATCTACCTTCAATGGGGGTTATCGAGACATGAAGAAGAGACATATGGATGCCATGGCACTGGTGCAAACGTACGGCAAGCCAGACATTTTCCTAACAATGACTTGCAACCCAAACTGGCCGGAGATAGTTGATGACTTATTGCCTGGCCAGACCCCGCAAGATCGACCAGATCTTGTTGCCCGTGTATTTAGAGCCAAGCTGGAGGCCATGAAGGAGATGCTCCTCAAAAATCACATCCTCGGTGTTGTCACAGCACATGTATATGTCGTCGAGTTCCAGAAGAGAGGCCTCCCCCATGCCCATTTCCTGTTGATCATGGATTCAACATATAAGCTTGTTGTGCCAGATCAGTACGACCGTGTCATATCTGCCGAGCTCCCTGACAAGAAAAAGTACCCGGAACTCTATGCCATGGTCGTAAAGCATATGATGCATGGCCCATGCGGAGTTCTCAAGCCCAACAACGTGTGCATGCAAGATGGGGTGTGCAAATGCAGATACCCGCGAGCTTTCAACGAGAACACCGTACAAGGGAAGGACTCCTACCCTGTTTACCGCAGACGAAAGGACGGTCGTCACGCTAAGGTCCGTGGTCAGATTCTGGACAACAGATGGGTTGTGCCCTATAACCCATACCTTCTCCGCATGTTTAACTGCCACATCAATGTTGAGGTCTGCTCAAGCATCAAAGCTGTGAAGTACCTTTATAAGTACATATACAAGGGGCACGATCGGGCTTCGTTCAACATCGACCAGCCTGACAATGACGGTAACATAGATGAAATCAAGAGATACATTGACGCAAGGTGGGTTACTCCACCGGAGGCTATGTGGAGGATATTTGGCTTCAAGCTCTGTGATAACTCGCCATCGGTCCTACAGCTGCCGCTTCATCTTCCAGATATGCACAGGGTCACTTTCACAGCGGGACAGGATCTGAAAGACGTTATCGCTCGGGATAATGTGGAGAGTTCAATGCTCACAGAGTATTTCGTGGCTAACAATAACCATCCGTGGGCTCGACATATTTTGTACAGGGATTTTCCCGGAAGCTTCACATGGCAAGCGACTAAGTATTGGAAGCCAAGGCAAGAACGTCATCAAGTAGGTCGAATCATGTCAGCCCATCCAGCTGAGGGAGATCGATACTTTCTGAGGGTTCTGCTAAACCATGTACCAGGATCAACATCCTTTGATGATCTTAAAACTGTCGATGGTGTGTTGTGTGGCAGCTTTCGCGAGGCCGCTGAGAGGAGGGGTCTCATCGAGGCAGACAACACGCTCGATGAGTGTCTCACCGAGTCAGAACAGTTCGCAATGCCAGCTTCTCTCAGGAGGCTCTTCGCAACAATCTTGGTATTCTGTGAGCCTGGTGACGTGAGAGGTTTGTGGAATAGGCACCTAGAAGCAATGTCAGATGACTTCCGGAGACATCACACGTGCCCAAACGTAGTAGAGCAGAATGTGTTACTTGACATTAGTGGCATGTTGCAATCTATGGGCAAAGACATTAAGATGTTTGATCTCCCCGATATAGACGAGACATATGACACCACAGGAGGCGAAGCCAGAGAGATCATTGAAGAGAGAAATATCGAGGTTGATCCAAATGATAGCGCTCTAGCGTCCTCACTAAATCCAGAACAAAGGCGTGCCTATGACAAGATATTGTCAGCCGTTGATAATGGTGATGGAGCTGTCTTCTTTGTCGACGGCCCGGGGGGCACGGGGAAGACCTTTTTGTACAGGGCACTCCTTGCTAAGGTCCGAGGCGAGAAAAAGATTGCGATTGCAACGGCGACATCAGGCGTTGCCGCTTCCATCATGCCTGGAGGTCGGACTGCCCACTCGAGATTTAAGATCCCATTGAACCTCGAAGATGGGTCGTCGTGTAACTTCACAAAGCAGAGTGGGACAGCCAAGCTCCTAAGGATGGCCTCGCTCATATTATGGGACGAGGCGACAATGACAAAGCGGCAGGCAGTTGAGGCGTTAGACAACAGCATGCGTGACATCATGGGGCAACGGGGCCTACCGTTCGGCGGAAAGACTATTGTTTTCGGAGGGGATTTTAGGCAAGTGCTTCCAGTTGTCAGGAAGGGGACACGGGCCGAGATAATCGACGCAGCCTTGCGGAGTTCACACCTCTGGAAGGGCATGCATCAACTGCCGCTCGTCACCAACATGAGGGCGCATAGCGACCCATGGTTCGCGGATTACTTGTTGAGGGTAGGGAATGGCACCGAGGAAACTGACAAGGAAGGTAACATACAGCTCCCCACAGATATATGTGTACCGTCTACAGACCTGGAGAAGGACGACCTAGAGAAGCTGATCAAGCATGTATTTCCTTCTCTAGGCGATAACATGGCCGATCCGAATTACATGACTTCTCGGGCGATTCTCTCAACCAAAAATGACTATGTCGATGGTATAAACAAGACCATGATAGAACGTTTTAACGGCAAGGAGAAGATATACCACAGCTTCGACAGTGCAGAGGATGATCCGCATGGGTACTACGCTGAAGAGTTCTTGCACTCGCTAACTCCTAATGGGCTGCCCCCGCATGAGCTTAAGTTGAAGATAAATTGTCCCGTTATACTCCTTAGGAACATTGATCCTGCTAACGGACTATGTAACGGCACGAGGCTTGTCGTTCGAGGGTTCCAGAAGAACGCTATCGATGCGGAGATCGTGGTAGGACAACACACTGGGGAGAGGGTGTTCCTGCCTCGGATACCTCTCTGCCCGTCTGATGACGACATGTTCCCATTCAAATTCAAAAGGAAACAATTCCCGATCAGACTCAGCTTTGCCATGACGATTAACAAGGCGCAAGGGCAGACTATCCCTACTGTCGGTGTTTACTTACCAGAACCCGTATTCTCCCATGGCCAGCTGTATGTCGCGTTGTCTAGAGCAACTGCAAAGGTTAACATTAAGATCCTCGCCATCAAAGATAAGCGCAAGGGCAAGGAGATCGTCATAGGTCCATTAGGCAAAGGTAAAGACGAGGGCACCGACCAGAACAATAATTCCAAAAAGCGAAAGAGATCCGAGGATTTGGTAACGACCATGAAGAACATTGTCTACAAGGAAGTCCTTACCAGTTGAACACGAGGAGACAATTTGATCATCTTAAATGATGAGTATTGTAGAGAACATCAGTACCGGCTTCTTGAAATCTGTAATGGTTATATGAACGTTTCATAGTTAACTGTCAATTCATCTATTTGAATATTTTACATGTGTGTAGATGACATTAAAAACCAATAAAGCAGCTAAAGTTTATGGCTGGCAGTGTTGTTTCTGTCAATTATATCTAGGCAGTTCGAGACTAGAGGTTATAGCTCGGAGTAGACTAATATTATCATTTTAGGACCAGAGAGTATAAGTTGAGAATCACATCATTTTTCCCAGTAATGTCTTGGTTATTGCTAAAATGATATTGAACTTGTCAGTAACGCTTTGAAAGGGACGTGCCATGAGCTGATAGCTGTTATGAAACGTAATGTCATGTTGGCAAGATTTTACTCTTTGCACTGGTAGGAAAATTTGTTGCGCAAGACCAGATTACTTTTGGACACTATCCGCATAGACCAGGTTACTTTTGGACACTATCTGCTGTTTGGAATCTACATATGTTAAGCAATTAGGAATTTTCTTGTTTCTAGCGCAGGATCTCCTCCCTTTCTCTGTACAAGTATTTGTTAGGAAAATGATGATTTTGTGATTTATTTTCTGATTTGACCTATTTTATACCTTTTTTATTAGAGAAACGCGCATGCTGTCAAAGGAAATATTGGATTCTCAACCTATTGTGACGGAAAGCATGATATCTCTCCCTTCCATGTTTACTCTAATAGTAAAGATTTAGATTTCCCGATCAGGTCTCATATATGGTCCGCCTATAAAGCTAGGCCACCACAATAACAATACGTGCCACATCCCCAACTCATTACAGTCAACAATTTTCACAGCAGACCAAGAAGAAGTTCTCCCGGACAGGTATTGTAATTTCTTGATTGAAGTTCAGCTGTCTTACTATGTGAATTGTAAATCGATGGCTTGATTTTTGTAAATCAGTCGTATGAGTATAATACATGTTGTCTAAACAACTGATATTATCAGTTATATATAAATTAGGATTTGCAAGTTCGAATTACATGACTTAGATCCATGGATTTAGTGCACATACAATTGTCTGGCTGCACAGACAACACTTCATTAGGCACCTACGGAAGTAGAACAATCGACCTAATGGTCATGAATTAGGCTTGTATCTTCAGTAACTTGCTGCATGAATTAGGCTTGTATCTTCGGTAACAATCTACCTAATTCGATTTTCCTTAATGAAGTGTTTTTTACAGATCGTAGAAGCTGTATTATGTCTGACCATTTTGCTTTGCCAGATGGCTCGCTAACGGGTAAATGGTTCATACTTAAAACATATATTTTTTGAATAGGTTTTTGTAAAACTTATTAGTTTTTTTTTTTTTTTAGGTGTGTTGGGCGTCGTCATTTACGTCGGACCTGTTGAAAGAGATTACCTAGCACCTAGCGGCATCAGGGAGTTTGCAGTTGTAGATTGCAAATATAACATCATATTTGGCCGTATTTTTGGAGACACTGCATATTCTTACGGCAACACCCTACTGTTGGCTGAACAGAACGGTTCAGTTCTTGTTGCCCATGACTTGAAAGTGGATCAGAAATCAAGTAAGATTTTTTTATTTTTGTATCTACCAAATCTGTATTAAATCCAAATCAGATGAAGTTTCTAATTAATATTTTTCAGGGTCACTTGATAGCACGCCTTCAACGACCCTCCAAATTGCAACATGCCCAACATCCTCTCATTAGAATATTATATGTCGTAAACTAGATATCTGAATTAGAGAGAAGAGTATGAAAGGATTTTACCCGAGGAAAAAATGGATAGATGCTGCAAGCTGGAGTCCTTATAATGATTTTGGAGTGCCAATAATGCTACAGATTTTGTAAATTTGATCTGCTTCACTGAGGAACAGAGAACATAGTTAAAAAAATGTCCGTGCTTAAGCAATTATTTGAAAGAACATACCAGCAAAGAATTAAAAAAAACTTAAATTCTGCGCTGCTTGTTACCATAAAAATCATTCTTATTTGTTAAATGCAGTCGAAAAATCTGTGCCATATCTACACAGACAACGAGCTCCACATCTGTGGGTGGAAATTAAGAAATTAAAAAGGTTGACATGAGAGACTTTTTGCTTTGCTTCCTTTTGCGTAAGATAAGAGGTGCATTTCTTCCTTGCAATAAAAAATACTTTCAATTTTTATGTTCGACCTGTGTATTGGCATGATGTACAACCAAGAATTTTAATATTGCACCATATATACTCATACATACATGATGCGGCGAACTTTAAGAAAATCTAATTAAATAAATCTAAAAAGGCATGACAAAGTCTACCAGGGTGCAGCCGTCCCACGGTGAATGATCGATCTGCTTTATTCAGGTCATTGATCTGAATGTTCTGCACATATGCAGACATCGGTGTCTCAACAAACTTGAGATTCAATTCTATTTTATAAAGTTTAATAACAAAGATGGAAGCTAAAGATACATTATAGGCTACCAAAATAAACAGGAAGTGCTCAGGATCAATCACCTTAAAAGAACATGATCCTACACCAAAATAAACAGGAAATATTCTGTGCTACAGCACCTACCAAATTTCGATCATATCTATCAATATAAAACAAAAGAGATTACCTATTACTCTCCTCCCTGATCAACCTTCACCAGCTGCGTCGGTACAAAGAATCCTCACCGGCAAGCATGGACGAGAGGTGCGCCGCCAAATCCCTCTACCATCAACGCCGCGCCCTCGAATTCGTCCGTCAGCGCCGCCCACCTAGGCCTTCCTCTCGGCCAGGTTACAGACAGCTGCCGCTGCGGCATAATGCGACAGGGGGGGACTGCGGCAGCGCAGAGGAGCGGGCGCGTCTGGACCAGGGTGGGCGGGGTTCAGCGCGGGCTCCGGCGTGCAGGCGCCGAGCAGGCCGGGAGGAGGAAGGCCGCGCTGGCACCGGCGTGCAGGCGCCGCGCCGGCGAGGCGGACGACGGCCGCAAGTGCTCCGGCGTGCGGGCGCCGCACACGCGAGGCGGGAGACGGCGGCGCGGGCTCCGGAGTGCAGGGGCCGCGGTGGCGAGGCGGGAGACGGCCGCGCGGGCTCCGGCGTGCAGGGGCCGCGGTGGCGAGGCGGGAGACGTGTGCGGCGACGGGACGCGGGCTCGATGATTGGGTCGGCGGGGTTGAGGGAAAGGGAGGAAGAGGAGGACGGCCGGGCGGGCGGGCGGCGCGGAGGACGGCCGGGCGGCTAGAGGATTTGGGCAGGATTGGGAGGGAATAGGATAGAGACAGTGAGAGGGGGTTTTTTTTTTTGAAGAGATTGTCACACGTATACTTATCATTTATTTCAGCTATTTCTATTTTCTAACTCTGTTATATGTTTTTTAGATCACGTAAACACATGGAGACAATAAATCCTGACCGGATGATGTTTGACGGAAACAAAAGCTCACCGAATTTGACACATTCAAAAGAGGTGCAATGAAAAATTGTGTTTAAATGCATTTTTCATATTTCGGTATGTAGAGTTTTTATTTGATAATATGTTTCACCTTTGTAGATCATTGCCGGGGCCAAAACAGATATTATCGATACTCCGAAAGAACACACCGCCATAGGGACGGATGCAATGTTGGTAGAAGAGATAGAAAACTCATCGACTATTAAACAACCGAATAAGGTGATTGTCTTTATTTTCTACGCATGTTTTCATATGCTAATGTTTTAAGTTTTATTTTGTTCCATAAATTTTGCACATAAAAATGGTCCACTTTTACAGGTCATGAACAATATAGATATGGATGTCATCAGTGTTCCAGAACAAGGTACCATCAAAGAGCCAAACACGATATTTTTGGAAGAGACTTCACGGGCTTTTACACAGTCAAAGGAGGTGCATTCACGGCATAATAAGCCCAAGAAAGCAAACACACATGTTATACCCGAAGGTACTTAGTTCCGCTCTGGTTGTCCTCATTTCCTTTATGCTTGATTATTTTTACCGAACTTATATATCATGGCAGACTACGTCTGCACCAGTGAAGATTTTGCTATTATTGAATCAATCATGTCTGCGCCTAAAAATACTAAGTTCGTCGACATCGGTGATTCTTTATTATCTAATGACGACTTGAGATGTCTTACACGTGATGATGCATTCTTGCCAGGCGACGTAAGTCAACAACTCAGAGACCACTACTTACACATTATCCAAAATTGTCTTGAACTTAAATATCTTTTATGTGTTCGATTATAGGTTATAAATGCATATATTTATTGTATAAGCGCATGCGATCATCTGCGGGAGAGACCGGGTGGAAAGGTATATCTCGATACCACATTCGCAGCTGCCGTACTGAAAAAATCAGAACATCATCGTGCCATGAAACGGGTGCATCTTTATCTAAAGCATGACATGGTAAAAATTAACTCACTGTCTATAGATCTCATTCATGTGTTTTGAATATGTGTGTTTCTTAGTCTTATTCAATATTTACTTCAGGTCTTATTTCCTATAAATATAAGTAAGACGCACCGGTATTTATTGGTCGTAAATGCAAAAAAACGTGTGATACAAATATTGGACTCACTTGGTGATTCAATGGGGCGGAGTGACATCAGTGTTATGGTAAATAACTATTGATTTTAATTCCCTCTTTACATTGTGTTTGCCTCAATATCTAATACCTTTTGTCTCATATAAAAGTTGCAGGGACTTGAGAAGCATTTAAAAATCGCATCCCAAATGAAAGACTTTGACAAAGGTAACAGGTGGATGGATCTCGATGTCACAACATGGCCAGTAGTAGAACAATTTCAACAACGTATGCAAACTGATGGGTATGTTCACCTCTTTTTTTTAGATGGATGGGTTTATACGTGCACCAATAGCGCATTGGTACAATTAATTTTATGCATGTTTAAATGTTATTTACGTTGATTTTTCTATATGAATTACTAAAATGGTGCATAATAATCTTGTAGCGCATCGTGCGGGTTATTCATGCTTAATTATATGGAATATTGGACAGGTGATGCGTTGTCTGATCAGTTCACTCAGGTGTGTTATTATTTTTGAGGATAACATTAGTAGCCGCTTACATTTTTAATAGTTGTCTTAAGGAGATGTTTTAAAATATTATATTTTGCAGAAGGATATGAAAGAATTTCGCCGAAAATTAATCGTTGTACTGGTGGAGTTCGGATTGAATAAGATAAAAGGAAAGCCAATATACTATAAACCTACCAATGAAGAAAATGTGTCTACTTCTGATTGTATGATTGTGGAGGGTCCGAAGCAACTAGACTTGAGTGATAAAGTCCACATCATACCCACAAACCCACGCAAGTTAGTTGACGAGCTTTTCCAACACATCATGTCGATTCAAGACCCCAAATTATTAGAGTACGTAAGCAGTATGTTAAAAAATACAATAATATGCATTGCTATGGTTTTATCATTTTTAACATTTTCCTCACAGGCAGGAAGGAATGGGTGCGGAGCTCCAAACCATATCCAATAGGCTTGAGTCTTAAGAAAATCCAGGACATACTTAGGATGGATCAACATATGGACAATGACTGCTTCAACTTAGGAATTCGTATAGTGGCATGCGACGAGATCCTACAGATAGCAGAGACTGATGTGCACTACATGGATCTACGCTTTTGTGTAAGTTACTACAATCTGACATTTTCATTATTGTCACTATGTCTCTAAACAGTTTTTTTTTCTCAGATGGCGATGGTGGATTCCACACGAGGTAAAAAATACCGAGTAAAGCCAAATACACAGTACCTAGCAACATTGTTCAATAGTTGGCCTGGGATAGACTACAAAATCGCATCACGGAACTTGGTAAATATATGCACTTATTATCCAACGGTGTCACATTACTTGTGTTCCTAATGGTTGTCTTTTTGAAGGTTTTTCTTCCTTATGCATCCGCTGGTCACTTTAACTTGTTCTCCATCGATAAGCATGCATGTACTGTGTCTGTTATTGATCCTTGGTCCATGCCGCCATCGTCGGAGGGTAAAATGGTTCGGTCGCATAAGATGAAATTGATCTTACAAAGAATTGCAATCTACCTAACCGACGCACTTCCATTAGCACAACCTGGTTGGGATGCCGATATATTTTTTTGGCCACGCACATCGCCAACTGATATTCCGCAAAGTTCAAGCATGTGAGTATCTCTAGAATAAAACACATATGTTTTAATTTCTTCGGTAATTAAGATAATAACGAGTCATTTATCTACAGGAATGCGTCTGGTTATTTCATTTTTTATATTATGTTCTCATGGAATGGTAAAAAGTTGGTTCATCCAATATGCACGGTGGGTACTTTACGCTGCACTTGCTATTTTTTTTACTAAAACTATACATGCTAATGACAAGTATTGTTGTGCAGAATGTTATCGACCTGAAGAAGAATTTTTTGGTACGCTTGCTCAAGTACCATCAAAATGAAGCACTCGAAAATATTCCATACATTGTACGACATACTCTAAGGAGTATCGAGGAGGACATTTTTTTAATATAAAATAGTTAATTAGTGGAGTACTTATTGCATATTCAAACGATGTCAATTATATGGTTGTTAAATATATTTCAGACTGGTTAGAATCTTATAAATTTTTCTAAATATCTTGTGATTTTGATACACGTGATTTTTTGCAACTATTGTATTGACACAATGTGAGAAAAAAAGAAGCCGTAGCAACGCACGGGCATTCAACTAGTACCCATAAAAATAGAGATGCACATTGTGTAACAAAAAAGACGTTCGATCTGAGCAACAGGTGAAAATATACTAATTGTGATTTGACGTTTGAGGAGTGGTGCGATCAGTGATGAAGAGGGAATGATCTCTGCATTTTGTGTTGTTATTTGACATTTGTTTTTTTTTCAACGGGGGGAGAGGGTCCCACCTAAATTTCATTTATGAAAAGTCCTGATTAGGGTTTTAGATTACAAGCTAAGAAAGGATCTCGCCAAATCATGGCATGCTCTTTGTGCGTAGGGTTTTAAACCGATTTAATCAGAGAGAGGTTTGCAATTACATGAGCAATAGAGGATGAGGGCGTAACGATGACAACTCTAAAGATGAGTGCGTTCCTGGATGGATACTTTTGGAACTGATGGTGAATCAGCCAATTTGTCTCATGTCGCGCTACAATGACGAAATTCACTTCTCAATTCTTTCCGATGAACGCTAGATATATGTACATGAGCACCATCAGTGTCCCGTGGGTAGACTGATCTATCCGATCGATCGTCCCAACAACCTGCTATATATTTACGACGGTTCGTCCTGGTTGTGCCTCGCCGCAGCTGTGAGCGCCGCGCCCACGCCGTACGGCTTCGCCGCCTCACCGGGGGCACACGCCGCCTCTGCCTCCACCGCGGCCGCCGCGTCCTCCCTCGTCACCGCCTTGTCCGTCGGCAACTTCGCCGTCGCGTTCCACTGAAACACCACACCAGTCCGTGCGGTTAGAGATGCCAGATGTGCAAGCTAAGTCACCACTCACCAGGCGCATACTGACGCATGTACGTACCCTGAGGACGTCTCCGATGGTGACCTTGTCCTCGCCGAGCGCGGCCGTGGCGTTCGAACCCGCCGCCGCCTCCGCCTGCTCGGCGACCCCGCCGGGGATGGCCGCTCCCGGTCCGATGGCGCGCCCCTCCGCCACGCACACTGGTGGAAAAATGGCCTTCGGTCGCGGTGCGCAACTGCCATTAGTCGCGGTTGCGCAACCGCGACCTATTATTCGCGCGGTTCCTTACGAACCGCGACTAAAGGCCCGTCCACGCAGCAGCCGAGGAGGACCTTTAGTCGTTCGCTCGCCAACCGCGAAGGCAGCCGCAGTTTAGGTTTTAGCCCCCCTAACCTGGTTCCCCTAACCCTGGTTACTTTTTAAGTTGTATTGTTTTATTTCTTTTGTGTTTTATTTTAATTTTGAAGGAGTTTCACATATTATATTCTACGGTATACATGCATGTGAATGTACAATTTCAAACAAATTTGAAATTAGAATCAAAAAGAATTCAAGAGGAATATACAATATATATTCAATATCGGATGACCATATACAATTTTGAACAAGTTTCCATACATATATTTAGTGCATATAAAGTTCTACGTCCTCTACATAGTGTTCTCCTCTAGGATCGATGACTTGGTTCGCCAACCATCCAGCTAGTTCCTCTTGAAGTGGTCGGAAGCGAGCTTCTGGAGTAAGCGTCGCCCGGAGGTTATTCCTCCTGGTGTTGTTCTCAGACGGCTGCCGCTCGTGGTGTATCTCCGGATCCTCTCACAAACATAGTATCCACATAGATTGGTCCCCGGTGGCTGAATGTCCCCGGTCGCAGCCTTTGCCATTTTAAAATGTAGCTCTTTTTTGAATTCACCGACCTTTTGATCTACGAACCGTCTCCAAACCCTACGAGGCAAGGAAAATTAAATGAACAAGAGAGTTATTAATTAGTTACTTGATATTAGGAAATGATGAATGTAATAGGCCGATCGATATAGAGCGCAAACGAATGAAAGTAGTTACTTTTGCATCATTTTTCTCATGTTGCCCCAAAGCTTCGTATCCATATTCAGAGAGTCGTGGACGATAACTGTGGAGTTCTGAATTTGAATTACTAGCAGAATCCAGTGGAACCTGCGGACACGATACATGCACAGTCATGCATAACTCATCGATTAGCCACATACCATGCATGGAGTAAACAAAAGAGAATGTGCTCAAGACAGAAACACTCACCCAAAATGGTAAGGAAATAGAATATCACTTTTGAGTTCCTGTTTTGTAAGAAACATCCACAGGTCATCCTCCACGTCTCGGGGTGGTGTTGTAACACATATGAATTAACGATTTGTGGGTCAATGAACCCAACATCATGGGTGTGCCTTATTCGCATTTCCCGCTTCTTCAATCTGCATAATAGCGTACACAACAAGATAGTTAGGACAATATATATATTTATAGTGCAGGCAATGAACGAGATGGGGTAGAAATTAATAAATCACTTACAGAACATAGCAGCTGATGATAGATTTGTCGAGCTCGCGCAGATTGAACAGCTGGAACAATTCACTCCGATGAATTGTTATATAGTAATGTTTGAAGTGATGCTCATGTCTAACTTCCGCATAAATATATTCTCTGGCGTTTTTAAGTTTTATGTAAGCCTTGTACCAATTTAGCAGACCTTTCATTTGTCGAGGTAGATCCTCTTCCTGCGCAGGCTCGACGAGAGGACCATCCTTCACATATCCAAATACTACGTCCTTCATTGCCACGTCATCAAGGCCTAATGCTACACGAAGAGTCATACCTAAGGCTGCCGCTTGTTCTTTGGCTTTCGCTACAGTCAATCCCTGGCTGCCGCAGCTGCTATGACATCGGGCTTCGTCCGGACCACTTTCACTATGAGCGGGGGATCGACGTTTACTTTGTTCCCCGAGCTGGGCAACTTGTTGTTTCCCCCTTTCTAATTTTTTCTGGGCCTCCTCCAAGGCTTTCTCCTGCTTCTCCGCTTCCTCCGGAACGTGAGTGCTTGCACACGAAGTTCACGTTCATAGTCGTCGGAGATTCTTCGCGGCTTGGGACGGTGTGTTCAAAAATGTCTTAGCCCACTTCTTTTGCTCATCAGGCTTGGGCTCGCCCTCTATTTTCTTCTTGCAGCTCGCCTTCCATTTCTCTAAATCAGCAGCGCGCCCGCCGACTTCCTCGGCACTACATTCCCAAGACCTCTTGGGGAGAGGCTTAAGTGATGGCTCCTTATCTTTGTGGTTGCAGTACGTAAGGGTCCGGGTTAATAACCCAGGACTGCTTCGCTTCGCCGGAGGTGGATTGGGGCGGCGTCGATCACCCGCCGGACGAGGACCGGGGGCGGCGCTACCCGCCGGAGGTGAATTGGGGCGGCGTCGGCTTACCCGCGGGAGGTGTAGGTGAGCCACCACCACCACCACCGCCGCCGCCACCACCACCGGAGGGGGTGGACTTGTTTGCCTTGGCGCCTCGCCGGAAACTTGATAAACTTCTTCGCCACAGAATGAACTGGCGCTTGACATCTCCAAGTCTTGTCGCCCCTTCAGGTGTAGCAATGTCAATGTCCAGGTCCTCAAACCCTTGGACTATCTCCTCCACCGTGACACGAGCATAGCCATCCGGAATGGGGTTGTTGTGGTGGAGTGCTCCAGGTGGTAAAGCAGGTGGCTACCTTCATGGACATGTTCCCGATAGGATAATACAGATGACATGCTTTCATCTCCTTTATATCGTCCACGGGCGAGGAGGCTCCTGCAGTAACCGACCACCGATGCTCCGGTGCAGTAATTTCGATCGTCGGTGCACCAGCCGGTGAGGCCTCCGTGGAAGCCACGCTGCTTCTTCTCTGCTGGCTTCCGAGATCCATTGGATGATCTTCATGCTGCGCCCGAGCTGCATCTCTTTCGGCTACTAGTACACTCACGGTTTTCTTCATCACATCCATTTCCGTTACCTTCGCCACAACATCTGCATCCCGATCCATCTTTCTTACGGCGTAACCGTACGGTCATCGTTCTGGGGAACCCTACTTTCCACGGAATGTCCCTGTGCATGCCTCGTACACGTCCTCCGTGTTCGGGATTCCCGAGGGCTTTTGTCGGGCGTCGTTCTCTCTGTTGAACTTGATCCTCCCCTCTTGAGCATCCCTCATTGCCTCAATAAGCTTTTTGGTGGGTTTAATTATTTTGCCCTGATAAACACACTCCCCTGTCTCCGGGTTCAGCGATCCCCCATGCCCGTACCACCAGCTTTTGGCCCTTGGGTCCCATCCAGGATTCAGGCTTCCCAGGGTTGTCCGAGCGTAAAATATTCTTGTGTTTCTCAAAGTACGGAGCCACCAAGCTGGAATTGGTCAGAACTGTGTGGTGTGCTTCAGGAGAATGGCCGTCCATACATATCGTTGATTTCCTTCCGATGGTGCCTTTTCCACTTAGTCTCCCCTCGTGCCGCGATTGAGGAAGACCAATCGGCTTAAGGTCAGGAACAAAGTCAACACAAAACTCAATTACCTCCTCATTTCCATAGCCCTTGGCGATGCTTCCTTTGGCCTAGCACGGTTACGAACATATTTCTTTAATACTCCCATGAACCTCTCGAAGGGGAACATATTGTGTAGAAATACAGACCGAGAATGGAAATCTCATCGACTAGGTGAACCAGGAGGTGCGTCATAATATTGAAGAAGGATGGCGGGAACACCAACTCGAAACCGACAAGACATTGGACCACATCGTTCTGTAACCGTGGTAGAACTTCTGGATTGATTACCTTCTGAGAGATTGCATTGAGGAATGCACATAGCTTCACAATGGCTACTCGAACATTTTCCGGCAGGAGCCCCCTCAAAGCAATCGGAAGCAATTGCGTCATAATCACGTGGCAGTCGTGAGACTTCAGGTTTTGGAACTTTTTCTCCGCCATGTTTATTATTCCCTTTATATTGGACGAGAATCCTGACGGGACCTTCATACTGCTCAGGCATTCAAAAAAGATGACCTTCTCTTCTTTGGTCGAGCGTAGCACGACCTTGAAACCGTTCCGGATACAGGTCATCGGTCTTTCAAACTTTGCTGGTCCCGCCGTGCTTCCTTTGTATCATTTGACTTCCCATACACGCCAAGAAGCTTAGGATGTTCACGCAAATATTCTTCGTAACGTGCATCACGTCGATTGCAGAGCGGACTTCTAGGACTTTCCAATATTCTAGCTCCCGAATATAGATTTTTCTTCCACATGGCTACGTGCCCGTCAGCTCCCTTCGGAACTGATTGTCCGCCAGACCCTTTCCAAAGATGACTTTCAAATCCTTGACCATATCAAATACCTCAGCACGTTCCGCAGGCTTCGGCCGGTGATCTGCCTTGCCGTTGTAATGCTTGCCTTTCTTTCTTCTGGATGACCTTTCAAGAAATCGACGATGCCCAAGGTACACGTTCTTCTTACAATTTGGCAAATGTACACTTTGAGTCTCATGTAAGCAGTGCGTGCATGCATTGTATCCCTTATTTGACAGTCCCGAAAGGTTACTAAGCGCAGGCCAATCGTTGATGGTTACGAAAAGCAACGCTCGTAGGTCAAATTCCTCTTCTTTGTGCTCATCCCACACACGGACACCAGGTCTGCCCCACAGCTGTAAAAGCTCATCAACTAATGGCCTTAGGTACACATCGATGTCGTTGCCGGGTTGCTTCGGACCTTGGATGAGCACTGGCATCATAATGAACTTCCGCTTCATGCACAACCAAGGAGGAAGGTTGTAGATGCATAGAGTCACGGGCCAGGTGCTATGGCTGGAGCTCTGCTCGCCAAAAGGATTCATGCCATCCGTACTTAGACCAAATCTTATGTTCCTTGCCAAAATCTTTGAACTCTCTGTCGATCTTTCTCCATTGCGTTCCATCTGCGGGGTGTCTCAACTCCCCGTCCGACTTACGGTCCTCTTTGTGCCATCGCAACAACTTGGCATGCTCTTTGTTCCTGAACAGACGTTTCAACCGTGGTATTATAGGAGCATACCACATCACCTTGGCGGGAACCTTCTTCCGGGTTTCTGCCCTCAACATCGTCACAGGGTCATCGCCTGATCTTATAACGCAATGCAGTGCATACCGGGCATTCATTCAAATTCTCGTATTCATGTAGAGGATGCAGTCGTTGATGCATGCATGTATCTTCGAACCTCTAAACCTAGAGGGCAGACAACCTTCTTTGCTTCGTACGTACGGGCAACTCGTTATTCTTTGGAAACATATTCTTCAACATTTTCAGCAAGTCTTCAAATGCCGAGTCAGCTACACCTGCCTGTGCCTTCCATTTCAGCAAATCCAGTGCAGCCAGCTTTTTCGACCATCATCGCATCCGGTACAGCCTTCTGTGATCCTCTAACATGCGATCCAAATTCTCCCTCTTTTTCAGTTTGACTCCGTGCATCAGCAATGGTCCGACCAAGATCATCAACGGGATCATCACGTGCCTCTTCTTCACCTTCCCCTTCACCTTCCCCTTCACCTTCAGCATCCTCCATGAAAGTATCACCGAAATGAGCAAGATAGCTTTCATCGATGAAATCATCCCCTTCTTCATCTTCTTCCATTATAACCCCTCTTTCTCCATGCTTGGTCCAACAATTATAGCTTGGCATGAAACCGTGCCGAAGCAGGTGCAGTGAACATCTCTTGAGGAAGAGTAACCCTTCTGATTCTTACATTTAACACATGGACAGATAACAAAACCCCCCTGCTTGTTCGCATTAGCCACTACGAGGAAATCATTCAAACCCGTACTGAACTCGCCGGAGAGTCGGTTACCGTACATCCATTGTCGATTCATCCGCATTATTATAATATAAAATATATAATTAACCATCATGCATTTGTTAAACTAACTAGCTACAAACAATATTAATTAAACAATATAAAATATATAATTAACCACACATGCACATTTTATCAACGACACATCAAAGGTTCAAGTTGCTAACCGCGATCGAGGAGGAAAAAATAAATGAGAAAGCTCAAGTGTGGCTCCAACACTTCATATCATGTTTGTTTCATGCTCTTGGGGCATTTCATCAAACACCTTATGTGCATAAGAGGAACCAAAAGCAAACCTAACACCCACTTGTGAAGCTTGTGAAGAAAATGGCACCAAATGGCTAAGTGTTGCTGGTGATATATAGGCGCGGCTGGTGGCCAACCGCGACTAGGCCTTCGGCATTTTAGTCGCGGTTGGCTCGCAACCGCGCTAAAGCTTCGTGCAACGGCGCCACCGAGCGCCCTGGGCCCAGCCTTTGGTCGCGGTTCGCCTCCCGAACCGCGACTAAAGGTACCATTAGTCGCGGTTCCTTTACCTTCGCGACTTATGGGGCTCACCGGAAGCCTGTTTTTCTAGTAGTGGCATATCGCGGCCGCGTCGGACCGCTCCACGGGTTGGTCCCCGACGGCCTGCGCGGCCGCCTCCAACGCCTCCGCGATCTTCACCTTGGTGTCGTACTCTTCGTCGACCACGTCACGGCAGCCCCCGTGCGCGAGCCGCTCGGCGGCGAGCTCGTCGGCGTCTCTCGTGGGGACGGGCTCAGCGGCATCGAGCACTCGGCCTTCGTTTCCGGTGTTGGTCACAGCGTAGGTTTCGCAGACTGAGCGGGATTGGGCTTGCGCCATGGCTCCGGCCCTCGACGACGGCTGCTGCTTAGGGCCGCCGTTCTCTTCCGTGCTACCGCTTCCCATTTCGTGTGCCTGACGGTGGGTGTTGGCTGGGTCTGGGGAGCACACTAACGGCAGAGTTTCTATAGCATGGCCGCGCTCGGGCGGCATGGCAGCCGGCTTGAAGCGACGTGGAAGGGAATGATACGTGTCACCAGGGAATGTACTGTCGTTTTGTGACAGAGCATGCCTGCCGACACCTGGGCCGAACTACGGTGGGTGCAAAGTGGTATATCGGTGATCACTTGGTTTGTCCATAGATTTTTTTTCTATAGACTAGCAAAGTGTGTACGCACAACCACATTTTTCCGCAAACATTTCGCAATTATCTGTCTTGCTATTGTAGATGCTATCATGTGAAATAACAGACCTCATTTGAAAGATCGCGTTGAGCGTCTGACGTGATAGACTAGTCGCACGATACAACAACGAAAACACATTGTTTAATAGAGATTTTTTCTAATTTTCAAGACATGGAGCTAAAACTTTCCAAAAATGCAAAATCAAAGGAATTTAGATGATATGAACATGCAAGCAAATGTTTCTGCTGCACAAATCTATAAAAAAAAATGCAGCCCACCTTCTAGCACGGTCCAATGCAATCTTTTTTTTTTCTAGAAAAATATCCCCTACTTGGAATCACGTTTGCCATGTTGAGTTTCCACACCAAGTAGATGTATGTTCACATGTGCCTAATATTTACATTTTGAACTTCGACGTAATGAAAAGTTGGTAGCTTTTGAGTTCAGGGGTAAAAAACAAAATAATAAGGGAAATTTTCTAGAAATTCTGAAATAATTTTATTCATATCACATTAGGGCATTTTTCGTCCAAAAGAAAGTTCATCGTTTTCGTCATATGAAACATGCCCCAATGTGTCCCAAATGGCATCAGAGGCCGAAGGATCTAGGATCCCCACGTGCACCCAAATGGTTTCACTAGAAGTCATAGATGGCCACCTGCAACTCTCTAGGATCAAATGACCCCTAGCCGGACACTAACCTAGAGATGGCACATTTCCTTCTATACCCATTGGCCATGGCATGGAAGAAATTGGTATTGGCATGATCCCACTAGAGCAACAATTTCTGGTAGCTACACTAGCTCCAGTACTCCTCCTCGACCTTCGCCAGGTGGGTGAGTTGGCTCTCTAGGTGGTATGGTGTGCCCAACCCTTGTCATCAAGATGGTGGGTATCAGCTTGGAGATACAACGCTTGGATCTAGGCTAAGATGCTTGCTTCAAGGTCCTTCTACGCCGTGCCTAGATTGGCCCCTTAGGAACTAGTGGAGCCCTTGGGAAAACACCCCCAAGTGTTTCAGGATCCCTCCACTTTGCACAAATCAGATCCCCAGACTCTCAATGTTCCAGCCATCCCTTTTTGAAACTGAAGCGGGGTTGCATTTTTTCAGGTCCTCTCCCTAGCTGATGATTGGTACGATCTGTATGCTCGATGCAGCTGTGCGAGACGGCCCAGAGCCAAGTTAATCTCTCTTGTTGTCGTTATAGTTGTTGTAATCGAGACGTTGGGTCACTTGGTTTCGTTTTGCGGCTTTGTTGGTGCTAGTCCTTTTCTTATGTTCGGGTCTATGACCCCTAGGTTGTGACTGTGTGGTCGTGTTGTTGTTTGACTTTGTCCTTTTTGTTGTTGCTTTGCTTCACTAAGTTACGGCTCGCCTTGAGCATACCATCATAATCAATAGTGATACCACTACTAACTTCCAGCAAGAATGTTTTGTGCAATCTTGCCTTGACAACTTGCTTGTTACTTTTGTTTTTCTGTAAATTAGTTTTATTAGTTACTACCTCCGTTTCAAGGAATAAGGCGCACACGTATTTCAAAACAAACGTTGATCATAAAAATTGAGCAACAGAATCTTGATTATATTTTATGTAATTAGCACCGTTGGATTCGTATTGAAAAGCACTTTCTAATGATGTTAATTTCATACAAACAATCTCTATAATTGAATTAGTTCTTGGTCAAACAAAAATCAGTAAAACAAGGACTGTCTTATTCCTTGAAATGGAGGTAGTAACATCCAAAGTACCTCTATACCGGTTTATTAGGAACCTAGGTTAGTAGCCATTGGTTTGGAAATTTACTGTAGAGGTGTTGTTATTGCTTGATGACTCTTCTGTGCATGTGTTAGTTAAGAAGGGAAAGTCAAGCAACCAAGTCTATGCACACGTTGCAGTGACCTCCTTTGTTTGCATGCAACCGGAGAGTTAATTAGACTAGCCTCAATGGGAGTATCATAGGTAGTATCATGCATGCCATGTAGGCAAAAAATTTATGTGGTACATCAATTAATGAGGAGAGGGGTGAGGCTAGTATCATAGGTAGATACCGTATCATAGCACGTAAAACTAGAAATTTTAGTGGCAAACACATCATGTACACATATTTGCATTGAGATTCTACAAAACATTAAATATGATAGAACTATGATACTAATTCATGATAGTATGCATTGTAGGTGTTGTATCATAAACTAGTATCATATGCATGATACTAATTAATCTATGATACGTCCCATTGCGACTAGTCTTAGTTTTCAAAGATTGGAGTCAATCAAATGTATTAATTATCAAATCAAGCCTAATTCTTCTGTAGTATTTATCAGATTTTATAGTAAATCATCCATTAAACCGATATGGAGGGAGTAGTAGAGTATAGAATGGAATTGCTCCACACACAACTTATGTACGATCTATGTACGATGCTTCTCCACAGAGCTAATTTTCCTATGGGTCGACCACATAGCTATTAATCCTGAGCCTAGCCCGGCCCAAGCCATGACCTGGTGCCAGTTTTTCCGATCTACAAACTTCACATTACTATTTTATGATTATCACGTTAATTAATCTTCTGATCCGCGATCCTTTGATATGCCTTTACAAATCACGCCTCTAATGGAAAACCACCTTGACGAAATCTTCTTACACAGGTGTGGCAATGGCGCGTTAAAAATCGATAGTTTAGCGCGCGCAAAGAGTTTGGCCGCTTCAGCATACGTGCAAAAGTAGCGCACACGAATTTTTTTGCCACACGCGGCATAAAGCGCCATCACAGAACTTCACTTCCCGCTGTGCGCGGTCACAGCGGAGACAAGCCTCGGCTCTGACCACACTCCGCTTATCTTTGACTCCGGGGATGGTATCCCTCCCAAGAGCAATAGATTCTTCTTTGAGTCCGGCTGGTTAGAGCTTCATGGCTTCCAGGAGTCCTTAGAAGCAGCTTGGCTGGCCCTTTCCTATAGGGTGGGAGGGCGGGATATTGTGGACTGGTGGAGTTTCATGAGTTCGGGCCTGAGACAGCACCTCAGAGGCTGGAATGCAAATCAAGGCAAAGAGAACATAGAAGCCAAGCAGAGCCTTCTTTCCCAGATCAAGAGTCTCGACGAGAAAGCCGACGCGGTCGGGATTGACGAGGAGGAATGGGCTCTCCGTTACCACTTAGAGGACCAGCTGCTCGAGCTTTTCCGGGCGGAGGAAGAGTATTGGCGACAAAGGGGCCGGGTGCGCTGGGTCCTGCAAGGCGACGCCAACACCAAATACTTTCATGCGTTGGCAAATGGCCGCCGCAGGAAGTGCTGCATTTCGTCGCTCGTCTCGGATCATGGGGTGATCACGGACAAAATCCTCATCCAACAACATATTTACGAGTTCTATCGCCGTTTGCTCGGCTCAGAGGAGACCAGGGTGTGTGGGCTCCACGCCAACGCCTGGGGCGCTGAGGCTAGAGTCTCTCAGGAGAAAAATGAGAACCTGATGCGCACCTTTTCTGACAAGGAATTGGAAGCTATTGTCATGGACATGAAATCGGACACGGCCCCAGGCCCGGATGGGTTTCCGGTGTTCTTCTTCAAGAAATTCTGGGGCTTAGTCAAGTGGGGCGTGCTTCACATCCTTAACGACTTCATCCTGGGAAGGATTGACATTTCGCGACTGAATTTTGGGATTCTCTCGCTCATTCCCAAAGTCCCTAGGGCGGACAAAATCACGCAATTCAGACCTATCGCCCTCATCAACGTGATTTTCAAGATTGTCTCCAAAGCTCTCGCAACCAAGATGGACCCCATTGCCCATCGCATTATCAGCCCAAACCAGAGCGCGTTTATCAAGGGTAGATTTATCCTCGACGGGGTGTTAGCGCTCCATGAGATTGTGCACGAACTAAAAGTTAAGAGGCAAGGGTGTCTCTTGCTGAAACTAGACTTCGAGAAGGCCTATGACCGAGTCAACTGGAACTTCCTGCTGGAGGTACTTAGAGCGAAGGGTTTTGACGCGGGAGTGGTTCACCGCATTTCCCAGCTGGTCACGGGAGGCCAGACCGCGATCTCTATCAACGGGGAAGTGGGACCGTTCTTTAGGAACAAGAGAGGAGTGCGTCAAGGGGACCCTCTATCTCCCTTACTCTTCAATTTCATGGCAGAGGCACTGTCCAAGATACTCTCCTCCGCGGCAGCGGCGGGTCACATAGCTGGGGTGGTCCCACACTTGATTCCGGGCGGGATCACCCATCTCCAATACGCAGACGATACCCTCATTATGATCCAAGACGATGACACGCACATTGCCAATCTGAAGTTCTTACTCATGTGTTTCGAGGATATGTCTGGGCTTAAGATAAACTACCACAAATCTGAAGTGGTGGTCATGGTGACCACCGCCGCTAGAAAGCAAATTGTGGCTGACAGGCTCAACTGTAATCTTGGCACCTTCCCCTTCACCTACTTGGGTCTGCCCATTTTTGACAGGAAACTCACTATGGAGCAGTGGCTGTTTTTGGTCCGTAAGTTGGCTGGCCGTGTTGAGCCTTGGTGGGGCAAATTCATGTCGTCTGGAGGGCGCTTGATTCTGTCCAACTCCTGTCTGGCCAGTCTGCCTCAGTTTGCGATGGGGATGTTTCTCCTGCAAGATGGTATCCATGCTAAATTCGACTCTCACCGGGCTAGGTTCTACTGGGAAGGCTCGGGGCCTAAACGGCGGTATCATCTGGTCAATTGGCCGGCAGTCTGTAGGCCTAAGGAATGTGGAGGTCTGGGGCTCCTTAATTCCAAAAAGATGAACTGGGCGCTGATGCTCAAGTGGATTTGGAAGCTTTTCCAACCGGACAACCCTATTTGGGCCCAGATCATCAGAGCGAAATATGCTTGTGCAAACAATATTTTCGAGGGAACGGGCCATGGGGGCTCCCAGTTTTGGCGTAGCCTGCACAAGATCAAGCATCTCTTCAAACTTGGAGCGAGATACAGTATCCACGACGGGAGGCGAACTTTGTTTTGGATGGATAAGTGGAACGGCGAGGTTGCTCTCAAGGACAGATTCCCTCATCTTTTCAGCATCGCCAACTTTCAGATGAGCACGGTGGCTCAGGTCTGCGGGGCCGGGGGGGCCTCTGACCTTCCGTCGCTCACTTGATCCCCAAGGGGTTGGCGAATGGCTGCAGCTGCAAAGCATCATTGATCAAACCAATCTCTCTCAGGGTCAAGACGGGGTGTCTTGGTCTCTGGAATCCTCTGGGTGTTTTACGGTTCGGTCCATGTATCTGAAGCTCGCCCAAGGGGCCTCCTTTGCCCACTTTCGCGATGTGTGGTCGGCTCGTATTCCTCTCAAAACCAGAATTTTCTCGTGGCAGCTAGTGCTTGACAAGCTCCCCACAGCCATCAATATTGCGACTAGGCAGGGCCCCGGCAATGGATGTTGCAAGCTTTGCGGTAGACCGGAAGATGCGGCGCATATCTTTTTCTCATGTTCTACGGCGGTCTTTGCGTGGAGTGTTGCCCGCCAGCTGCTGGGATGCAGCTGGTGCCCCGCTAATTTTGCCCAGCTCTTCGCCATCATCTCTAGTCTGTCGGGTAGATTTAGACGCTTTGGCTGTTCAGAAACAAAATGACCATTGAGTCCAAGTTCATGAAACATCCAGCTAACATTATCTTTAAAACTATGTTGTTTCTTCAGATGTGGACGCCGTTGGCAAGACCCCTGGACCGTCCCTGGATCGAGCACGCGGTAGCCGAGCTCAAGCTGCTCCACGACGCAACCTACCCAAGAAGGCCTGACCATGAGGAGTGATCTCTCCGCCAGCTATCTCCTGCTCTTAGCCTAGCCTTGCTGCTCTGCCGTTTAGTGTTGTTCGCTGCTGTGTTGTCTTGGCCGAAGCTGTTGTGCCGCAGCATGTATCTTTACATCCTTGTTGAACCTGAGGGCTTTATTAATTTAAAGTCGGGCAGTCTCTGCCTTTTATCTAAAAAAAAGCGCCATCACACGCGCCAACCATCGTTGAACTCTCACCTATTCCTTTTCCCCACCGCCGCGTCGCTCCAAATCCTCCCCCACCACGTCGACATGCCTGTGTGTCGCAGCTCCTCCAGCTACCGCGGCGTGCGTCTTCGGCCAACGAGCAACTTCTACACCGAGATCTGCGCTGCGGGCTACGACCACACCCACGGCACCTTCGAGACCGCGCCGCAACATGAACTTCCACGACACCAACTCCGCCGCCAAAGCGGAGATGTTGGAGCCCCCACCGCACCTTGTCACCAATGAGGAGAGGCAGTGCTAGCGCCGGCTTGCCATCACCGAGGTGGACGAGCGCACCATGGCGGCAAAGTGCGAGAACTTCCCCCAAGACGTCATCAACGAGAATGCGTTCTTCGCGCGGCAACGAGCGGAGCGCAAGGCCACGAATGAAGCGAAGCGAGCGTGCAGGGAGTTCATCCCGGCGCAGATGGAAGGCCCGACTACCATCGACGAAATGATCCCCGGTGGGCAGATCTATTTTCGTCGGCCACGTCCATTTCGTCAGGCTCCGACATCGAACTACTAGATTAGTTTATCGTTCTGCACTAGTTATCGCATTTGTAATGTATTCACTTTTTAATCTATTTTAGTTGCTCTGTTTGATCTATGGTTTATCGAAGTTTCTATGAAAAAGTGTTTGTGGCGTTGTATTTTTGGGCATATGGAACTGTCTCGCTCGGGCCGCTCTATTTTTATTTTGGACATCTGAAAATGCTGTGCTTCCAGAAACAGCAAAACAGACACCAAAAACTATTTTAGTGAACGGAATTATTGGGCGCCTCTTGGGAGATGCTCCTATCTGCTTTCTAGTAAGAGCAAGTACAATAGAGTACAGTCAGCTGGCTATAAGACATTAAATAATATATCTTAGATGAGTTGGAGGAGAGAAGGGGAGAGAGAAGAGAGGTGGGCTACTATGCAATAGCCAGCTCTTGCACGTGCTCCTAGGCACTTTGTGAGAGTGAAAGGTGGGCCATGTATTAGAGCATGTCTAACAGGCCCCGTATTTTTCTGCCCCTTAAAACGCGAGAAAATGGCCCCGTATTCACTTTTTGCTGGCCGAAATCTCGTCCGAGCTAGCAGACCCCGATCCCCACCCGTAAAACGAATCTTACGAATATTCTGTTTTAGCGGCGCGGGTGACTATGGCGGCGCGGGAAAACGGTTGGGAATTCTGAAATATCCGCGCGCCCTAGTGAAATGGGATGAGGGGTTGGCCTATTCAGCCTCCCGCCCCTTACAAGTAAGGGGCGAAGCCGCCCCGTAGCCAAAACTGTAAAAAATCGATGGCAATTGTTTTACGGGGTCTGCTGAGGGTAGCGTCCAACCCCTTATTTTGGCAGTTATTATACGGGTTTGGCCCTTTTAAGGGTCATAGAGCTTTGGTAAAGTAGTTATTCTTATAACAACTATTATACACGCATATATATTCAACGATAAGATTTGTTATAGCCAACAGTTGGCTATACTATTGGAATTGCTCTAAAAGAGAAACGGTTACTTTTTTTAGCAGATGAGAAACGGTTATTGTATCTGATCCCAAGTCAAAGCCCCGGCCCAAATACAAGCCCAATCGATTCTATCTCCCGTTGCCTCGCGTGTGGGGAGCTTCCTTCCACCTAGCGTCTATCGGATGACGTATGTATAGCTGTGCTCGTATAGAATGCGGCCTACCAAAATGCAGTACAGATAGTAGCCTCCCAAAAGTTAATGTGGCATTGCTTTCGTTTTCTTTATAAAAGGCATGCCAGTCTGTAAGTATTACGTTTATGTACTTATAAACTACAAATTGACCGGGTCACCAAGCAGTACTTATACCATGAGACATTTCTGTAGTTGCTCGTCCAAACAAAACCTTCTTGCTGGATGTTTAAAAAAAAAAAAAAACTTCTTGCTGGAGGCAAAGGTTCAAACAGTGATAACACTATCAGCACGGTGGAAGTTCAGTAAGAAGAAAAACTAGAAGACACACTTCTTCTTTCCCTGGTTCGGCTCTTTCTTTTTATTGGAACAAACGAGGTTTCACAAATTATCTGCACTAACTGCAGTAGTTGACTCTCCAACCCGGAGTAAACACAATCGTCAAAACCCAAAGACAAGCACGATACAACAAACCGATGAACTAAACAAACATGGCACAAACTGTTTAATTATTGCGACGAGCGTACGCGTGAACTTTCTAGACACGCCACTGGTCTTCGTCCCAATCCGAGATATCGTCGTCACGGCCGATCGCGTCACAGAAGGCAGCCAGGTCGCGTTGCACATCTTCACGAGACATGTACTCCATGAGGTAGTAAGGGTCGCGCAACTGAGACAGCATAAATCAATTCACCAGCAGATGGGTTAGATGTGTAGATGTATACTCCTACATGCATGTTAGCGGCATAGCGCGCGTAGGGGGTATACCTTCCGGATAGCATCATCTATCCGCGAGCGCGAGGCCGTGGCGTTGGCGCCCTCTGCGGCCTCCGCCTGT
The DNA here is from genome assembly GCA_030979885.1 of Lolium multiflorum. Lineage (NCBI taxonomy): Eukaryota > Viridiplantae > Streptophyta > Magnoliopsida > Poales > Poaceae > Lolium > Lolium multiflorum. Next base: position 77,972,667 of record CM061750.1, on the reverse strand, counting down.
TGGCCGACCGCGCCGGAGATGGCCTGTCCAGTGGCGACGGCAACGGAATCGGCCCGCTCCACGGGGTTGTCCCCAACGGCGCCGTTCGCCGCCGTCTCCAGCGCCTCCCCGTTCTTGGCCTTACTATCGTGCTGTTCGCCGACGACGCCGCCGCCGCCCCCGTGCACGAGCTTGAGCACGTCGGCGTCACTTAGGGCAACGGGCTCAGTGGCGTCGAACACCCGGGCCTGGGTGCCGGTCTTGGTGTGGTCACCATCTACTGTGGGTTGAGCTTGCGCCATGGCTCCGGCTCTCGACGATCGGGGGCTATCTGGGATGCGATTTTTCTGGCGGAGCCGGTTCCTACCGGTGTCCATCTGCCCGTGCGTTGGTTGGTTGCGATGCGTGCTGGCCGAAGCGGTATAATGATTTTTTACTGAGTATTGCCCCGACACAAGCTGCCCGACTGATACAATACGTATCTGCTGGTGGCCCTTAGAGCTGCTTCTTCTCTGGCTTGCTCTCTCTCCCATGATTTCTCTCCTGTACTGGATTGAGATCCACTAAATAAGCAGCGGCGCGGCGAGGCAGTTGACGAGGCTTCGGCGAGGTGGCAAGCAGGGACGGTGTCCTCCATACAGACTTTGTCGGCCAGAACGGCGGTGCCGTACAAGAGCACGATGTCCCTCTCAATCTCTGATCCTCCGCCGCCCCTTCCTCTTGTAGCAGCTCCGGGCCTCGGCCTCCTAGACGAGAGCCACCGGAGGACGACGAAGCACCGGCCGCCACCATGCTCAGGTGCAGAATACGTTTCGGATTCGTTTCTCGATCTGGTGACTATTTTGTTTCAATCGTCTGATGGGGATGTATAACTGGATAGTGATTTTGATTTTGCCTATTTTTGGTGGTTCAATCTGAATTTTACTCTCCAATATGGTGTCAAATTTTCAGTTATATTTCTTTCTGATATTTTTTTGTAATGCCTCGATTCAGAAATCCTTATCAAAATCCAACAGAAAAAATTCCCAGATTGAGAAATTATTTTGGTCGAGGTTAATCCATGATATAACACTGGCATCTGTGATATTTGCCATATTTCTTTGGTACTAAGATATTACTAATACTGAACCCATACATCGACCAAATTATAACCATTGCAGGTAGATTTGAGTTGCTTGCAAAATTTTGAACATATTTTATGAAAAATCCGAAACAAACCGAAACTATATTGTAAAAAGAAATATAACTGAAATATGTGGTGAATCATAATTGTGTGAAAAAAATCTAGATTATATGTGATGTAAACGAACTGAATTTCTATATATTTTTAAGAGATTGTTCAAAGCATGATTTCAAAATTTTATAATTGATTTCTGAAATTTGATCATTCCTGGTATGGCTCAAATTTTAGTAAATATATATAATATGTTCCATCTATGATCGTTTGATTTGAGTTTCTCACAAAAAATTGAGGTATTTTAAGCAGACTGAAACTATTTTAAAAAAGAACTGGAATATGTGTGAATCATATTTATGTGAAAAATAAAAAAAATAACTGGAATATGTGTGAATCATATTTATGTGAAAAATTAAAAAAATAACTGAAATATGCGTGAATCATATTTGTGTGAAAAAATAAAAATAACTAAGATATGTGTGAAAAAGGAGCTGAACGTCTAAAAATTTTCGTAAAAATAATACAAAGCATGATTTCCTATATTTAAATAAAAAAAGGATATATTTCACTCTGAACTGGAATTAGCTAGCCGTGGTGAAGTCAATAACCAAAGAGAGAGCGCGCATGCAAAGCACACGGTGAGCCAATAGCAGCCAGCACAACCACGTGGGTGGGGTCCACATAATATCAGTAAATTAAGATACGAGGCAGAATACAGGCTTGTGTATGTAAACCCGGTCATGTGTGGCAGCTTCTGATTGGCCTGGCCATGTCCGGTAGGAAGCGGCTCCGTTGGAAAAGACTTTCCCGGGGCTATCTGTTCCTGTTGGACTGAAACTATTGATCGACACACACAATATCTAGTTACTGTGCCTTCCTTAGTTTTTATAGGATGGGGGCTCAAAGGGAGTACATGAGACACTTAAATTCAATGTTGCTGTACAACTTACCACGTTTAATTGACCGAATGCATGCACCAATCGGAGTAGGTCTTGGGAACCAAAACGCCCCGTTACGAGCGAAGCATTCAAGCACCCATCATAGAAAATTGATCCACACACCTATATTTCAACTCGTTTTAGGGAAATGGAGTTAGTAAACATTCAAATAACATTTCAAGGATTAGACTACTCAGAGCAAGATTAATAAGAGAAGGTAATACCGGCTATATAGCCATGCCACATCATTCTAGAGTCAACAAAAAGCCCACCCATATAATAGGCTGGCTATTAGATGGCTGTTAATTGGGTTTTAATTAAAATTAAATTACTTAATGCAGGGCTATTATTGGGCCAAGGCTGCATGCAAGCACCATTTTCTTGGAAGATGTGATAGAGCCGGGCGATACCTCAAGCGCCGGCTCTCCTCTCTCTCCTCTTTTCTCTCTCTTCCACCTAGGAGTTTAATGACATGGCAATGGTTAGACTAGTCATAGTGGGGAGTAACATAGAGTAGTAACATGGTGCATGTTACTACTATGTTATTACCTTCATAGTGGATAGTTACTTGTATGTGGTATCATGCATGTTATATTTATTAGATTGTAGACTCATCTTGTCTTGAGAAGTGTGATGTTATGGTAACATAGCTAGTTACCACCCCACTCTCTTTCTTCATTTATTGGCATGCCATGTCACTAAAATGCATTGGAGTGTGTGATGTTACTAGCTATATTACTCCCACTATGAGCAGTCTTATAGCCTGAGTAGGCATTGTTGTACTTGCTCTCATAGTGGGAGTAACTTAGGTGGTAACATCACACATTTCAAGACATCTTGGTGACATTACATGTCATTAAATGAAGAAAGAGAGTGAGATGGTAACTACACATATGTTACTTACTCCATTTTGGTGACATTGCATGTCATTGCATGTCATTAACTAGCTATGTTACCATAACATCACATTTTCAAGACAAGATAAGTCTACAACATAATAAAGATAAGTTTGCATGACACTACACATATGTTACTCTCCACTATGAAGGTAGTAACATACATTAGTAACATGTGCATGTTACTACTCTATGTTACTCTCCACTATGACTAGTCTTAGGAAGCTCTCGTGAGGATCATGGTTATCAGTATCCGTATATTATCTTATGTATCGTGATAGTATCTGTTAGTATCTTGACACATGATTCCACGCCTGTGCTAAAGAATAAAGACACAATAATGTGATAAGCTCAACAATTAAAAAAATGTAGTCACGATTTGTCAGTATTACTTTTCAAGTATATGGTTTCAGTCCCTGGGTTCATAGTTACTTATGTTTGTATCCTGCATTCGATGAGTCAGACCATATATATAATATATAAATCAATATTTAGAAAATCGTTAAACTTAACTTATCGGTCGGTCTCAAAATGGAGATTAATCCCTTGTCGGGCGATTAATCGATTTTCTCGGTAGGCCATTTATCATCTTTTTTTTGTAAATCCTAAGTTTCGACACTAATATTTATATAATATGCTATGCAAAAATAATATTGAAACATTGAACATAAGTATTACCTTCATTCTTTGCATTTGAATTAATAAAAATATAAAATTTCAGCTAATGCACAGTTCTGCAAAACCATATGATGGAAATATCGACTGCCATACCAAATTTCATCGAAATTTCAATGACAACCAACCAAAATACCGGCCATGAGAGTGAAAATCGAGCGAAATATCGGCTCTCATGCAGAAAATTGGCCAAAATATCGGTGGCGCGATAAATTAGCCGATATGCCGAAATCTTATCGGTTACCACCCGATTCACGATAAATCGGTATTTGGACCAATTTTTTGAGCAGTCACTAGTAGGAAAAACCTCATCAGTGGCGCGCCAATATGTGTATTATGTGGCGCATGGGCAGTGCGCCACAGAATCTTCGCCACAAAAATAAGAATTTTGTGGCGCACATGTCCATGCACCACAGAATTAAGATATTTTGTGGCGCACCAGAGACGGTGCGCCACATAAATAAGTGGTTTTGTGGCGCATGTGGACCAGGTGTGCCACAGAAATAGGTGTGCCACTAAATTTGATATTGGTGCGTCATAGAATAATGTACAGGTATACTCAATTTTGTATAGCCTACTGTAGACAATACAGGTTTTATACAGTTATATATACAGTATACATGTAATATACAGATATAATATAGACATCATATATACTACAGATATAATATAGCAACATTATACATCATCATAACATTACTTAAAGCCCGACCGAGTTATACATATAGGTTCATACAACTCTTGGGTAGTGTGGTAGGTGGGAGGTTGGCACTTTTCTATGTCTGGTTAGCTAATTCTGTGGCACATCAGGACCAGTGCGCCACAGAATGTCTTATTTATGTGGCGCACTAGGATCAGTGCGCCACATAACACCTTAATTCTGTGGTGCACCGAAATAATTTCGGTGGCGCATGCAAAACCAGTGTGCCACATAATAGCATCTCATCTATAGCCATTTTCCTACTAGTGAGTGATATAAATGCATCATTTACATGATCAACCTCTATGTGAAAGACATAGAATATGCTGAAAATTAAAATTAGAAATTAAATTTTGTTCTATTTGAGGTATATTATTAACACATCAATGTATCTTTATTAAAAATAAAAAATCCCATACTATCATGATACAATGATACTATTCTGCGATACAATATTGCTGACAAGAAGAGGATACTAGGTAGTATTCACATACTCAAAACCTTGGCAAGGATAAGGTAACCAGTTTGGGGGAATATTTTGTAAGGTCTCTCGTTCATAATAATTTCACCTGGAATTTAGCGGTGGTGTATGGAGAAGCCCAACAAGATGGTAATGAAAAAGTTCTTTATAGAACTAGTTCATATCATTTAGGCACCTCAATGCGAGAAACTTAAAGTTGAGGACAAGAGACATGTAGCCATTTATTTTCAAAAAATCAAAAAATATATTTTAATTGAAAAACAGAAAAAACTTAAACATGGGCAATGATGTACTACAGGCATGCAAAATCTCAATAAGAACTACTTTATATTGTGAATCCTAGAATATAAAGAATTTTATATTGTGATTTTGCACACCTGTAGGATAATCATTGACTACATCTAAACTTTTTTCAAGTTTTTTGTAAATATGATTTTAGATTTTTTTCAAGAGCTTCACATAGCTCAGCCTCCATTTCACCACACTCATCTCAATGCCACTTCTTATAGCTGATGATTTTAATATGACCAGGAGAGGTAGTGCAAAAAAACAAGCCTAGAGATTATAATACACCTTCCGGTTCAATTTAACATGCATACACGTAGTTTTAGAAAGTTTTCACCACCAATTTCCTCAATAAGATATACCATCTTATTCATTCATCATTGAGATCTACCTTACAAACCTAGCAAAAGAGATTTTCACCGTTCCAAATCTAATCTCCTCGGCCTCTCCCTTGTCCTTTACCTCCATCTCATTATCTCTCCATAAATTCATCTAATATATGCTCCCAAAATTATCATAGTCTAGAGATTGTGTGGGCTAGTGGAGTCCGCAACTTGAGGCACAACTTTGGATGATGATGTTAAGGCATGGTAGAAGTTGTTGGCCGCGTGGGAGAAGCTCAATTCAAGCCGGCAATGGGTCGGGTTTGGCCGGATCGAGCTCTCCCATGCCCATGCCCGATTAACAAATGGGCAAGGGTCTGTGCCCATTACCCTGCCCATGGGTGTGAGATGGCACCCACGCCCGAACCCGACAGATAACCCGACCCGATGGCCACCCATCGGGTCTGCACAGTTAACACATCAAATAGCAGCATTTTCAGAATTTTAAGCACTAGTGTATAATCCAGTGTTTAAATGCATGCCAAATAGATATAGTTAGTCTCAGAAATATATGTAAGTAGCAGCCAAGGCGTCAAGCAAGTCACAAACTCAGAAATCAAATTACAGAAATAAGTTTGACCCATGGCCTCAAACATTCATGAATTTGCAAGCAGTACACATGCCAAACATGGCAAAAAAGACCAAAATCCTAAGTTCCTAACCTACTGCACGTCCGAACTGCTGCTGGGTGCTGGCAGTAGCGTCCGTGGACCGTGGTGGACTGGAGAATGGAGTGGAGATCGGAGAGATGTAGGGGGCGGCGGCGTCCCGGGAGTTGTAGGGGCGGCGGCGTCCTGGGTGATGCAGGGGGCGGCGGCGGCCCTGGAGATGCACGGGACGGCGGCGTCCTGGGAGATGCACGGGGCGGCGGCAGCCCTGGAGATGCAGGGGCGCCAGCGCACTGGACGGCGTGCCGGGCTGCCAACGAACGGCGGGAGATGCAGGCCAGGGGCGAGAGGCGGCAGCGAACTGGGCGGCGTGCCGACGCCCGTAGCTGCTGTGCGCCGGTGCTCTATCTAGACGGCATCTGGGAGCCGAGCGAGAGCAAGATGGGAGGAGGAAGTCGATGGAGGATGGGGGATTGGGGTGAGCGCTGGTGTGCGACTAGGTTAGGATTACTCTGGACTTCGGGAGTGAACTGCGAGCGGCTAGGTTAGGCCAAGATCTGGCCATCTGGGCCTTGGCCTTGGGCCGGGTGAGCTCCAAAACATGCTACCAAGCCTACCATCAGATATGCGGGCCCACCTGTCAGATAATCGGGCGACCCATCGGACAACCCATGGGCACAAGTCTGTACCCTTACCCTGCCCGCGACTAATCGGGTCGCCCATGGGTAAGACTGATGGGCGAATATAGCGACCCATACCCTACCCATTCGGGTCGGGTGCCCATGGGCGGACGTGCCCATGGGTCAAACTGCCGGCTTGAAGCTCAATATGTGCTCGAAGAATGGAGAAGCATAGCTGGTTCCTATGCCCACGCGGCCCTCGTTGTCACCGGCGCTAGTGCAAGCACCATGTGGAGGGTGGTCGAGTTCATGAGATCTCTTTGGTGGTGCTTACCCAGGGTCGGCATACCATACCACATGTACTGCATGCAAGATGGGGGTGGTGGCAGAGCTGGTGGTGACGGTGGTGACAAAGGTGGCAGAGAAGATGGTGGTGGCAACTCATTGTTGAGGAAGAGGTGGTGATGATCATGATGGAGGAGGTTGGCAAGGCACAATAAATATAATACCCCTATATATACTAAACATGTTTACTTATTTACAGAGCACAACTCCCTTGCTCCACTTCCTAACACGAATAGGCATCCTTCAACTATATAGAAGCAAACAAAGACAACATTGGACAATTAAAAGAAACAATGTATGACATCTAGACGAGAAGACATGAGCTCTTAGGTGATTCTTATTTGTCTTCCCACTCTCTTTCCTTCATGTAATCTTCGCAAGAAAGCCATGGAACTTGTTGATCAACGGTTGTATCATGCCTCACCTATGCGATATTGCACTCTCGTTGTGGTTCATGCCCACGTTCTTGTAGTCACCAAAGAGCTTGTGTTCGTTGAATTGATGGTAGATCTTCAACCAATAGATTCCCCACGGAACCAAAGAAAGAACAGTTCATTTTGAAATAGTTATGGAGATTAAGCATTTACATGCTATCGACAAATAGTTATTTCCTAATATTTTCTTACTTAGGGCAATCTCATATCATGAACAAAAATACATATATTTTGAGATAGCAAAAAATCATGACATAAAGGGGAAATACTTTTGTACTTACACGCATAGATGAGGATGTTTCCGTCACCATCTGTTGTGCTTTGAGATACGGATAAAAAGATGAAAGAGAAAAAAATATTTCCATCTACCATGGTTAACACGAATCTCGAGAAATAAATGAACGGTGACGGAAACACCCACACTCATGCGTGAAGTAAAAAATCCACTCTCGACATACAGTGCCAATTTCGGAGTTAGTCTAGTTCAGTTTAGTTCTTTTTTATTATCATAATTTAATCACTCAAAACGGATAAGCAAGTAATGTACACAAAACAACAGGTCTACTGCAAATGATCAGGAATAATCTCCTTTGCAGTTTCAAAAATTGTATGTGAACTTAATCAAACAGTACACCATCAACTGAACATTTGGCAAGAATACATGTATGTAAAGTAACCCGCGTTTCTCTACAGAATAGTGATAAACTAAACAATCGGGATTGAACATGCTATCGAGCGACATGCTTGATTAGCTACCCAAACAAACAATCAATAAAGATTGAACATGCTAGACTTTTCTGGAAAGAAACTGTCAAACTAAACTCCGCTGAGTATATATACCTACTTCCCTGTATAATTCTAGTCATGTGTAAACTAGATGCTCATTTGGAGAATTGGTAAAGATTCAGTTTCACTACTATTTGCATAACATGGCGTTCTCCAGTTCATTAAGCAAACAAGTACAGATACAGACCAAGCTACACTAGTTCTATCTTAAGTACAATCCATTTTCAGAGATGAACAAATAACTTTCTCAGGTGTGAAACACACTATTGCTCTAAGAGCATATGTAACAGAGCCCGTAAATCCCGTCGGAACCGAACTTTTTCGGCGGATTTACGGGTTCGGGCTGAAATGCGCAGACATCAGAGCCCGTAAACATGGGCCGGCCCGAACTTGAAGTTCAGGGACCCGAGAAACTCACCGCACGACCCCTATTAAAAGGGTTCGCGGAGGGGAGTTCGGTTCGGAAATCCTACTCCCCTCCCGCCGCTCCTCTCCCGCCGCCGTAATCCGCCGCCGCTCCGACGAGCAATCCCGGTCGTTCGGACGCCGCTACGGCCACCACCCCGCCGTCCGACATGACGCGTTTCAGACCGGTGGGTAGGGGCGGCGACGATCCGGCGCCGGAAGGGCAAGTCGCCGTCCACCGGGCGTACGGGCGAAGACGGAGCGCGGCAGGCGGTCGCGCTCCGACGCCGCATGGAAGCGGGCTGGCCGCAAGTGGCCGGCCCTAATGGCGCGCCACCTTCAAGCGCGCGCGGAGGCGGCTGCGGCTGCGTAGGCGGCCGAGGCTGCAGCTGCGGCTGAGGAAGCGGAGGCGCCCCCCGCTGCTGGCGCGTGCAGCCCGCCGTTGTCGCCGTTGCCCCCCGAGCGGCGATGACGACGACGCAAACGGACCGCCTCTGCTCTGCGGGAGCGCCTCCGGCGCGGCGGCCATCGAGCTGGCGGCCCTCGTCGTCGCGTAGCAACCGCCGGCGACCAAAAACCCTCCGCCGACGCCCGGTGACAGTATAGTCTCCGGGAAGCTTAATTTCTAGTCTAATTAGGTCTGTAGTACGTAATTTAGGTCCAATGCGGTTCTATTTTTCCACTATTAATTGTGAATTATGAACGAATTAAGCTTGATCGGATGAAATCACCTGCAATCACGAAAATCGATTTCCCGCGGCGTTTGATTTTCGCGAGTTCAGTTTGGTTTACAGTTTCTGTTCTGCGCCGTATCCAAATGCACTCTCAATTCGTTTTTCGGGAAACTAAACTCCGTTTATTCGGTTCCGACAAATACAGACTCTGTTAGAGATGCTCTAACAAGTACCGAATCCATCGGCAGGTCCTACCTGGTCCCAGCTATCATGGAGCAATCGATAACCAGCACGTGACAAAGAAATCTACTGCATCCAATGTCGAAATGGCCAGAAATGCCTTTGGCACGTGACCACCAATGTTCTCAATAAAAAAACATATTTATATGATTCCAAAAAATCTGAGCATAAAAATGCACATACATAAAAAAAAATAAAGGTACAGTAAAAATTTGGGAGGAAAATTATTGTACTATTATGAACTACTATATAAAAAACTATTCTTATACATAGCCATAAAAAAATTCCCCTGTAGCTTAAATAAAACACAATTTCTACCAAAACTGCGCACGAATATTTCAGGACACATGTATCTATTCATACAACAAATTTTATAGTTTTCTAAAACATTATACTATTTTTAAAAAATATTTTGAAAACTGAAAGTACATATGCACCAAATCTGCTTTACACTTTCAGATGGATTTGCCCCTGAGATGGTCTTGGCTGGTCGTGTTGGGTAGAGCCCTTTTCTAGGAAAAAAATTGTAATTGCGCGCGCCTTGGACCAGACTAGGGCGATCACAGGCGGCGGCGGCGGCGAAGCAAAATCCTCAGTCGTTCGATGGCGGCGAAACCGGCGAGCACCGAGGAGCAATCCAAGCCGATCTCCTTCCTGGAGAAAGGCGTCGCGGCGGAGGAGGAGGTGCAGATCATCAAGAACTACCTCCTGGCGGCACTCATCAAGCATGCCTTCGTAAGTCCATTGTCCTCCCCGCGTTTTCGAATTCGCGTCACCCAGATCTGCGTTTATTTTCGCATCACAGTTTTGATTCCGAGATATGCTCGAATGTACCGAACAAACCTCCAGCCTCGTTCGAAATCGACAAACCCTAGGAATTGATTACCGCCCCGATTTGCCCTAGAAATTGGGGAAACATATGGTGATGATGATTAGTTTCTTTCGGCTTCGTTGTAGTATTCCTTACTCCCTGTTAGTATAGTTCGGCGTGCGAGGTTGATTGACTACACTGTATTCAGGTTGATGCTGAAACCACCCATGGTGAAGAAACCCTAACCTCGAATTATGTTTTACATGCTGAAAAAGGCACCTAGATCTTGAAGAAACACTAAGCTCTAGTTCAAGGAACCCTAATCAGCTAAACATTGCTATAAATAATTTCGGGCTGATGCTTACTCATGCCGTCTAAACCTAGCCTGGTTACCATCCCAATTTGTCACGAACCTAGAATTTGGGAAAACATATGATGATTAATTTCCTTCTGGTCCTTCTATTATCTATTCCCTGTTGGTATAATTCGGCTTTTATGCCAAAATACTGACGGACATTGACCACAATTGTTCCTCATCTTCAGTTATCGGACGGTGCCCACAAGGCTTCAAAGGCTGCGATCCGAAGATACCATTTCGCTGTTTAATTCCGTTTTTAGCATTTTACTGTTTACCAACCGGGAGAGTTACCGTTCCAACTTAATTAGCAACAGTATTTTCTGTACTGATCGGTATAAGTCCATCTGGGTCTGACACATTTGCTATCTCCCTCACTTATTGCCTGTGAGCAAAAACACTACTCTAAACCTAAACTCTAGTTCAGAGTATCTGAAGAAAGCGATCTCACGCCTAGATCTGAATCCCCTTGCATTCTTCTGTTCTGTATGAATTCTATGATGTTTGTGATGACGGCGGGACCTGACATGTTATATGCCATGAATTGATTAGACTGTATCAGTTCACATGTTGATTCACCAATTCATTTCTAATGCAGAACTTCTTCTCCCTGGTGACCGGTGGTAGCTACATCTTCCTCTTTTGGGGGACCCTCAAGTTCTACCCACTATTTTATGCGGTGCTGTTGATCCTTCTCATGACGCCTTATTTCTGGTTGATGCTCAAGGCGCTACCCATTCTCAAGATATTCTACACCGAGAAATATGCCATGGTATCTGTCGATGCTCATGATATCCCCCGCGATGCGCCACTTGTTGACAAGATGTAAAGCCTTGCATGAATAAGGTTGTTCTGTCTCATGGATGTATTTCCCATCTGTCTTGGAACCAGTCTAGTAGGTTGAGCTATAACTTTGTAATTCTACTCTTGGATGCTTTGTTGGACCACTAAGCTTGTGTATGTATATATATCGCTGCATGTGTCTGTCTCTCCGTTAATTCTCCCTTAGCTCTTTTTCGTGGTTGTTTGTTGGCATTCTTTTTGTTTCTTCCTAGATGATGCTTGTGTTGGTATACAGTACTTGATGAAATTTCATTTCCTTTGTGAACTCAGAGTTTTAAGTAAAGAAACTTCCCATTTTGTTGTTTGCTCTTTTTCAATTAGTTTAGTCTACTTTTCTTTGTGTGTTAGTAAATGCCATTGGAATTGAATTTTTCCGACGGATTTACATGCGGTAGAGCCTGAATCGGCGGCCCGGCCCGAAAAACTTTCTCGGGGGCACGAGAAACTGAGCGTGCGGCCCCTATTTATACAAGCTGCGGAGGGAGCTCGGTTACAAAACCCTACTCCCCTCGGCTGCTCCGCGGTATGCCGCTTCCACTTTCGATGAGCAATCTGAGCCAAGCCGTCGCCGCATCCGCTCTTCCGCGAGCTCCACCGCGACCGCATGGCTGGCGTCGGCAGCTGCGGGAGGGGAGGCGGACGGATTGGCGGCAGCGCCTTCGCCCCCCGCTTCCGCTCGAGGCGGAGCGGCGGAAGTGGAACCGCTCCGAGGGTGCGCGGAAGCGGAACGCGCAGCGGTGGACTAATTGGGGCCTGACGCCGCCGACGAAGCTCGCCCGCTACGCTAATAGCGGTGAGGGCTCTTCCTCCGACGCGTCGGGCCGGACCCTGGCGCCGCCCGTCGACGACAGTGACGAGGAGGACGAGGAGGTTGATGAGGAGGAGGAGGAGGAGGCGCCGCGGCGCACCGTATCTAACTCTGGGGACTACGTCCTCAACGACGACGACGACGACGAGGCGACGGAGATCCAGCATGTCGCCGTCATTTCGGAGGCGGAGGCGCGCACGCTTCCGCCGCGAGGAGGCGGACGCTGTCCGGCAGGTGCGCGCGTACGAGGCGGCGCAGAGGGAGGCCGCCGTTCGCCGCGTGAAGAAGGAGGTCATCGACCTCGATGCCGAGTAGGTCGCCGTCGCCGTCTTCCGCCGCCCTTCCTCCGCCGCGCGTAGAGGCCCCGGTAGGGCCGAATTCGCAAAGGAACATCTTATATGTGATGTCTATTTGCGATCGCAATGTAAATTATGCAACTATGAACTTTTAATTTCAATTTACGAACTTGTTCGCTATGAACAATTCTCCCGCTAGATTTAGATTAGCCCCCCCCCCCCCACACACACACACACACCTAAAGGTGCCCTCATTCACTCTATAGTCAAAAGTATCTTTTATACAACTTGACCAGGATTACAAGAGGGCAAAGTTCAGCGGGGCAATCGCAAAGGTACATTGCCCCTATGCGTGGTTTTCGTAATTAATGACAATCCCTATGGACTAATGTTTTCTTTGAGTTATATGAAGGAATATTGCATAGGTAATACTTGTAGTCCATGCATTGGATTCAAGTATGGATGCCATGAAGATAAAATATATACCTTGAGTATTGGCATCAAGATCATCGATTTGAAGACATATATGTGATATGATCAAGAAGAAGAAATGAAAATTGACTTCTTATGTGGAACTCAATATTAGCCATGCTCTAGCTTATGTGTTAAGCAATGAATGATCAAAATCTTGAGTGCTTGATTCCAAGTGAAGAATTCAAGATATTACTCTAAGTTGGTGTCATGATAGTCTCATAAGTTGAGCTACGGTTGACTAAAATTTAGAGCGTGCAAACAAATGAAGAGTTCTTTATACACCTCAATATAGTAAGATAGAGTATGAGAAAATACAAAGTTGACCAATACAAAGAGTGAAGAATGAGATTCAAGTTTGGTCAACACATGAAGCATAAAGAATGTGCCACACGAAGTCATGTGGTATGGTAAGCTTTATTAATTATGTGGTATGAGAAGCTTTGTGGTTCATTTTGGTGGAGGGATGTTTGCAAGTTGATGGATAAATACAGAGCTATATCCACTGTCTTGCCTGGTAAGGGAACTACCTTTCTTTTCTGGAAGGATTCCTGGTTGTTTGATGGTTCAGTGCAACCTCTAGAGCAAAGATTTTCAAGATTACACTCTTATGCAAAAGATCCAAACTTAACAGCCAAGCAAGTATATGATTGTCCAATCTTTGCGGAGTTGTTCCATCTACCTCTATCTGTTCAGGCTTATGAAGAGTTCCAAAGGGTGACTGAGATTATGAGAGTGTCTCCATTGTCTGTGGCTGATGATGTCTGGCAGTATAAATGGGGACCATCTTTCTCTGCTGCTAAGTACTATCAGTATTTGTTCTCAGAGATAATAGTCATACCAGCTTTTCAATGGATTTGGAAATCCTCTTGTATAATGAAGCACAAATTTTTTGCCTGGTTGCTTCTAAATGATAGAATAAACACAAGAGATATGTTGAAACGCAGGAATTGGAAAGTTACAGAGGATACACACTGTGTATTGTGTCCAGGGAGGCAGTATGAGGACAGAATACATTTGTTTTTTGAATGTAACTTCAGTCAAAGGGTCTGGAATTACTTGCAAATTGATTGGGTTGGTGGTCAGGAGGTGCAGATAATTTTTTCACAAGCTAAACGAAGTTTTGCTAAACCTTTCTTCATGGAAATAGTTATTTTAGCTTGCTGGAATATTTGGAAGCAAAGAAATGGTCTGATCTTTCAGGGAGAGCGCCCTAGTTTCTTAGGCTGGAGAAGAAACTTCTTGTTTGATGTATCCTTGCTTGAGCATAGGATCAAGAAAAAGCATCTCACTACCTTTCTAGCCTGGATAGGCAGCTTGCAGTAATGTATAGGTCTCTATGTTAGTTTGTACAGGTAGGGTTTTTTCTTTCTCTTTTTTCCTCTCTTTTGTACATATGTTTTAAGTTGGTAATAAAATGCTGTGGGGCTTTTTGCCTCACAGTCTTCCCTTTCAAAAAAAAATTAATTATGCTTTATGAACTAACCCATCATATGTGTGCCTTTGTGTTGTCTATGTGAGTTAGATATCTTTCCATGGACGTGCATCAAAATTGAGATTTAATATAGCCCATGAGAGGACGAGATCAAGTGATGATCATCATCAAGTTTGAGTTGGGAAATTTCAAGATAAGCATCTCAAAAGGATCATATGCTTGAAGCTTTGCCATCCATTTGGTGATAATGGACATATGAAGATGTGCATCGATGGAGCTTTCCCATCATGGTGTATGGGGGGCATTTGTGAGTCTTCACAAAGCAACAATGATCAAGTGAGGCATTCCAGCTTGAGTGTAGCTCGAAGAGTTATCATCAAGATCAATCGGGATGCGCAAGGCAAAGTATGTCCTTGATAGGTTTTTCTTTTACCGGTCTCAAGGTAGTTGTTGGGAGACCGGGTTATAGGATAGATAGCTGCACTATCAAGAGGGGCTTTCGATTGAGTAACTTGATCGCATCGTCTTAGGGAGCTCAATCCTTTGCATATCTTGCATCCCTATATTCTTGTTGCTTCTTGGTGTTTCTTTATTTGAGGTTCTTGAGCTTGTTGCTAGCTTTACAATAAGGTCAAGTTCATCTAAAACAGAATATGTATGCATCTTCTATTGTGTTTTCATGTTTTGAGGTTTTACCGGTTTGATGTTTTATAGATAGGCCAAACCTTTTATATTATTGTTCTTACTCAATTGTTAGACTATGATGTTTCTATGCATAATGTTGTAGATCTCATTCTCGTGATTCCAACGAGTCCAAGATCATCGAAATTGAAGTCCGGATGCAAACATTATCGCATTTTCGGCGTCTGGTTCGGCAGGCCGGGTGCTGCTGCCGGGCAGCCCGGTATCTGGCCCGGCATGCCGGGTAGGATACCGAAAATTCCGGTACCTACCGGGTTGGCTCGATTTTGGCCCAAACAGTCATATTTTTGAGGGGCTATAAAAGGGGCTTCTTCCCCATTATTCTTAGGGTTCTTGAGCACGTTTTTTACCACCATTGTTGAACCTCTTGAGCTTGCTTCCTCTCCCTTCCCTCCTATGATTCTTGCATATTCTTGGAGGATTTGAAAGAGGAGATCAAGATCTACAACCTCCTCCAATCCATTTCTCCTCTAAGTGAGGGGAATTCTTGGGATCTAGATCTTGGAGTCATTTATTGATTTCCTCCTTTGTTCTTCCTCTTTAATCTCATCCTAGTATTTGTTACTTTGGTGGGATTTGAGTATGAAGGATTTGAACACCTTTGGCGTTCTTGGTTTGCCTCATTGCATAGTGTTGAGCTCTCCACCACAATTAGTTCGAGTCATGGGCGGACCCAAGTGTAACTGAGTGGGGGCATAGGCCCCCACTCAAAACATTGAATTCTTTTAGTATTTGTTCATATTTGAAGGAAATATCTTCAGATTTTGCAAATTTTTACAAAGAGTGCCCCCACTCCCATTATTTGCCCCCACTCATAATATTTTTTGGGTCCGCCCCTGGTTCGAGTGAGAGACCGTGAGCTTGTTACTCTTGGAGGGTGACCTCCTAGTTGGCTTGGTTGGTGTCTCGGTGACCTCTTCGTGGAAGGTTGTGAAGGGGTTCGGGCTTCTCCTTCGTGGAGCTTGTGAAGTGGTTGTGGAGCTTGCCATCTCCATAGTGGAGGAAAAGCTAGCCATAAGGAAAGGGCTATTCCTTCGTGGGATAGGCTCGAAGAAGAAGGTGAGCCTTCATGGCGTTGGAAAATCCTTCGTGGGATCCCCACCTCTCCAAATGTGACATACCTTCTTGCAAAGGAAGGGAACACGGGAATATCTTCGTCTCCATGTGCCTCGGTTATTTCTATACCCGAGTTTACTTTCCTTTGTGATAGCCATCGAGCTTGGAGTATTTATCATATCTTGCTATCACTTGTTGTTCATATATACATATATTGTGCCTATCTTACTTAGCTCTAGTTGTTGTTATTGCTCTTAGTTGAGCCTAGCATATTTAGGGTTTGTGCTTGTAAAATAAACATTAGTTTAATTCCGCATTCTTACAAGCCAAATCCGTAAGAGTTTTTAAAACGCCTATTCACCCCCCTCTAGGCGACATCTCGTCCTTTCAGCAATGGACCCGGTGAGCTGGGTACAAGGAAAACAGCAATAAGCCCAGCTGCGCGAGAACTAAGTTACACCCCTAAGGAAGGAGGAAGCATATCTTAGAAGGGTCGAAGTCGAAGCACTGAACCTTCAGCGACACTAATGTGTGCAAGACCGCAGCCCCGGAAGAAGCACGAGCTCACTCCCTCAGTGACTCAGGGGCTCGCGGTGAAGGACTCTTCACCAGGGGAGCAAGACCATCTGGAGGCGCCCCGTGAGGCCACAAGGCCAAATGCACCCCCTTGGGCGCCTCCATCAAGTCCACCACCAGGCGATGCACAAACACCAGGCGATCCTCCTGCGCGCATGGACCCTCAGGGGAAAGCAACCCAGAAGATGGAGGAGTAGAGGTCATAGGGGTTGTGCATTCGCCCTCTGGACATAGAACCGATAAAGAAATGAAGAGAAGGAAAGTCAGAGCTCATGGAGGATTCGATGGCACAACATAAGGAAAGAAGTTCTCCTTGCTCTCGGCCGAATCACCCCTCTAAGGCCGTGAGCCGTGTCCGCAGCTCAACCCGCTGCTCCTGGACGTCCACCAAATCAAGTTGGAGCTAGTCACTGAAAATACCGCTCCGACGGGATTGAGCGCACAGACCCCCAATTCTGCAAAAGATGACGCAAACCAAGAAAGGTGAGCACGAGCTTCAAAGAATCTTGCAACCAAACTGAGATGATTGCGCCACCAACTAAGGAGCACATCGGATTTGGGTCCAAAGAGGGAGGCTCTTTCTTCGAGGTCAAGGCCTCCTAGCATGGGTGATCGCCATCAAGCGCTCTTCTAGTTGATTATTTTGGATCTGCACTGCCTCTAGATCCCCTGATACGTCTCAAACGTATCTATAATTTCTTATGTTTCATGCTACTTTTATGACAATACTTGAATGTTTTATACATACTTTACAACATTATTATACATTTTCGGCACTAACCTATTAACAAGATGCCGAAGCACCATTCCTGTTTTCTTTTTTGGTTTCGTAAATCCTAGTAAGGAAATATTCTAATTGGATGAAATCAACGCCAGGGTCCTATTTTTACACGAAGCTTCCAGAAGACCGAAAGGGAAAGGAAGTGGGGCCACGAGGGGGCCACACACGGGCGGCGCGCCCAAGCACCGCCACGCCGGATCATGTGGGGCCCCTCGCCCCCGACCTACCCTTCCGTCTACAAATAGCCTTCGTCGCGCACCCCCTGTACCGAGAGCCACGATACGGAAAACATTCCGAGGCCGCCCGCCAATCCCATCTTGGGGGATTCAGAGATCGCCCCGCACTGCCGAGAGGGGAATCATCACCGGAGGGGCTCTACATCATCATGCCCGCCTCCGGATTGATGCGTGAGTAGTTCATCCTTGGACTATGGGTCCATATCAGTAGCTAGATGGTTATCTTCTCCGCTTGTGCTATCATTGTTTAGATCTTGTGAGCTGCCTAACATGATCAAGATCATCTATTTGTAATGCTACATGTTGTGTTTGGCGGGATCCGATGAATATAGAATACTATGTTAAGTTGATTATCAATCTATCATATATGTGTTGTTTATGTTCTTGCATGCTCTCCGTTGCTAGTAGAGGCTCGCCAAGTTGATACTTGTAACTCCAAGAGGGAGTAATTATGCTCGATAGTGGGTTCATGCCTCCATTGAATCTGGGACAGTGACAGAAAGTTCTAAGGTTGTGGATGTGTTGTTGCTACTAGGGATAAAACATCGATGCTTTGTCTAAGGATATTTGTGTTGATTACATTACGCACCATACTTAATGCAATTATCTGTTGTTTACAACTTAATACTGGAAGGGGTTCGGATGATAACCTGAAGGTGGATTATTTAGGCATAGATGCATGTGGATAGCGGTCTATGTACTTTGTCGTAATGCCCTGATTAAATCACATAGTAATCATCATTGATATGTATTGAATCTTTATTTGTCAATTGCCCCTGTAATTTGTTCACCCGCATGTTAGTTATCTTATTGGAGAGACACCTCTAGTGAACTGTGGACCCGGTCCATTCTTTTACATCTGAATACATTCTACTGCAATCATTGTTCTTTACTGTTCTTTGCAAACAAACACCATCTTCCACTCGATACGTTTAATCCTTTGTTTTCAGCAAGCCGGTGAGATTGACAACCTCATCGTTACGTTGGGGCAAAGTACTTTGATTCTGTTGTGCAGGTTCCACGTTGGCGCCGGTTTCACGGTGTTGCGCCGCACTACATTCCTCCACCAACAACCTTCACGTGCTTCTTGGCTCCTACGGTTCGATAACCTTGGTTTCTTTCTGAGGGAAAACTTGCTGCTGTGCGCATCACACCTTCCTCTTGGGGTTCCCAACGGACGTGCACATATACGCGCATCAAGCTATTTTTCTGGCGCCGTTGCCGAGGAACTGAAGAAAAGTTACACCACAGAGAATTGCCTCCCACGGCAACAGCTATTTTTCTGGCGCCGTTTGTCGGGAGATCAAGACACGCTGCAAGGGGAGTCTCCACTTCCAATCTCTTTACTTTGTTTTTGTCTTGCTTTGGTTTACTTTATTTACTGTCTTGTTTGCTTCATATTAAAAACACAAAAAAATTAGTTACTTTACTTTCTGTCTTATTTACTAGTTCTATATCAAAACACAAAAAAATTAGTTACTTGTCTTTATTCTATTTGCCTAGTTTACTTTATTACTGTTATAATGGGTACTCCTGAAAATACTAAGTTGTGTGATTTCACTAGCACAAATAATAATGATTTTATATGTACTCCTATTGCTCCACCTGCTACTACAGCAGAATTCTATGAAATTAAACCTGCTTTACCGAATCTTGTTATGAGAGAGCAATTTTCTGGTGTTAGTACTGATGATGCTGCTGCCCATCTTAATAATTTTGTTGAACTTTGTGAAATGCAAAAGTATAAGGATATACATGGTGATATTATAAAACTGAAATTGTTTCCTTTCTCATTAAGAGGAAGAGCTAAAGATTGGTTGCTATCTTTACCTAAAAATAGTATTGATTCATGGACTAAATGTAAAGATGCTTTTATTAGTAAATATTATCCTCCTGCTAAGATTATATCTTTGAGAATTAGCATAATGAACTTTAAACAATTTGATAATGAACATGTTGCTCAAGTATGGGAGAGAATGAAATCTTTGGTAAAGAATTGCCCAACCCATGGACTGACTACTTGGATGATCATTGATGTCTACGGGTGCTTCTATTCTTGTAGACAGTGTTGGGCCTCCAAGAGCAGAGGTTTGTAGAACAGCAGCAAGTTTTCCCTTAAGTGGATCACCCAAGGTTTATCGAACTCAGGAGGAAGAGGTCAAAGATATCCCTCTCATGCAACCTCGCAACCACAAAGCAAGAAGTCTCTTGTGTCCCCAACACACCTAATAGGTGCACTAGTTCGGCGAAGAGATAGTGAAATACAAGTGGTATGAATGAATATGAGCAGTAGTACGGCGCCAGAAAATAGCTTGCTGGCGTGCATTGATGGTAGTAATATTGTAGGAAGTAAACAAGCGTAGTAACGCAAGTAGTAACGCAAGAAACAGTAAACAAGCAATATAGCGTATTTAGGAACAAGGCCTAGGATTAGACTTTCACTAGTGGACACTCTTAACATTGATCACATAATGTAATAGATAAATGCATACTCTACACTCTCTTGTTGGATGATGAACACATTGCGTAGGATTACACGAACCCTCAATGCCGGAGTTAACAAGCTCCACAATTAAATGTTCATATTTAAATAACCTTAGAGTGCATGAAAGATCGACATGACTAAACCAAGTACTAACTTAGCATGCACACTGTCACCTTCACACCATGTAGGAGGAATAGATCACATCAATACCATCATAGCAATAGTTAACTTCATAATCTACAAGAGATCATAATCATAGCCTACGCCAAGTACTAACACGATGCACACACTGTCACCATTACACCGTGAAGGAGGAATAAAACTACTTTAATAACTTCACTAGAGTAGAACATAGATAAATTGTGATACAAAACACATTGCAATCATAAAGAGATATGAATAAGCACTTCACTACGCCATTCAACAGTGAATAAGTATTCTGTGAAATATAGCCTAAGAGACCCACACGGTGCACACACTGTCACCTTTACACACGTGGGACAAGGAGTCTCCGGAGATCACATAAGTAAAACCCACTTGACTAGCATAATGACATCTAGATTACAAGCATCATCATATGAATCTCAATCATGTAAGGCAGCTCATGAGATTATTGTATTGAAGTACATAGGAGAGAGATGAACCACATAGCTACCGGTACAGCCCCGAGCCTCAATGGAGAACTACTCCCTCCTCATGGGAGCAGCGGTGATGAAGATGGCGGTGGAGATGGCAGCGGTGTCGATGGAGGAGCCTTCGGGGGCACTTCCCGTCCCGGCGGCGTGCGGAACAGAGACTCCTGTCCCCTGGATCTTGGCTTCGCGATGGCGGCGGCTGGAAGGTTTCGCGTACCGTGGCTTATTCCGTATCGTGTTTTAGGTCGGGGACCTTTATAGGCGAAGAGGCGGCGTCGAAGGTCGAAGGGGTGACTACACAACAGGGTGGCGCGGCCCAGCCCCGGCCGCGCCACCACCATGTGTGGGCCCCTCGTGGTCCTCTCGACGGTTCTCGGGTGTTCTGGATGCTTCCGGGCAAAATAGGAACCTGGCGTTGATTTCGTCCAATTCCGAGAATATTTCGTTACTAGGATTTCTGAAACCAAAAAGCAGAAAACAGGAACTGGCACTTCAGCATTTCGTCAATAGGTTAGTTCCGAAAACGCATAATAATGACATATAATGTGCATAAAACATGTAGATATCATCAATGAAGTAGCATGGAACATAAGAAATTATCGATACGTCGGAGACGTATCAGCATCCCCAAGCTTAGTTCCTACTCGTCCTCGAGTAGGTAAACGATAACACAAATAATTTCTTAAGTGACATGCCATCATAACCTTGATCATACTATTGTAAGCTTATGTAATGAATGCAGCGATCAAAACAATGGTAATGACATGAGTAAACAAATGAATCATAAAGCAAAGACTTTTCATGAATAGTACTTCAAGACAAGCATCAATAAGTCTTGCATAAGAGTTAACTCATAAAGCATTAATTCAAAGTAGAGGTATTGAAGCAACACAAAGGAAGATTAAGTTCCAGCGGTTGCTTTCAACTTGTAACATGTATATCTCATGGATAGTTGTCAATGCAAAGTAATATAATAAGTGCAATATGCAAGTATGTAGGAATCAATGCACAGCACACAAGTGTTTGCTTCTTGAGGTGGAGAGAGATAGGTGAACTGACTCAACATAAAAGTAAAAGAAAGGTCCTTCAAAGAGGAAAGCATCGATTGCTATATTTGTGCTAGAGCTTTTATTTTGAAAACATGAAACAATTTTGTCAACGGTAGTAATAAAGCATATGAGTTATGTAAATTATATCTTACAAGTTGCAAGCCTCATGCATAGTATACTAATAGTGCCCGCACCTTGTCCTACTTAGCTTGGACTACCGGATCATCGCAATACACATGTTTCAACCAAGTGTCACAAAGGGGTACCTCCATGCCGCCTGTACAAAGGTCTAAGGAGAAAGCTCGCATTTTGGATTTCTCGCTTTTGATTATTCTCAACTTAGACATCCATACCGGGACAACATGGACAACAGATAATGGACTCCTCTTTAATGCATAAGCATGTAGCAACAATTATTATTCTCATATGAGATTGAGGATATATGTCCAAAAAACTTCCACCATGATTCATGGCTTTAGTTAGCGGCCCAATGTTCTTCTCTAACAATATGCATGCTCCAACAATTAAGGTGGTAGATCTCTCTTACTTCAGACAAGACGGACATGCATAGCAACTCACATGATATTCAACAAAGAGTAGTTGATGGCGTCCCCAGAAGCATGGTTATCGCACAACAAGCAACTTAATAAGAGATAAAGTGCATAAGTACATATTCAATACCACAATAGTTTTTAAGGCTATTTTGTCCCATGAGCTATATATTGCAAGGCGAATGATGGAATTTTAAAGGTAGCACTCAAGCAATTTACTTTGGAATGGCGGAGAAATACCATGTAGTAGGTAGGTATGGTGGACACAAATGGCATGAATATTGGCTCAAGTATTTGGATGCATGAGAAGTATTCCCTCTCGATACAAGGTTTAGGCTAGCAAGGTTATTTGAAGCAAACTCAAGGATGAACCGGTGCAGCAAAACTCACATAAAAGACATATTGTAAACATTATAAGACTCTACACCGTCTTCCTTGTTGTTCAAAACTCAATACTAGATATTATCTAGACCTTAGAGAGACCAATTATGCAAACCAAATTTTTAGCATGCTCTATGTATTTCTTCACTAATAGGTGCAAAGTATATGATGCAAGATCTTAAACATGAGCACAACAATTGCCAAGTATCACATTATCCAAGACATTTTACTAATTACTACATGTAGCATTTTTCAATTCCAACCATATAACAATTTAACGAAGAGGAAACTTCGCCATGAATATTATGAGCTAAGAACACATGTGTTCATACGAACCAGCGGAGCGTGTCTCTCTCCCACACAAGGATGAACTTATTCAGAGAACTAAGATAACAAAACAAAAATAAAAGCACACACAGACGCTCCAAGTAAAGTACATAAGATGTGACCGAATAAAAATATAGTTTCAAGAGAAGGAACCTGATACTTTGTCGATGAAGAAGGGGATGCCTTGGGCATCCCCAAGCTTAGATGCTTGAGTCTTCTTGAAATATGCAGGGATGAACCACGGCATCCCCAAGCTTAGATCTTTCACTCCTCTTGATCATAGTATATCATACTCCTCTCTTGACCCTTGAAAACTTCCTTCACACCAAACTTCAAGCAAACTCATTAGAGGGTTAGTGCACAATAAAATTTTACATGTTCAGAGGTGGCACAATCATTCTTTACACTTCTGGACATTGCACAAAACTTCTGAAAGTTAATGGAACAAAGAAACTCATTCAACTTAACAAAAGCGGCAATGCGAAATAAAAGGCAGAATCTGTCAAAACAGAACAGTTCGTAAAGACGAATTTTAAAATGGCACCAGACTTGCTCAAATGGAAAAACTCAAAACTAATGAAAGTTGCGTACATATATGAGGATCACTCACGTAAATTGGCAGATTTTTTCGAATTTTCTACAGAGACTTGTTCCAGAATTCGTAACAGACAGCAATGCTGTTTCTGCGCAGCGATCCCAAATATAACATCAACTTTAACATAGAAACTTTACTTGGCACAAAAACATGATAAGGAGAGGTTGCTACAGTAGTAAACAACTTCCAAGAATCAACAAAACAAAAATTGCTGTAGTAAAATAAACACATGGGTTATCTTCCAAGAAGTTCTTTCTTTATAGCCATTAAGATGGGCTCAGCAGTTTTAATGATGCACTCGTAAGAAATAAGAGTTGAAGCAAAAGAGAGCATCAAGAGGCAAATTCAAAACACATTTAAGTCTAACATGCTTCCTATGCATAGTAATCTTGTAAATAAACAAGTTCATGAAGAGCAAAGTAACAAGCATAGGAAGATAAAACAAGTGTAGCTTCAAAAATTTCAGCACATAGAGAGGTGTTTTAGTAACATGAAAATTTTTATAACCATATTTTCCTCTCTCATAATAACTTTCAGTAGCAACATGAGCAAACTCAACAATATAACTATCACATAAAGCATTCTTATCATGAGTCTCATGCATAAAATTATTACTCTCCACATAGGCATAATCAATTTTATTAGTTGTAGTGGGAGCAAATTCAACAAAGTAGCTATCATTATTATTCTCATCATCAAATATAGGAGGCAAAGTATCATCAAAGTAAATTTTCTCCTCAATGCTTGGGGGACTAAAAATATCATGCTCATCAAAACCAGCTTCCCAAGCTTAGAATTTTCCATAGCATTAGCAACAATGGTGTTCAAAGCATTCATAGTAATAACATTCCCATTAGCATGCATATAAAGTTCCATGGGTTTCTTAATTCTTTCTTCAAACACATCATGTCCTAATTCAAGATAAAGTTCATAAAGATCTCTCATATTTTTGTTGTTTTCCATTATGCCTAACTAGTGTAAACAAGAAACCAAAAGATGCAATTGCAGGATCTAAAGGAAATAGCTTCGAGTACTTACAACGGCGAAAATAGCTTAGTAGCCGAGATCCGGAGTGTGAGTACCTTTTACCTTTCCTCCCCGGCAACGGCGCCAGAAAAGTGCTTGATGTCTACGGGTGCTTGTTGGGCCTCCAAGAGCAGAGGTTTGTAGAACAGCAAAGTTTTCCCTTAAGTGGATCACCCAAGGTTTATCGAACTCGTGGAGGAAGAGGTCAAAGATATCCCTCTCATGCAACCCTGCAACCACAAAGCAAGAAGTCTCTTGTGTCCCCAACACACCTAATAGGTGCACTAGTTCGGCGAAGAGATAGTGAAATACAAGTGGTATGAATGAATATGAGCAGTAGTACGGCGCCAGAAAATAGCTTACTGGCGTGCAGTTCATGGTAGTAATATTGTAGGAAGTAAACAAGCAGTAGTAACGCAGCAGTAGTAACAAAAACAGTAAACAAGCAGCGATAGCGATATTTAGGAACAAGGCCTAGGGATTAGACTTTCACTAGTGGACACTCTCAACATTGATCACATAACAGAATAGATAAATGCATACTCTACACTCTCTTGTTGGATGATGAACACATTGCGTAGGATTACACGAACCCTCAATGCCGGAGTTAACAAGCTCCACAATTAAATGTTCATATTTAAATAACCTTAGAGTGCATGAAAGATCGACATGACTAAACCAAGTACTAACTTAGCATGCACACTGTCACCTTCACACCATGTAGGAGGAATAGATCACATCAATACCATCATAGCAATAGTTAACTTCATAATCTACAAGAGATCATAATCATAGCCTACGCCAAGTACTAACACGGATGCACACACTGTCACCATTACACCGTGAAGGAGGAACAAAACTACTTTAATAACTTCACTAGAGTAGCACATAGATAAATTGTGATACAAAACATATTGCAATCATAAAGAGATATGAATAAGCACTTCACTACGCCATTCAACAGTGAATAAGTATTCTGTGAAATATAGCCTAAGAGACCCACACGGTGCACACACTGTCACCTTTACACACGTGGGACAAGGAGTCTCCGGAGATCACATAAGTAAAACCCACTTGACTAGCATAATGACATCTAGATTACAAGCATCATCATATGAATCTCAATCATGTAAGGCAGCTCATGAGATTATTGTATTGAAGTACATAGGAGAGAGATGAACCACATAGCTACCGGTACAGCCCGAGCCTCAATGGAGAACTACTCCCTCCTCATGGGAGCAGCACGGTGATGAAGATGGCGGTGGAGATGGCAGCGGTGTCGATGGAGGAGCCTTCTGGGGCACTTCCCCGTCCGGCGGCGTGCCGACAGAGACTCCTGTCCCCGATCTTGGCTTCGCGATGGCGGCTCTGGAAGGTTTCGCGTACCGTGGCTTATTCCATATCGTGTTTTAGGTCAGGGACCTTTTTATAGGCGAAGAGGCGGCGTTAGAAGGTCGAAGGGGTGACGACACAACAGGGTGGCGCGGGCCCAGCCCTAGCCGCGCCACCACCATGTGTGGGCCCCCTGTGGCCCCTCTCTGACGGTTCTCGGGTGTTCTGGATGCTTCCGGGCAAAATAGGAACCTGGGCGTTGATTTCGTCCAATTCCGAGAATATTTCGTTACTAGGATTTCTGAAACCAAAACAAAAAAGGAACTGGCACTTCGCATCTCGTCAATAGGTTAGTTCCGGAAAACGCATAATAATGACATATAATGTGCATAAAACATGTAGATATCATCAATAAAGTAGCATGGAACATAAGAAATTATCGTTACGTCGGAGACGTATCAATCATCCAAACCTTTTATGTAGGATTGAATTTTTCCTCGAGGAACCTATTGGATTCAGCTGCTGGAGGTACTTTTATGTCCATCACCCTGGGCGCCGTGACTAAGCTACTTGATGATATGATGATCAATTACTCTGAATGGCACACTGAAAGAACTCCTCAAGGTAAGAAGGTAAATTCTGTTGAAGAAACCTCTTCTTTGGGTGATAAGATTGATGCTATTATGTCTATGCTTGCAAATGATAGATCTCATATTGATCCTAATAATGTTCCTTTAGCTTCATTGGTTGCTCAAGAAGAAAATGTTGATGTGAATTTCATTAAGAACAATAATTTCAACAACAATGCTTATAGGAATAATTATGGTAACAACAATTATAGGCCATATCCTTCTAATAATGGTAATGGTTATGGTAATTCTTATGGTAATTCTTACAACAATAATAAGAGTGTACCCTCTGGTCTTGAAGACATGCTTAAAGAATTTATTAGTACACAAACTGCTTTTAATAAAACTGTTGAAGAAAAGCTTAGTAAAATTGATATTCTTGCTTCTAAGGTTGATAGTCTTGCTCTTGATGTTGACCTTTCAAAATTGAAAGTTATGCCTGAGGAAGTTAAAGATGCTAGGTTTGCTAAAACAAATGTCATCCAAGTTCGAATTAATGATAATATTAGAATGTTGGCTGAATTGCATGCTAGGTGGGATAGAGAAGAAAAAGAAAAACTTGCTAAAGAAAATAATGTAGCTAAAGTATGGACTATTACCACCACTAGTAATGTTGATTCTTCACATGTTGCTGCACCTCCTACTATCAATGGTAAAATAATTGGTGTTGACAATGTTTCTACTCCTAGTGCAAAGCGCACAAAATTGCCTGAAACTGCTGAAACTGTTGTTTGTGATAAAACTGCTGAAATTTTTCAAAATATTGGTGACAATGATTCCATTGCTGTAGAACATAATGGTTTAGATTTTGATGATTGTCATATTACTGAAGTTATAAAGTTCTTACAAAAACTTGCTAGAAGTCCCAATGCTAGTGCTATAAATTTAGCCTTTACAAAACATATTACAAATGCTCTCATTAAAGCTAGGGAAGAGAAATTAAAACTTGAAGCTTCTATTCCTAGAAAGTTAGAAGATGGTTGGGAGCCCATCATTAAAATGAAATTCAATGACTTTGAGTGTAATGCTTTATGTGATCTTGGTGCAAGTATTTCTGTTATGCCTAAAAAAATTTATGATATGCTTGACTTGCTACCATTGAAGAATTGTTATTTGGATGTTAATCTTGTCGATAATGTTAAAAAGAAACCTTTGGGGAGGATTGATAATGTGCGCATTACGGTTAACAATAACCTTGTCCCCGTGGATTTTGTTGTCTTGGATATCGAATGCAATGCATCTTGTCCTATTGTGTTGGGAAGACCTTTTCTTCGAACCATTGGTGCTGTTATTGATATGAGGGAAGACAATATTAAATATCAATTTCCTCTCAAGAAAGGTATGGAACACTTCCCTAGAAAGAGAATGAAGTTGCCATTTGATTCTATTATTAGAACAAGTTATGATGTTGATGCTTCTTCTCTTGATGTTACTTGATTTGCACTTTCCTAGCTGAAAGGCGTTAAAGAAAAGCACTTCTTGGGAGATAACCCATGTTTTATTTTATTTACTGTATTGTTGAGTCTTGGAAGTTGTTTACTACTGTAGCAACCTCTCCTTATCATGTTTTTGTGCCAAGTAAAGTTTCCATGCTAAAGTTGATGCTATATTTGGGATTGCTGCGCAGAAACAGCATTGCTGTCTGTCACGAATTCTCGCAGAGCTCCCTGTAAAAAATTAGAAAAAATCTGTAAATTTACGAGCGTGATTCTCAGATATGTACGCAACTTTCATTAGTTTTGAGTTTTTCCATTTGAGCAAGTTAAGTGCCCCTTCCAGATTCATCTTTACGGACTGTTCTGTTTTTGACAGATTCTGCCTTTTATTTCGCATTGCCGCTTTTGCTATGTTGAATGAGTTTCTTTGTTCCATTAACTTTCAGAAGCTTTGTGCAATGTCCAGAAGTGTTAAAAATGATTGTGTCACCTCTGAATATGTGAATTTGTAATTATGCACTAACCCTCTAATGAGTTTCCTTGAAGTTTGTGTGGAGGAAGTTTTCAAGGGTCAAGAGAAGAGGATGATATACTATGATCAAGAAGAGTGAAAGGTCTAAGCTTGGGATGCCCCGGTGGTTCATCCCTGCATATTTTAAGAAGACTCAAGCATCTAAGCTTGGGAATGCCCAAGGCATCCCTTTATTCATCGACAACATTATCAGGTCACTTCTAGTGAAACTATATTTTTATTCCATCACATCTTATGTTCTTTACTTGGAGCGTCGGCTTGCTTTTATTTTTGTTTTGATTTTAATAAAGTTGGATCCCGCCATCCTTATATTGGAGATATTACGCTCCGCTTTTTCATATGGAACACTTGTGTTCTTAATTGTGCTTTAATGTTCATGGCGAAGGCTGAAATTGCTTCGTTAAATTGCTATTTGGTTGGAATCAGAAAATGCTGCATATGGTTTGGTAACTTGGCAATTGTTTGAGCTCTCATAGATCATGTTTAAGCTCTTGCATCATGTAGTTTAATCTATTAATGAAGAACTACCGTAGAGCTTGTTTAATTTGGTTTGCATGATTGGTCTCTCTAAGTCTAGATATTTTCGGGTAAAGTGTTTGAACAACAAGGAAGACAGTGTAGAGTCTTATAATGCTTGCAATATGTTCTTGTGTAAGTTTTGTTGTACTGTTCATACTTGTGTTTGCTTCAAACAACCTTGCTAGCCCAAACCTTGTACTGAAAGGAAATGCTTCTCGTGCATCCAAACACCTTGAGCCAAAACTCATGCCATTTGTGTCCACCATATCTACATACTATGTGGTATTTTTCTGCCATTCCAAAGTAAATTACTTGAGTGCTT
This sequence comes from Lolium multiflorum, assembly GCA_030979885.1. NCBI lineage: Eukaryota > Viridiplantae > Streptophyta > Magnoliopsida > Poales > Poaceae > Lolium > Lolium multiflorum. The sequence continues at coordinate 77,942,852 of CM061750.1, read as the reverse complement.
GATACGTCCAAAACGTATCTACTTTCCCGAACACTTTTGCTATTGTTTTGCCTCTAATTTGTGTATTTTGGATACAACTAACACGGACTAACGCTGTTTTCAGCAGAATTGCTCGTGTCTCGTTTTTGTGCGAAATCCAACTTTCAGGAAAACCCTCGAATTTATCGAAGGCCCTATTTTCCCGAATATTGGCGGAGAAGGAAAGCCGGTGGGGGCACGAGGGCCGACACCAGGCCGGCGCGGCCCGGAGGGGCCCGCGCGGCCCTAGTGTGTGGCCCCCCGGCTGGCCCCCGACGCCCTCCTTCGGACTACTTATCGCCCTCGACCTAAAAACGCACGGGAGAAGTCGAAGTCGCCGAAACCCTCCAGAGAGCCGCCACATCGCGAAACTCCGTCTCGGGAGCCAGAAGTCTCCGTTCCGGCACTCGCCGGACGGGGAATTGGAGGAGATCATCACCGCCATCACCACCAACGCCTCTCCATCGACCAGCCATGTTTCCCCCATCCATGTGTGAGTAATTCCCCGTAGGCTGAAGGGGATGGTAGGGATTGGATGAGATTGGTCATGTAATAGTCATAAGATTGTTAGGGCATAGTGCCTAGTATCCGTAGATGTCACTTTTATGATATTGTTGCAACTTGTTATGCTTAATGCTTGTCACTAGGGCCCGAGTGCCATGATCTCGATGTGAACATGTTATTGATTCATGAAGATATTCGTTGTTTATGATCTTACCTGCAAGTTGTATACACATCGCTGTCCGGAACCAATGGCCCCGAAGTGACAGAAATTGGGACAACCGGAGGATGGTAGTGATGTGAGGATCACATGTGTTCACGGAGTGTTAATGCTTTGCTCCGGTACTCTATTAAAAGGAGTACCTTAATTTCCAGTAGTTTCCCTAGAGGCCCGGCTGCCACCGGCTGGTAGGACAAAAGATGTTGTGGAAGTTTCTCATTGCGAGCACGTACGACTATATATGGAACACATGCCTATTGATTGATTAGTACTTGGATACCGCTTTATTATTATCTGCAAATGCCCCTGCTTTGATTGTTATATGAGCTTCTCTCATCCATGCAACGCCCGTTAATCCGTCCCTGTGCCTACAGTATTTTTAATCATGCTGTTTACTATAATCACTACTCGCTGTCTTTATTCCACCTGCCTGTTATTTCACTATTCTTACGCCATAAAACTGCTATCGATAAACTCTTGCGAGCAAGTCTGTTTCAGTGCGCTGAATTGACAACTCCGCTGTTAAGGCTTACAAGTATTCTTTGTCTCCCCTTGTGTCAAATCAATAAATTGGATAATACTTCCCTCGAAGACTGTTGCGATCCCCTATACTTGTGGGTCATCAGTGCTACCTTTAAAATTTCATTCCTTTATCTTTGCAATATATAGCTCATGGGACAAATAGCTTAAAAACTATTGTGGTGATGAATATGTAGTTATGTGTCTTAATTCTTATAAGTTGCTTGTTGAGCGGTAACCATGTTTCTGGGGACGCCATCAACTTTACCTTTGTTGGATATCATGTGAGATGCTATGCATGTTCGTCTTGTCTGAAGTAAGTGCGATTTCATGATCAAATGGTTTGAGTATGCATATGTTAGAGAAGAACATTGAGCAGCTAACTAAAGCCATGTATCATGGTGGAAGTTTCAGTTTGGACATACAACCTCAATCTCTTATGAGAATATTAACTGTTGTTGAATGCTTAAGCATTAAAAGAGGAGTCCATTATCTGTTGTCTATGTTGTCCCGGTATGGATGTCTAAGTTGAGAATAATCAAAAGCGAGAAATCCAATGCATGCTTTCTCCTTAGACACTTGTACAGGCGGCATAGAGGTACCCCTTTGTGACACTTAGTTGAAACATATGTTATGCGATGATAATCCGTGTCTTCGAGCTAAGTAGGACAAGGTGCGAGCACTATTAGTACTCTATGCATGAGACTTGCAACTTGTAGGAAATATTATGCATAGCACATATGAATTATTACTACCGTTGACAAAATTGTTTCTATGTTTTCAAAATAAAAGCTCTAGCACAACAATAGTAATCCATGCTTCCCTCTGCGAAGGGCCATTCTTTTACTTTATGTTGAGTTAGTTTACCCACTTCTTTCTATCTTAGAAGCAAACACTTGTGTTAACTGTGTGCATTGATTCTTACATGTTTACTTATTGCACCTGTTATATTACTCTATGTTGACAAATATCCATGAGATATACATGTTACAAGTTGAAAGCAATTGCTGAAACTTAATCATCCTTTGTGTTGCTTCAATTCATTCTACTTAGAATTTATTGCTTATGAGTTAGCTCTTATGCAAGTCTTATTGATACTTGTTTGAAAGTACTATTCATGAAAATTTTGCTATATGATTCATTTGTTTAGTCATTATCTTTGTTAGCAATCTTTTGTTCAGATCACTCCATTCATCTCATATGCTTTACAATAATGTTGATCAAGATTATGTTAGTAGCATGTCACTTAAGAAATTATTTGTGTTATCGTTTACCTACTCGATGGCGAGTAGGAACTAAGCTTGGGGATGCTTGATACGTCTCAAACGTATCTATAATTTCTTATGTTCCATGCTACTTTTATGACAATACTTGAATGTTTTATACATACTTTACAACATTATTATACATTTTCCCACTAACCTATTAACAAGATGCCGAAGCGCCCCTGTTTTCTGTTTTTGGTTTCAGAAATCCTAGTAAGGAAATATTCTAATTTGACGAAATCAACGCCCAGGGTCCTATTTTTACACGAAGCTTCCGAAGACCGAAAGGGAAAGGAAGTGGGGCCACGAGGGCCACACACCAGGCGGCGCGGCCCAAGCCCCGGCCGCGCCGGTGTGGGGCCCTCGTGTCCCCCGACCTACCCTTCCGCCTACAAATAGCCTTCGTCGCGAAACCCCCGTACCGAGAGCCACGATACGGAAAACATTACTGAGAGGCCGCCGCCAATCCCATCTCTGGGATTCAGGAGATCGCCTCCGCTCCCTCCAGAGAGGGGAATCATCACCGGAGGGGCTCTACATCATCATGCCCGCCTCCGGATTGATGCGTGAGTAGTTCATCCTTGGACTATGGGTCCATAGCAGTAGCTAGATGGTTGTCTTCTCCGCTTGTGCTATCATTGTTTAGATCTTGTGAGCTGCCTAACATGATCAAGATCATCTATTTGTAATGCTACATGTTGTGTTTGCGGGATCCGATGAACATAGAATACTATGTTAAGTTGATTATCAATCTATCATATATGTGTTGTTTATGTTCTTGCATGCTCTCCGTTGCTAGTAGAGGCTCTGGCCAAGTTGATACTTGTAACTCCAAGAGGGAGTAATTATGCTCGATAGTGGCTTCATGCCTCCATTGAATCTGGGACAGTGACAGAAAGTTATAAGGTTGTGGATGTGCTGTTGCTACTAGGGATAAAACATCGATGCTTTGTCTAAGGATATTTGTGTTGATTACATTACGCACCATACTTAATGCAATTATCTATTGTTTACAACTTAATACTGGAAGGGGTTCGGATGATAACCCGAAGGTGGATTATTTAGGCATAGATGCATGCTGGATAGCGGTCTATGTACTTTGTCGTAATCCCCGATTAAATCACATAGTAATCATCATTGATATGTATTGAATCTTTATTTGTCAATTGCTCGCCTGTAATTTGTTCACCCAGCATGTTAGTTATCTTATTGGAGAGATACCTCTAGTGAACTGTGGACCCCGGTCCATTCTTTTACATCTGAATACATTCTACTGCAATCATTGTTCTTTGTTCTTTGCAAACAAACACCATCTTCCACTCGATACGTTTAATCCTTTGTTTTCAGCAAGCCGGTGAGATTGACAACCTCAGTTACGTTGGGGCAAAGTACTTTGATTGTGTTGTGCAGGTTCCACGTTGGCGCCGGTTTCACGGTGTTGCGCCGCACTACATTCCTCCACCAACAACCTTCACGTGCTTCTTGGCTCCTACTGGTTCGATAACCTTGGTTTCTTTCTGAGGGAAAACTTGCTGCTGTGCGCATCACACCTTCCTCTTGGGGTTCCCAACGGACGTGCACATATACGCGCATCATAGCCCTTACCAATTCCTCTAGAACGGCCGAGGAAGGAGCAAAAGAAGGAGCATCGAGAATCCCCTTCAGACAAGAAGCTTAGGCCACGGATTCGGTTGTAGCTTGTTGCACCACACCTATTTCGTGCTGAGAAAGGCAAAAGGAGAAATCAAGCCTCAAGGAAGTATAAGGAAGACTAGTGAAAAGATTACCAAGAGATGGCACCTCGCGGGTTTGCTGAATAAGGCATGCGCCCGCAAGCACACGTTTAGATGGTGCTGAAGCCCCTGGGCAAGCGCCTTGGAAGAGGTTGCGGGCCCGTCCTCGACCAGTGCCCGAGAACCACCTTCCACATAGCGGATCATGCACTCCCTAACATTCCTAGATGAAGGTTAATGAGGAATTTTTTCCGTGGGAGGCCAAATGCCCAAATGGCTATAGGTCGGCTTAGTACACCCCAACGAGGCTATGGAGCAGAGGTTCCCTCGTTGCAAAATATGCTCGATAAAAGAGGGACCCCAGTCCTCCAGGAAATCAATGTCTTCTTCTGATGGGGAATCAGATTCCGAGGATGCCTCCTCGGCCACCTACGAAAAATCAAATCAGGGAGTCCTCTTGGTCCGGGCAAGGAAAGAGCTGAAAGGGGAGAATGAAGTTAGCCAGTTAAAGAAGAAGGCTGGATTTTGATATGGAAGGCAAACTTGCGGCGCTGGAAGAGAAGTTGAGTGCGCTCGCTGCCGTGGGCGAAAGCCGAATGGTAGTGATGACTAGGTTCTTGCACCAACCATGGTTATTGCAGTACTTGTAGTAGAAAATATTTAGTATAAAGTTCGTCTCACGGAAGCTTTGTAAATGGAAATAACACAACCCCGCAACTATGTTTTGAGGCGCAATCACGTTCTCACCCAAACTGTGGTTTGGAAATAGGCTATTCTATAAGTTACTAGAATAGCGATAACTGAGAGAGGTTTAAAGTAACTAGTGATAAAGAACTAAACAAGAACGAAGTAAAAAAATACTAAAGGTAAAAGGGGATTGTCGTTGTAAAATTGAATAGAATAAAGACGGTATCTAGGTATTCTGTCTCACTAGTATTAGAGGGGGCAACTAACATAGCTATCTATTGGAATTACACGAGATACCTCTTTAGATAAATAAATGATCCCAATGATTCTGGGTTGTCAATAGTGTGTACTACATAGAGTCTCAAGTTGTTGAAAGTCAAGCAATTCAATAATTCACTCCGAACCAAAGGATCATATTCACTCATCTATCTCCTCCCTGTCACTAGAAGAGAGACTAATATAATGGATGAAGCCACAAAGTCTAGGGTTGCATACTATATCATACCTCAACCTAGAACCAAATCAATTACTCAAACCTAGATTAATAATAACACAAAGAATAATTCATTGAGGTCATCATCATGTTCAATCTTATAAATACTAAATAAAAGAGAGAGAGAGGGAGATGGAGGCGTTGATGGAGATGGTGATGAAGCCGACGTCCGGTGTGTGGTAGTGGTGATGGTGATATCCTCCTTCTCCTTTTCTTCTTGCTTGGATGGTGTGCAGGTGTTGATGGAGATCTAGATCTAGATCTTGGAGGTGTGGTGGCTATGGAGTTTGCAAGGCGGCAGGGCTCCGCTACGGAGGTATGTGGAGAGGTTGCCATCTCCCGTGACTCCTCCTCTTTTATAAAGGCCTAGGAGGGGCCCCAATAGCCCCTCCTATGTTTCCTATGATCTAAGGAAGGTCTGGGAACAAACAAGGGCAAAACGGTGAAGAAACGCGTCAGTTCTGGTGGTTTTCGCTCCTCCCTACCCGCAGTACGATACGGCTAGCCGCGCCCGTAAAAGAATGACGTTAAAACTTATGTGTGCTTTTGTATTTTGGCCGCCATTTTTCATATAAAATCCAATTTGGGTGTTCTTCGTCTCTTTCAGCTCGTATGGACAAGGGCTAAAACACCATGGTCTTAGATATTTAATATGAGATTATGGAATATGACTTTTTTTCACACCTCATATGGCTAAGTTTGGTGCCTCCAGCTCCATATTGCCCTCTCTTTGATCATTTTGCCTTGCTTTATCCATAATCATCTATAACACCTACACACAAGTCAAAGGCAAGGAAAATTAATAAAACCCTAATAAAGACTAATAGTCATGCAGTAATCATATAAAAATGAGAACTAGTAATCATGCAAAATAGGCATAGTTGCAGGTTGATAGAGCATTAGACGAGTGTCAATATGAATATTTTGTACGCTTAAATATGCTTCATAATTGCACTCATCAGGAAGCCGATATGCTGACACTTGACTCATCCACCCGAAAAATCAACGCAAACTAAGGTGGCATTGAGAAATCCAGGTGGGGTCCTCCTTGCCAAACCAATGGAAAAGCTTATGAGGGCGAGATTGAAACGGCTGGACCCGTCTCTCCATCCAGCAGCTTAGGAGATCAAGACCACCAAACTAGAAGTCGAATTGCCTGTCAACTGCTCTAGCCTTTCTAGGAAGCATGCACTTAACCTCTGAGGAGACTCCCCGATTCTTCGATTCCCACCGTTCCATCCCTTGGAAGTTAGGCGAGAAGCATAGAAGCCTGATGGGGGTTCCATCGTTCATACGAGAAGAACATTAGAAAAGTCATCCGGGCAACGTGAGGTCCATGGTGAAAAGACTATATTAGGAAAGCAGGATGGCCTCCGAGCAAACATGGTGTACTCGAAAGGGCTCGAGGAAGAACCCTCGGGGCTAGGCGCGTTAGAGGGAAGAAGAGAGAATGCCAAAGCCCCATAGCGCACTCAAAAGGGCTCATCAAAAGGAACCATGACTGGCCTAACCATGTTTCAACATGAAGCTTTCGTTAAAAATTATCATAACCCAACACTCATGTCGGGCTTTGCAGTGGGGTCTACCCCACAATAATTTTTGGGTCAATTGGAGATTCTACCTACACATATGTCTTCACTTTAACATCATCATATCTCGTGGTGAAAGATACATTAAGAAGCGTACGACTAGACAAAATTGAGTTTTGATAATAGAACCCACATACTATATTTTGCTAATATATGGTTATGAAATCACGATCATAAGAAGTGCTTTTGAATAGGGATATAGTGGCATCTATCTTGTTTAGCATAAACCACATATTATTGGACTAAATGTTTGTAAAATCATAAATTTTGAAGATTAAGAACATGTGTTATAGTGTGAAACCGACCACATACTACGAGGCTTAATGTTGTTCATCACATGGATTTGTCCTGTAAAGAAGGAAGTCATGCTAGCTCACTTTGTTGAGAAAGTGGATGGTGTACAACCTGACCATCTTGTTCAACTCTTTACATACGAGAATAGACTTGTAAAAAAATGTATGTGAATACCCTTATCACTTGTAAAAATCTAGACTGTCAAAGTAAGCCAAGTGTGAAATGGAGGTAATACTTGTGATGTACCTGGTTTGGTATTTTATGAAATTTTGTGCATAAATCCTTCTTAGTAACTTCTATTCTCTAAGGTACTATATGTATGAACTCACGATTTTTCATTACAGTTTCACATAATGAGCATGGTGTAATTAAGTTTTTTTTGTAGAAAGTACATGGTCATGTGTAGCTAGCTTTTGAGATTAGTAACATATGGTGAGATATGGGAAAAAACTAAATGAGGTTAGTACTATCTAACGTATAATTGCACACTTGACTCATCCATGCACGGCAGCGCAAGAAGAACATAATCCAACGCCTACCCATAATCATATTTCTGCTCAAATATAACGTGCATTAGAATAATTAGTGCAATACTTAGACATAAGGTTTCCCTTGTTCTAGCCACCCGGTTTCAAAAGTCTGTTGTCATAAATACTCTCGCATTGAGAAGCTAGGGTTTCAGATCAGCATATAGCAAAATATCCAACATACAAAAATAGCCAGCTATCCACACCGGCATAGCTACACATGTTAATCTAAGTGTGGGATCAAACATAGGGATCACATAGCGTAATGCCAGAAAATTACGCCTCAACAAGAAAATTTAACAACATTATATCAAACACATTATATGATTTTAGTTAGCAAAATTAGTAGAAAAAATAAACACTGACAAAAATACTCATGTTTTCTAGACACGCCAACTAATTTCTTTTGCACCTTGATACGTCTCCAACGTATCTATAATTTCTGATGTTCCATGCTTGTTTTATGACAATACCTACATGTTTTGTTCACACTTTATATCGTTTTGATGCGTTTTCCGGAACTAACCTATTGACGAGATGCCGACGCCGTTTCTGTTTTTGGTTTCAAATCCTAGTAAGGAAATATTCTCGAATCGGATGAAATCAACGCCCAGTACCCTATTTTCACCGAAAGCTTCTAACACCCGAGTCAGCAGAGGGGCCACAGCCCACCACACATGGTGCGGCCCGGGGCGCCCCCGTTGTCCGCCCCACCAGGGCCCTCCGAGGCTCCCTTTCGCCTATAAAGTCTCCCCGAACTAAAACCCCGATACGAATAAGCCACGGTACGCGAAACCTTCCAGCCGCCGCCATCGTGAAGCCAAGATCCGGGGGACAGGAGTCTGTTCTGCACGCCGGACGGGGAAGTGCCCCGGAAGGCTCCTCCATCGACACCACCGCCATCTTCATCAACGTCTCCCATGAGGGGGAGTAGTTCTCCATCGAGGCTAAGGGTTGTACCGTAGCTATGTGGTTAATCTCTCTCTATGTACTTCAATACAATAATCTCATGAGCTGCCTTACATGATTGAGATTCATATGATGATGCTTGTAATCTAGATGTCATGATGCTAGTCAAGTGGATTTTACTTATGTGATCTCCGGAGACTCCTTGTCCCACGTGTGTAAAGGTGACAGTGTGTGCACCGTGTGGGTCTCTTAGGCTATATTTCACAGAATACTTATTCACTGTTATGGATAGCATATTGAAGTGCTTATTTATATCCCTTTATGATTGCAATGTGTTTTGTATCACTATTTATCTATGTGCTACTCATGTGATGTTATTAAAGTAGTCTATTCCTCCTGCATGGTGTAATGGTGACAGTGTGTGCATCGTGTAGTTCTTTCGTAGATTATGATCATAATCTCTTGTAGGTTATGGAGTTGATTATCGCTATGATAGTATTGATGTGATTTATTCCCCCTTCATAGTGTAAAGGTGACAATATGCTTAGTACTCGGTCTATTTTGCAAAGATCTATTATGCTCTAAGGTTACTTAAACATGAATATTGAATGTTGTGGAGCTTGTTAACTCCGGCATTGAGGGTTCGTGTAATCCTACGCAACGAATGGTGTTCATTATCAAACAAGAGTATATGTAGCACAAAGGAAGATAACTTATTTATTATGTGATCAATGTTGAGAGTGTCCACTAGTGAAAGTATGATCCCTAGGCCTTGTTTCCACCACAAAGAATTGCTTCCCACGCCAAGCTATTTTCGCGCCACTTGTTTATTTTATCGCATCTTTACTTTCTGCAATATTACCACCATCTATACCACCTGTGTTTTACTATCTCTTCGCCGAACTAGTGCACCTATACATCCGACAAGTGTATTAGATGTGTGGGGACACAAGAGACTTCTTGTATCGTGATTGCGTGGTTGCTTGAGAGGGATATCTTTGACCTCTTCCTCCCCGAGTTCGATAAACCTTGGGTGATCCACTTAAGGGAAAACTTGCTACTGTTCTACAAACCTCTGCTCTTGGAGGCCCAACACTCTAGGAAAAGAAGCGTGAGTAGACATCAAGCTATTTTCTGCGCCGTTGCGGGGAGGTAAGGTAAAAGGTACTCACACTTCGGATCTCGGCTACTAAGCTATTTTCCCGCGTTGTAAGTACTCGAAGGTATTTCCTTTAGATCCCGCAATTGCATCTTTTGGTTTCTTGTTTACACTAGTTAGGCATAATGGAAAGCAACGTGAGCTTCTTATTCTATTTCCCGAGTTAAGACATGGATTGTTTGCTGCGAAAATTAAAAAACCTATGGAATCTTATTTGCATGCTAGTAGCAATGATATTAGTATGAACGCTTTGAACACCATTGTTGTTAATGATATGGAAAATTCTAAGCTTGGGGAAGCTGGTTTTGATGAGCATGATATTTTTAGTCCCCCAAGCATTGAGGAGAAAATTTTCTTTGATGATACTTTGCCTCCTATTTATGATGATTACAATGATAGTGATCTTTTGGTGCCGCCTACTATGGAGAGTAAATTTTATTATGATTATACTATGCCTCCTACATTTGATGAGAATAATAATGATAGCTACTTTGTTGAATTTGCTCCCAATAGAACTAATAAAATTGATTATGCTTATGTGGAGAGTAATAATTTTATGCATGTGGCTCATGACAAGAATGTTTTATGTGATACTTATATTGTTGAGTTTGTTCATGATGCTACTGAAAGTTATTATGAGAGAGGGAAACATGGTTATATGCATCTTAATAATATTAAGTTTCCCTCTTTATGTTGAGAATCTTGAAATTGCGCTTGTGTTGCTTTTCTATGCTTGCCACTTTGTTCGTCATGAATTTATTTGTGTACAAGATTCCTTTTCATAGGAAGTGGGTTAGGCTTAAATTTGCTTCATACTTGCTTTTTTGATTCTCTCTTTGCTGCGACTCTCATCCGTATGAGAGCATCATCATTAAAACAGCTGAGCCCATCTTAATGGCTATAAATAAAGAACTTCTTGGGAGATAACCCATGTCTTTATTTTACTACAGCAATTTTTGTTTTGTTGAGTCTTGGAAGTTGTTTACTACTGTAGCAACCTCTCCTTATCATGTTTTTGTGCCAAGTAAAGTCTCTATGGTAAAGTTGATGCTAGATTTGGATTGCTGCGCAGAAACAGATTTGCTGTCTGTCACGAATTTGAGCAGAAGTCTCTCGTAAAAAAATCAAAAAATCTGCAAATTTACGTGTGTGATCCTCGATATGTACGCAACTTTCATTAGTTTTGAGTTTTTCCGTTTGAGCAAGTTAAGTTCCCCTTCCAGATTCATCTTTACGGACTGTTCTGTTTTTAACAGATTCTGCCTTTTATTTCGCATTGCTGCTTTTGCTTTGTTGAATGGGTTTCTTTGTTCCATTAACTTTCAGAAGTTTTGTGCAATGTCCAGAAGTGTTAAGAATGATTGTGTCACCTCTGAACATGTGAATTTTGATTATGCACTAACCCTCTAATGAGTTTGCTTAAAGTTTGGTGTGGAGGAAGTTTTCAAGGGTCAAGAGAAGAGGGTGATATATGATCAAGAAGAGTGAAAAGTCTAAGCTTGGGGATGCCCCCGTGGTTCATCCCTGCATATTTCAAGAAGACTCAAGCGTCTAAGCTTGGGGATGCCCAAGGCATCCCCTTCTTCATCAACTTATCAGGTTTCTTCTATTGAAACTATATTTTTATTCGATCACATCTTATGTACTTTACTTGGAGCGTCTGTGTGTTTTTATTTATGTTTTGTTTCTCGAATAAGTTCATCCTTGTGTGGGAGAGAGACACGCCGCTGGTTCATATGAACACATGTGTTCTTAGCTTTTAATGTTCAAGGGCGAAAGTTGATCGCTTCACTTGTTGTTATTTGGTTGGAATCAGAAAATGCTTCATATGGTCTTGAATAATTTGATACTTGGCAATTGTTTTGAGCTCTCATAAATCATGTTTAAGCTCTTGCATCATGTAGTTTAAATCTAGTAATGAAGAACTACATAGAGCTTGTTGAAATTTGGTTTGCATGATTGGTCTCTCTAAGGTCTAGATATTTTCTGGTAAAGTGTTTGAGCAACAAGGAAGACAAGTGTAGAGTCTTATAATGCTTGCAATATGTTCTTATGTAAGTTTTGTCGTACGGTTTATACTTGTGTTTGCTTCAAACAACCTTGCTAGCCTAAGCCTTGTACGAGAGGGAATACTTCTCGTGCATCCAAAACCTTGAGCCAAAACCCATGCCATTTGTGTCCACCATATCTACCTACTATGTGGTATTTCCCGCCATTCCAAGTAAATACTTCATGTGCTACCTTTAAACAATTCAAAAGCTATTATCTCTTATTTGTGTCAATGTTTTATAGCTCATGAGGAAGTATGTGGTGTTTTATCTTTCGATCTTGTCATTTACTTTTGACAGACTTTCACAATGGACTAGTGGCTTCATCCGCTTATTCAATAATTTTGCAAAAAGAGCTGGCAATGGGGTTCCCACCAATTAATTAACTTGCATTAATAATTCTCTTCACATGTTTTGCTCTGATCTATCAGTAAGCAACTTAAATTTGCAAGTAGACACTCCTCCATGGTATGTGAATGTTGGAAGGCACCCGAGGATTCGGTTAGCCATGGCTTGTGAAAGAAAAGGTTTGGGGGGAGTGTCATCTAATAAATAAAACTAAAGTACATGTGTAAATAAAAGAGAAGAGGGATGATCTACCTTGCTGGTAGAGATAACGTCCTTCATGGGAGCCGCTCTTGAAAGTCTGGTTGATAAGATAGTTAGAGTACCCATTACCATTCGTTGACAACAACAAACACCTCTCAAAACTTTACTTTTATGCTCTCTATATGATTTCAAAACTTGAAAAGCTCTAGCACATGATTTAATCCTCCCTCTGCGAAGGGCCTATCTTTTACTTTATGTTGAGTCAGTTTACCTACTTCCTTCCATCTTAGAAGCAAACACTTGTGTCAACTGTGCATTGATTTTTACATACTTGCTTATTTGCATTCATCATATTACTCGTGTTGACAATTATCCATGAGATATGCATGTTGAAAGTTGAAAGCAATTGCTGAAACTTATATCTTCCTTTGTGTTGCTTCGATGCCTTTACTTTGAATTTATTGCTTTATGAGTTAACTCTTATGCAAGACTTTTTGATACTTGTCTTGAAAGTACTATTCATGAAAAGTTTTGCTATATGTTATCTATTTGTTAGCAAACTATAGAACATTGCTTTGAATCACTCCATTCATGTCATATGCTTTACAATAATGTTGATCAAGATTATGATGGTAGCATGTCACCTCAGAAATTATTTGTGTTATCGTTTACCTACTCGAGGGCGAGTAGGAACTAAGCTTGGGGATGCTGATACGTCTACAACGTATCTATAATTTCTGATGGTCCATGCTTGTTTTATGACAATACCTACATGTTTTGTTCACACTTCATATCGTTTTGATGCGTTTTCCGGAACTAACCTATTGACGAGATGCCGAAGTGCCAGTTCTGTTTTTTTTTGGTTTCGAAATCCTAGTAAGGAAATATTCTCGGAATCGGACGAAATCAACGCCCACCCTATTTTCACGGAAGCTTCTAGAACACCCGAGAGTCGCCAGAGGGGCCACAGCCCACCACACATGGCGGCGGGCCAGGGGCGCCTCGTTGTCCGGCCCCCACAGGGCCCCTTCGAGGCTCCCCTTTCGCCTATAAAGTCTCCCCGACCTAAAACCCCGATACGAATAAGCCACGGTACGCGAAACCTTCCGAGCCGCCGCCATCGCGAAGCCAAGATCCGGGGACAGGAGTCTCGTTCGGCACGCCGCCGGACGGGGAAGTGCCCGGAAGGCTCCTCCATCGAAACCACCGCCATCTTCATCACCGCTGCTGTCTCCCATGAGGAGGGAGTAGTTCTCCATCGAGGCTAAGGGCTGTACCGGTAGCTATGTGGTTAATATCTCTCTATGTACTTCAATACAATAATCTCATGAGCTGCCTTACATGATTGAGATTCATATGATGATGCTTGTAATCTAGATGTCATTATGCTAGTCAAGTGGATTTTACTTATGTGATCTCCGGAGACTCCTTGTCCCACGTGTGTAAAGGTGACAGTGTGTGCACCGTGTGGGTCTCTTAGGCTATATTTCACAGAATACTTATTCACTGTTATGGATAGCATATTGAAGTGCTTATTTATATCCCTTTATGATTGCAATGTGTTTTGTATCACTATTTATCTATGTGCTACTCATGTGATGTTATTAAAGTAGTCTATTCCTCCTGCATGGTGTAATGGTGACAGTGTGTGCATCGTGTAGTTCTTGTCGTAGATTATGATCATAATCTCTTGTAGGTTATGGAGTTGATTATCGCTATGATAGTATTGATGTGATTTATTCCCCCTTCATAGTGTAAAGGTGACAGTGTGTATGCTATGTTAGTACTCGGTCTATTTTGCAAAGATCTATTATGCTCTAAGGTTACTTAAACATGAATATCGAATGTTGTGGAGCTTGTTAACTCCGGCATTGAGGGTTCGTGTAACCTACGCAACGAATGGTGTTCATTATCAAACAAGAGTATATGTAGCACAAAGGAAGAGAACTTATTTATTATGTGATCAATGTTGAGAGTGTCCACTAGTGAAAGTATGATCCCTAGGCCTTGTTTCCACCACAAAGAATTGCTTCCCACGCCAGCAAGCTATTTTCTGGCGCCGCTTGTTTACTGTTTTACTGCATCTTTACTTTATGCAATATTACCACCATCTATACCACCTGTGTTTTACTATCTCTTCGCCGAACTAGTGCACCTATACATCCGACAAGTGTATTAGGTGTGTTGGGGACACAAGAGACTTCTTGTATCGTGATTGCAGGTTACTTGAGAGGGATATCTTTGACCTCTTCCTCCCTGAGTTCGATAAACCTTGGGTGATCCACTTAAGGGAAAACTTGCTGCTGTTCTACAAACCTCTGCTCTTGGAGGCCTGATGGCGTGTAACTCACACGTTCGTTGGGAACCCCAAGAGGAAGGTATGATGCGCACAGCAAGTTTTCCCTCAGAAAGAAACCAAGGTTTAATCGAACCAGGAGGAGCCAAGAAGCACGTTGAAGGTTGATGGTCGCGAAATGTGATGCGGCGCAACAGGGATTCCGGCGCCAACTAGGAACCTGCACAACACAACCCAAGTACTTTGTCCCAACGAAATGAGGTTGTCAATCTCACCGGCTTGCTGTAACAAAGGATTAAGCGTATCGAGTGGAAGATGTTTGCAAAGAAAACAAAAAACAAGTAGATTGTATGCTATGTAAAGAATAGGACCGGGGTCCACAGTTCACTAGAGGTGTCTCTCCCATAAGATAAAAGCATGTTGGGTGAACAAATTACCGGGCAATTGACAAATAGAGAAAGGCATAACAATGCATATACATGACATGGTAAATATAGTGAGATTTAATCCGGCATTACGACAAAGAACATAGACCGCCATCCAACGCATCTATGCCTAAAAAGTCCACCTTCAGGTTATCGTCCGAACCCCTCCGTATTAAGTTGCAAAGCAACACAATTGCATTAAGTATGGTGCGTAATGTAATCAACAACTACATCCTTAGACATAGCATCAATGTTTTATCCCTAGTGGCAACAACACATCCACAACCTTAGAACTTTCTGTCACTGTCCCAGATTCAATGGAGGCATGAACCCACTATCGAGCATAATTACTCCCTCTTGGAGTTAAGAGTAAAAACTTGGCCAGAGCCTCTACTAATAACGGAGAGCATGCAAGATCATAAACAACACATGAACAATAGATTGATAATCACCATAATCATAGTACTCTCTATCCATCGGATCCCGACAAACACAACATATAGAATTACATATAGATGATCTTGATCATGTTAGGCAGCTCACAAGATCTAACAATGAAGCACAACAAGGAGAAGACGACCATCTAGCTACCGCTATGGACCCATGGTCCAGGGTGAACTACTCACTCATCACTCCGGAGGCGACCATGGCGGTGTAGAGTCCTCCGGGAGATGAATCCCCTCTCCGGTGCCGGAGGCGATCTCCGAATCCCCCGAGATGGGACGCGGCGGCGGCGTCTCCGTAAGGTTTTCCGTATCGTGGCTCTCGCATGGGGTTTCGCGACAAGCTTTAAGTAGGCGGAGGGTCAACGCGAGGGGCCACACGAGGGCCCAGGGGGTAGGCCGGCGCGGCCAGGGCCTGGGCCGCTCCCTCCCTGCCGCCTCGTGGCCCCACTCGTTAGGTCTTCGGTCTTCCGGAAGCTTCAAAAATAGGACCCGGGCGAAAGTTTCGTCCAATTCCGAGAATATTTCTTTACTAGGATTTCAAACCAAAAACAAAAACAGCAACTGGCTCTTCGGCATCTTGTTAATAGGTTAGTTCCAGGAAAATGCATAAATATGACATATAATGTGCATAAAACATGTAGGTATCATCAATAAAGTAGCATGGAACATAAGAAATTATCGATACGTTGGAGACGTATCAGCATCCCCAACTTAGTTCTGCTCGTCCCGAGCAGGTAAAACGATAACAAAGATAATTTCTGAAGTGACATGCCATCATAATCTTGATCATACTATTTGTAAACATATGTAATGAATGCAGCGATCAAAGCAAAGGTAATGACATGAGTAAACAATGAATCATATGACAAAGACTTTTCATGAATAGTACTTCAAGACAAGCATCAATAAGTCTTGCATAAGAGTTAACTCATAAAGCAATAAATCAAAGTAAAGGTGTTGAAGCAACACATAAGAAGATTAAGTTTCAGCGGTTGCTTTCAACTTGTAACATGTATATCTCATGGATATTGTCAACATAAAGTAGTATACTAAGTGCAATATGCAAGTATGTAGGAATCAATGCACAGTTCACACAAGTGTTTGCTTCTTAAGGTGGAAGGAGATAGGTAAACGACTCAACAATAAAAGTAAAAGAATGGTCCTTCAATGAGGAAAGCATCGATTGCTGTATTTGTGCTAGAGCTTTTATTTTGAAAACATGAAACAATTTTGTCAACGGTAGTAATAAAGCATATGAGTTATGAAAATTATATCTTACAAGTTGCAAGCCTCACGCATAGTATACTAATAGTGCCCGCACCTCGTCCTACTTAACTTGGACTACCGGGTCTTCGCATGCCATGTTTCAACCAAGTGTCACAAAGGGGTACCTCCATGCCGCCCGTACAAAGGTCCAAGGAGAATGCTCGCATTTCGGATTTCTCGCTTTTGATTATTCTCAACTTAGACATCCATACCGGGACAACATGGACAACAGATAATGGACTCCTCTTAAATGCATAAGCATGTAGCAAAGTTATTATTCTCATATGAGATTGAGGATATATGTCCAAAACTGAAACTTCCACCATGATTCATGGCTTTAGTTAGCGGCCCAATGTTCTTCTCTAACAATTTTGCATGCTCCAACCACTAAAATGATAGACCTTCAGACAAGACGGACATGCATAGCAACTCACATGATATTCAACAATAGTTGATGGCGTTGAAGCATGGTTATCGCACAACAAGCAACTTAATAAAATATAAAGTGCATAAGTACATATTCAATACTACGATAGTTTTTAAGGCTATTTTGTCCCATGAGCTATATATTGCATAGGTGGATGATGGATTTTAAAGGTAGCACTCAAGCAATTTACTTTGGAATGGCGGAGAAATACCATGTAGTAGGTAGGTATGGTGGACACAAATGGCATAGTAGTTGGCTCAAGGATTTTGGATGCATGAGAAGTATTCCCTCTCGATACAAGGTTTAGGCTAGCAAGGTTATTTGAAGCAAACTCAAGGATGAACAAGTGCAGCAAAACTCACATAAAAGACATATTGTAAACATTATAAGACTCTACACTGTCTTCCTTGTTGTTCAAAACTCAATACTAGATATTATCTAGACCTTAGAGAAACCAAATATGCAAATCAAATTTTAGCAAGCTCTATGTATTTCTTCATTAATGGGTGCAAAGTATATGATGCAAGAGCTTAAACATGAGCACAACAATTGCAAAGTATCACATTATCCAAGACATTTTAGAATTACTACATGTAGCATTTTCCAATTCCAACCATATAACAAATTAACGAAGAAGAAACTTCGCCTTGAACATTATGAGTAAAGCCTAAGGACACATGTGTCCATATGCAACAGCGGAGCGTGTCTCTCCCACAAAGTGAATTCTAGGATCCATTTTATTCAAACAAAAACAAAAACGAAAACAAACCGACGCTCCAAGCAAAGAATACAAGATGTGATTGAATAAAAATATAGTTTCGGGGAGGAACCTGATGATGTTGTCGATGAAGAAGGGGATGCCTTGGGCATCCCCAAGCTTAGACGCTTGAGTCTTCTTAAAATATGCAGGGGTGAACCACGGGGCATCCTCAAGCTTAGAGCTTTCACTCCTCTTGATCATAGTATATCATTCTCCTCTCTTGACCCTTGAAAACTTCCTTCACACCAAACTTCAAGCAAACTCATTAGAGGGTTAGTGCATCATTAATAATTCACTCATTCAGAGGTGACACAATCATTATTTTCACTTCTGGACATTGCATAATGCTACTGGACATTAATGGATCAAAGAAATAAATCCAACATAGCAAAAGAGGCAATGCGAAATAAAAGGCAGAATCTGTCAAAAACAGAACAGTCCGTAAAGACGAATTTATAAATGGCACCAGACTTGCTCAAATGGAAAAACTCAAAACTAATGAAAGTTGCGTACATATCTGAGGATCACGCTCGAAAATTGGCAGATTTTTTCGAATTTTCTACAGAGAATTATGCCCAGATTCGTGACAGACAGCAATGCTGTTTCTGCGCAGCGATCCCAAATATAACATCAACTTTGACATAGAAACTTTACTTGGCACAAAAACATGATAAGGAGAGGTTGCTACAGTAGTAAACAACTTCCAAGACTCAACAAAACAAAAAATTGCTGTAGGTAAAAACATGGGTTGTCTCCCATAAGCGCTTTTCTTTAACGCCTTTCAGCTAGGCGCAGAAAGTACAAATCAAGTAGCATCGAGAGTAGAAGCATCAACATCATTACCAGGGGTATTGGGAGTTTTCTCAACAATGCATTGTATCTGGTCTATATAAGTAACTCCTCTCTCATTGCTCCTAGGCTTACTATTCTCATCAAACAAATTTTCAGGAACAAGCCAAGCATAGTTATTTTCCAAAGCTTCATGCATCCCTAGTAGTTTACTAGGTATTGGCGCTTTAATTTCTCTACCATCATTAACATTATTAGTATACTTAATTCTATCCATATCCATCTTTTCAAGTATTTGTTTAAAATTAGGAAAGAAACCGAGCCTCTTATGCTTAATAAAAACTTTTCTAGCTTCTTTAACTATATCCTCAAATTCTCTAACAAGGACTTTTAAAACAAAATTTCTCTTTTCCCCCATCTCCATATCCGAAAGTGTAAGAAACATATGTTGTATTATGGGATTGAGATTAACAAATCTAGTTTCTAACATGTGTATCAAACAGGCAGAAGCACTTTCATAAGTAGGAGCAGTTTTTAATAATGGTATATCTTCAAAATCTTCATCCATACTAACATGGGTGAAAAATTCTTCTATATTATCTCTTCCAATGATACTCCCTCGTCCTACCGGTATCTCTTCCAAAGTAAACTTAGGATTAAGCATGATGAAATAAGCAAAAAGTAAACTAGGCAAATAAAGTAAAGACGAATAACTAATTTTTTTGTGTTTTTGATATAGAGAGCAAGACAGTAAATAAAGTAAAACTAGCAACTAATTTTTTTGTGTTTTGATTTAGTGCAGCAAACAAAGTAGTAAATAAAATAAAGCAAGACAAAAACAAAGTAAAGAGATTGAGAGGTGGAGACTCCCCTTGCAGCGTGTCTTGATCTCCAGCAGCGTAAAAGAGCTTGATGGCGTGTAACTCACACGTTCGTTGGGAACCCCAAGAGGAAGGTATGATGCGCACAGCAAGTTTTCCCTCGAAAGAAACCAAGGTTTAATCGAACCAGGAGGAGCCAAGAAGCACGTTGAAGGTTGATGGTCGCGAAATGTGATGCGGCGCAACACGGATTCCGGCGCCAACTAGGAACCTGCACAACACACCCAAGTACTTTGTCCCAACGAAACAGTGAGGTTGTCAATGTCAATCTCACCGGCTTGTAACAAAGGATTAAGCGTATCGAGTGGAAGATGTTTGCAAAGAAAACAGTAAAACAAGTA
Source organism: Lolium multiflorum (assembly GCA_030979885.1). Classification (NCBI taxonomy): domain Eukaryota; kingdom Viridiplantae; phylum Streptophyta; class Magnoliopsida; order Poales; family Poaceae; genus Lolium; species Lolium multiflorum. The sequence continues at coordinate 77,922,710 of CM061750.1, read as the reverse complement.
GATTGTATGCTATGTAAAGAATAGGACCGGGGTCCACAGTTCACTAGAGGTGTCTCTCCCATAAGATAAAAGCATGTTGGGTGAACAAATTACCGGGCAATTGACAAATAGAGAAAGGCATAACAATGCATATACATGACATGGTAAATATAGCGAGATTTAATCCCGGCATTACGACAAAGAACATAGACCGCCATCCAACCGCATCTATGCCTAAAAAGTCCACCTTCAGTTATCGTCCGAACCCCTCAAGTATTAAGTTGCAAAGCAACGACAATTGCATTAAGTATGGTGCGTAATGTAATCAACAACTACATCCTTAGACATAGTATCAATGTTTTATCCCTAGTGGCAACAAGACATCCACAACCTTAGAACTTTCTGTCACTGTCCCGATTCAATGGAGGCATGAACCCACTATCGAGCATAATTACTCCCTCTTGGAGTTAAGAGTAAAAACTGGGCAGAGCCTCTACTAATAACGGAGAGCATGCAAGATCATAAACAACACATGAACAATAGATTGATAATCACCATAATCATAGTACTCTCTATCCATCGGATCCCGACAAACACAACATATAGAATTACATATAGATGATCTTGATCATGTTAGGCAGCTCACAAGATCTAACAATGAAGCACAACAAGGAGAAGACGACCATCTAGCTACCGCTATGGACCCATGGTCCAGGGGTGAACTACTCACTCACTCCTCCGGAGGCGACCATGGCGGTGTAGAGTCCTCCGGAGATGAATCCTCTCCGGCAGGTGCCGGAGGCGATCTCCAATCCCCCGAGATGGGATTCGCGGCGGCGCTCTCGTAAGGTTTTCCGTATCGTGGCTCTCACGGGGTTTCGCGAGCTTTAAGTAGGCGAGGGTCAACGCGGGGGCCACACGAGGGGCCCGGGTAGCGGGGCCTGGGCCGCGCCGGCCTCCCTCCGGCCGCCTCGTGGCCCCACTTCGTTAGGTCTTCGGTCTTCTGGAAGCAAAAATAGGACCCCGGGCGAAAGTTTCGTCAATTCCGAGAATATTTCTTTACTAGGATTTCTGAAACCAAAAACAAAAACAGCAACTGGCTCTTCGGCATCTTGTTAATAGGTTAGTTCCAGAAAATGCATAAATATGACATATAATGTGCATAAAACATGTAGGTATCATCAATAAAGTAGCATGGAACATAAGAAATTATCGATACGTTGGAGACGTATCAAGGCCCAACACTGTCTACAGGAAAAGAAGCGTGAGTAGACATCACACCTAATGTTTTAATTATAGAAAAACCCATTTCAATGACACACTTTTTTTTTACTTTTATGTAGTCATTTATTTAACTCTCTCATATATCATTATTCCCTACACCACAGTCTTCCAAGATTCATTTCTATCGCGGCATACTCCTTGACTCTATCTTGGATATTTCTTCCAGTAAATTGTGCTTTAACTAACCTAGTGCAATTGCAGGAGCCTCAGTGACACCATGACTGGACTACCCTATTCCAACATAAAGCTTCCACTAACATCCCAGCCACACCAAGTGGTGCTTTTCATGGCAGATCTGTGCCACAGTCATGTCTCGGCCAATTGGCGATTCAACCTCATATAGACCTTCACTTAACATCATCTAATGGTGATAGAGACATATTAGGAAGCATACAAATATAAAAAACCGAGTTTGTATTTCAGAATTTGAGTTTTGACAGTAAATCTCTAATACCATATTGTGCTTATGGTAACAAAATCATGGTCATAAGAAGTGCTTTTGAATAGGAATCCAACGGTATCAATTTTCTTTAAACATAAACCACATTTATTGGACTAAATATTTGTCAAAGTATGGATTTGAACTCTTAAAAAAATATGTGATATAATGTAAAATAGAGATAGCAAGTGTTATTTCATAAACCACATACCGGGCCTAATGTTGGTCGTAGCATGAATCTAGTAGGTAAACAAAAGAAAGACAACTTAACACATTACGATTGATCGAGAGAGTGGATGGCGTACAACCTCACCACCGAGCTCAAGCTTTTACACATGAAAATAAATTTAATACATAAAAAAATATGGTGACATCCTTGTCCCTTTAATTTTAAAAAATATGGACAATCAAATACACCAATATTGTGAAACAAAGGCAATACATGCAACTTAATATTTGACTGTGTACTCAATTTAGTAGTTTTTTTGAACTTTTGTGCATCAATCCTTCTTAATGACTCAAATTCCCTAAATCTATTATGTATGAACTCATGGGTTATCATGATAGTATTGCATATTGAATTATTTATCATGGTGTAGTTAGGTTCTTGTGGTAACTACTCAGTCATATGAAGCCATGGTTTGAGGTTATATGTTAGTATACATATGGTAAGATATCTCAAAGAACTAAATGAGGTCCTTATTACCTAACATATAACTGCAAACCTAACTCAACCATGTACATAAACGCAAGAAGGACATAATACAATGCTTACCCTTCCCACAATCATCGTTCAAACCTCACTCAAAAACAATGTGCTAAAGAATGAATAGTGCAATAATTATATAAAAGCTTTCCCTCATTCTAGTAGTTAATAGGTTTCAAAAGTTTTCTCATAAAATAATACACCATCATCTGGAAGCTAGGGTTTTAGGTTAGCAATAATTAATGAGCGTAAGTAACGTATAACGACATGCTTTACTCACATCAACGACAAAAAGAGCATAAGACAACGCCTCCACTTTCCATCTTTAAAATCCAATCACCCTTTGAGTTTGGTAGAACATTAAATGATACTTGGCTTTATCCCATGATTAGCAACTTCCTGCGTTATAGACGTCTTCGAAATTTTTGCCATCAATACACCGCCACGTGAACCTAGGACCTAAGGTTGATACAAACTAGATATCCAACACAAGTATCAAGGTTAAGTTTCAAAAGTTTTCGCATAAAATAATACACCATCATCCGGAAGCTAGGGTTTGAGGTTAGCAATAATTGGTGAGCGCAAGTAACATATAACGACACATTTTACTCACATCAACGTCAAAAAGAGCATAAGACAACGCTTCCACTTTCCATATTTAAAACCCAATCACCCTTCTGAGTTTGCGAAAGTGTAATCGGTAAAACATTAAATGGCACTTGGCTCTATCCCATGAGTACTAGCTCCATGCGTTATAGACATCTTCGAAACTTTTGGCATCAATACACCGCCACGTGAACCTAGGATCTAAGCACTCGTAGAGAACAAGCATTTTGTACCGGTTCGGGAGAGCCTTTAGTCCTAGTTGGCCATCCGGGACTACCAAAATGGGACTAAAGCCCCCACCTTTAGTCCCGGTTGGCTTACAAACCGGGACTAAAGGTTATTCACGTAGTAGAGATGGAACGCTCGGGCTGGCGGACCTTTAGTCCCGGTTGGTAACACCAACCGAAACAAAAGTCCACGCCAGGGTTTAGGGTCCGTGCCAGAGTTGGTGTGCACACCACCCTACGACATCTTAGAGGAGCTCGCCCCGGGAAAATTTCCCCGCAACCCCATGAACGCATCCATCTCCATTATTGATCTATTCCACTAGTGCAGATAAAGGGGGCCATGGCTGGGGTAGCAACAAAGTAACACATGTATGGTACGTGTGCACGTGGTCATGGCCGAGGGAGATAACTAGGGTGAGAGGAGCACCTGCTTGGTTGCTCCAAGTTCATAGAGAAATTAATGGACAGTAACCTCACACTAGAGGTGTTGTCATGTCAGTCAAGTCGTCAACTGGAAACCGGAGGGTGGGCTTGGTTAATGGTTTGAATAGTTAGATTAATTATTTTACAAAAAGAAAATGGTTTTGCACTACTTCTCCAAATTCAAACAGTTTTCATGTTCAAAGTTTGTTCCGATTCGAAAGTATGCAACAGTTATTCAAATTCATACTCAAACACTTATCAAATATCCAAAATTATAACAGATTTCAAAAAAGAATTCTGTTTTGGCGCAAAAAAAGGGTCTGTAGGTGCTCGCGGCCTGCCGCACCCACCGCAACACTTTTAGTCCCGGTTGGTGTCCCCAACCGGGACTAGAGGTGGCCGCACGTCCTAGCCGTTGAAACCGGAATTATTGCTAACAATAGTGAAGGTTGATACAAACCAGATATCCAACACAATCAATTGAATGCTGTTCTTGGTTGTCTAACACTAGGTGGTAGACTTTTACTCAACCATTCACTGAGCGACAAAAAACGCATACCATGTCATTCATACTTTCCACCTTTAAGTTCCTCTTTGGATCATAGGATTTTACAGATTAAAGAGGGGCAAAGCCCCCTATTCCATCAACATGCGACCAAGGTTTTTACAGTGATAAGATCCGGGAGCAAAAAAGCTGGAGAATGCAGAAAACATAAAAGGTCTCAACAGTTGACATCTAAAGCATAGGCACCACGAGACAGAATTACATCCGGACATTTTCGAGCAGCTTCTCGCATGCAATTTCCCGACGCCAGCGGTTCAGAAGGGACGGTGCCGGAGGCCCGGCCGGCGTGATCTTTGTTGGACGCAAGCCCCAGCATCAGCAGGTTCATATCCAGGCGATCCGAAGCAATTCCCCACGACGATGATCTAGGAGCATTAGATTTTTGCGAGATTCCCGTGTTTGCTTCACGCGCACCGTACAAAGACACATTTTATAGAGTTCCCGAGTTTCAAAATCGCGTAGCAGGGATTCGTTGTACGCAGCATCTCAATCGTGTGTTTTTCGTGTTCCTATGTTTTCAAATGTTGTGATCCAAACAGGCCCTAAAAACACACGGCTATATGAAATGTAGTGAGAGGAGAAGGTTGGCTATTTTTGCTGTCATCGCTGATAGGGTTTCTCTTGTTCTAGCCGTTGAACCAAAACCATATTTGAAAAAAAAAACAGTGATGAGACTGTTTCTACATGAGCCTTGAGCGCCCGCGGTATACTCCGGTAGGCAGAGTCTACACCGTTCTATCAGCAGCACCAACCAACCGCTAGAAAGATCTCCAAGATATATTTCCACCTACCATATACGGAGTATATCTGGGAGTATATCTCCAAGATATACTACATGACTCCTCACATGTGATGTGGCAGCCCTCCCTGCCGTTGGCCCCCACGGCAACCGGCGCACGCGAACCACCCCGCCCCGCAAGCCCTAGGCCGCTGCCAGCTGGGCCCCACCCCACGCGCCGGTTACTAGTGCAGCCCTCCACCGTCCGTTCCGGAAACCCAAACCCCGATTTAAAACACGGCCAAGAAACAGGATTAAAACCCAACCAAAAGCCTCCTCCTCCTGCCCAGCCCCGGTCCTTCCTTCCTTCCTCCCTCGCTCCGCTCCCTCCCTACCGATCCCAATTGGCAGCCGGAGCCGCCGGAATCTCTCCACCGCCCCCAGATTCGCCGCCCGCCGCCGCGGATTCCCGCCGCGCCCGACCGCCCCGCCGCCGGATCGGGGCCAGGACCAGCCGGACGGACCGTGGGGGGACTGCTGTTGGGGCTGGCAACCGCTGCTTCCCACTCCTGCTCCTCTCCAGAGGCGGGGGCGTGGCGGGCGATCTCGGCTTCCCGTGGCGGGGCTGGAGTTCACCTCCTCGCAATTTCGCTGATCCGGGGCATGCTCTCCCCCTCCTCGCCGGCTTCTGGTGAGCTCCCCGGATTTCTAGGGCTTATCCCGCTTTTCTCTCTCTCCGCGACGCTGTTTTACTACTTTCCTTACTTGCTATCTACTTCCAGGGCACTAATTACTGGACAGCAGGTTTTACTACCATTTCATGTGCTCCATACCGCATTGCTTTGAATTCCTCAATTATGGGGAGCTAGGTTTAGTACTACCTGCGAATTAAAGCAGGCTGCGCTGGGTGGCTAGTTTCCATCAATTTTGTGGATAGCGTGGAGTGTGATTTTGATGAATTTTTTTTCTGGTCCTGCGCAGGGCACTAAAACGGGTCATAACAGTTTGAAGCGAAACCAGATGCCAGGAAAGGAGGACGGCGTGATGAAGGACTCGGACAAGGCTTCCTCCTTGATGGAGGTGGCGAAACCCTCGGCTGGCGGCGGCGAGGATCTCGGCGGGGCGCCCGCTCTCGCCGGGAAGAAAAGGAAGGACGACAGGGCCCCTGACAACGGCGGCGTCGCCAAGAGGGTGCTCAGGTCCAACTCCTTGAAGCTGCGTGCGGATGCTGAGCCGGAGGGTGAAGGTCTGGAGAAGGCTGGCTGTGATGTGGCTATGGATGAGGTTCAAGTGAAACTGGATGATGCTGTGCAAGTGCCAGCTAAGGGTTCTGAGAAGAGCAATGTGGAGAGTTCTGGTGTTGCTGTGATGGAAGTTGCTGAAGGGAATGGCTTAGACAGCCAAACAAGCGATAAAGAGAAGGCAGATGAGGATGATGTGTCTGGAGCTGGAGCAAGGCGGGGGAGTGCTGATGACCCCCAGGAAAACAAGGGTGCCAGCCAGGGGGAGGTCATAGACCCATCGGCCACAGCAAATGACGCTGAACTGGGCACTGGTTTAGGCACAAGCAACCCTAGCAGTGGACCAGAATCTGCTCAGCAGGATGGTGCTGCTGCTCTGTGTACTGAGGGAGTGGTACTCCACAGTGGTGATCAGGGAGTTGAGAAGGGGTTAGCTAGCCCTGTAGATGAAACCAAGAGGGTTTCAACTCCGGACATTGTGTTTATAAGGAGAAAGTCGTTGCCTAGGAACGCAAGCCAAACAAAGTGTGAAGAGGAGCCTCAGGTTGAGAGGAGAGTTACGAGGTCATCTACAGTTAGAAAAATAGAGGTTGCTGGCAGCTCAGGCAAAAGTAGTGCAAAAGGGGCAAGCATGGAAACCAAGGGGAGAAAGGAAGATGTTCTTCATCACTATTCAAGGAAAGTGAGCAGTACTGAATCCTTGAAAGCTGATCACGCTGACCTTGCTAAGCGCAGCACCAGCACAAAGAAGCATGCACTAAATGGAAAGGTTACTGCTCGAAGAAACTCTGGTGCCACTGGCAATGATGATCCTGCAAATATCACAGAAAACAAGGCATCAGCAACAGCGCCAAAAATCAGTTCGAAACCCAAGGGAAGTGGCAGCATTGCCAAGACAACCACAAAAGGTGCAGTTTCTCTGGTGGATCAGAACGTCTGTAGTTCAGCTATCACTGAAAAGAATGATACTGAGCTTACAGATTCTGAAGGAGCTAGATCTGAAAACAGGACTGCTGTGCAGAAATCAGGATTATCAGTTGGTGCCAAGATTGTTGCCAGTAAGAAGAGGCTACTGGAACCAGGTCTCGATAAAACTGGTGTAGAGTCACCAGTTGAGACGCCATCGATGAAAAAGACAAAAGAAATGTCTTCTCACACTGAGCTAGATCAATCAAAGAAGTCTTCTGGGGAAATGCTTACAGGGAAGAACTCTAGTTCAGACAAGAAAGGTATTTTGAAAAAACGACAACATCACAGTCGAGCAGCTGAGTCGAGCAGATCTGTTAACCCTTCTATTAAAACTGCCATCAAACTTTCACATAATGAACCTGATGATGATGGAACTGACATCAGTATTGCCAACAAGAGAAATTGTAGAGGGCGCCGAGAACCTGGACTTCATGCGGTAAAAGAAGAAGAGGATTCCAGCGAATCTGAAGAACTCATTGTCACGAGGAAAGACCGCCAAAAAAGGAAAAAAGCTGTTCACAAACAAAGGTCTGGTTCTCCCAAAGCAAGTTATTCAAAAGGCACTAGAAAGGCAGAAAATGATGCTGGTGCAAAATCTGATGACCCAGGTGAGCAGGTTACAGCGAGTCTCATCGATGAAAAACGTAAAATAAGTGACCAGATAAAGACCATACTTTTGGCTGCTGGTTGGACGATTGACCTGAGGCCCAGGAATGGAAGAAATTATATGGACTCTGTGTATATACCTCCTACTGGTAAAGGATCTTACTGGTCAGTCACAAAAGCATATGCAGTATATCAAAGCAAGCAATCTGAGGAAAAGGATGGAGCTACAAGCCAGAGTTTATCAAAACAATCTCCGGGCAGCCCTGGCAAAACACATTCATTACCAGAGGACCTCCTTGGCAAATTAAAAAGAGTGGTTGTTAACAAGCGAAGACCCAAATTTGAGCTTCAGAAGTCAAGAAAGAAGAAACATGGTTTGCTAAAGAATTCCAAAAATTCCAAGGGCAAGCCAAAGGAAGGGAAGATCTCAAAAGAAAGAAAAAAGCGAGGTGGTTGTGCTCTACTTGCTCGTGGATCAAAGGGTGGAAGCAGCACCGATGGTTTTGCTCCATATGAATGGAAACGCTCAGTTTTCTCCTGGTTGATTGATCTGAATGTTCTGCCTGTTAACGCTAGCCTGAAATGTATGGATGAAAACCGCTCAAAAGTTTTGCTAGAGGGTTCCACAAGCAGGGATGGAATTAACTGTAGCTGCTGTAGCAAGGTTTTCGCAGTACATGAATTTGTGGCTCATGCTGGCGGCCAAGTGAGCAAACCATACAGGAGTATTCTTGTCGATGGGCTGGACAATGACCTTTTGCATTGTCTCATTAGTGCATGGAACAAGCAGTCTGATTCTGAAAGACAGGCATTCTTTACTGTTAGCACTGAGGGTGATGATGATCCCAATGATGACACATGTGGTATTTGTGGTGATGGAGGCAATTTGATGTGCTGTGATGGATGCCCTTCAACATTCCACATGAGTTGCCTAGAACTCGAGGTATGTGTTATACAGAGAGTAAATGATTTCATATGTTTTGCAACAAAAATGCGCTTTTCGTGCAGTTATTTTGTCAGGCTGTTGGCTTAATGCCATTTTTTACTCCGAGCATTAACTGTGTGACGTTTCTTTCAATTGTATAGGAGATTTGTCAGTATTTTTTGTTTATTTGCCTGATTAATTTTGCAATTCCTGGATTAGGAGATATTAAAATGGCTAGCATACAACCTTAATTTTTTTTTCTATTATGGTCTACAGCTTGATAAGCGTATCCACGCAGCCTTTTCTAACTAGCACGAATATCCAATTGACAGGAACTTCCCTCTGATGATTGGCGTTGTGCAAACTGTTCCTGTAAATTTTGTCAGGAGCATTTGAATGGCGATGCTCCAGACAATGCTGAAGTTGATTCATTACTTTCTTGTTCCCAATGCAAGGAGAAATGTATGTGATCTCTGTATATCCTCTTACAGTTCTTTGGTACTTCAAAGTCTTTGAAAACTTATTTTGTCAGATTTTGGTTGATATTACTATAATATTGTCATAGACAATCATGTTATTGAGTATTCCACAATGATGATGCTTGCAGATCACCCAGCTTGCTCTCCTGAGACTGAGAACCTATCCGGTGTCCCCTGTCAGGCAGGAAATCAATTTTGCCAGCAAAGTTGCAGGAGGGTAATACTTGTCAACTTTAGTTCTTCTCTTTTCCTGACTTCCCTTTCTGGACATATTACGATGTAGTATTTTATGAGCATGATTGTAGCATTGCCGTTTTGTACTTTCAGCCATGTTAAGTATCACTAGCTTGTAACAAGTTGATTTTTAAAAATCTCACTTGTTAAAGATCTACACTAAGCTCCACTCATCAGAGTTTGTGCCGTTGCTTTTATTTTTGAATTATGGTATTCTGTTGTGTGCCTAACTCGCTGTACTTGATAAGCAACCAATATCATGTAATGGTATGCAAATTTACCAAAATCATTTTCTGAAAAGCACGCAGAACTTCGAATGCCAGCATCCTTGAATTACTTATTACCTATACTCTATCTCATGTGATGTTTAAGAATGTGTGCGGTACTGTATTCAAACTTTGAAATGCCGATATAAATAAAAGTATTTGGAAATGCTGCGCAGAAATGGTATTATAAGTTTTTGTGGCAAAAGGTACTTCCATATAGTATATTACTTTTCAATAAAATTTTCGGTAATATTACTATAAATAAACTAATGCACCTTGGATACCGGGAAAAGAAAACAAAATAATATTTGTACCATATATTCTATAATTTATTCTATAATGGAGGAGTATGTGATCAGTTTAATGCTTACTATTTATGTTGCACTTTGGCTCGAAAACAGCAAGTTTCCCAATGCTTAAAACTCCTTATTTCTGTTTCTTGTACCCCTTTACCGATATTTGACAATTGTTACATGACCACATATCATAAGGTATCTAAATTTTGTTTAGCCACTTGAGAATCATTTGTTTTTATCCAACTATTAAAGGTTGTTTCAGCATTTACCAAATGTCAAACTTTGTGATGATAAGAAAACTAGGTTAATGTCCTTAGGTATCTAGATAAATTAACAAATAAATTCAAAAGCACTATCCTGGAATCAAATGCTTCTTCATTGTTTAATCATTCTAACAGTTGAATCTTAGATTGGAAAACCAAAACCTCACTGCTCTCATCTTATTCCTTGTTCTCATTTTATGTTATATCGGTCTGTGTTTACCCTCCCCAATCGTCATCGCATCCCTGGGTTCCTTACGATTTATGTATTCTAAATTAACTTTTATGCAATGCAGCTATTTGAGGAATTGCAGAGTCTTCTTGCGGTCAAGAAGGATCTTGAACCAGAATTCGCGTGCAGGATTATTCAGTGCATCCATGAAGATGTCCCAGAAACAGTTATTGATTTGGATGAAAGGGTGGAATGTAATTCCAAGATTGCAGTTGCTCTTTCACTGATAGATGAGTGCTTTCTTCCTATTATTGACCAAAGAACTGGGATCAATTTGATACGCAATGCTGTGTACAACTGTGGGTAGGCATCTCTCTTTCCACAAACTCATAGTACTCTAAGGAAGCTCAAGGGTACTTTGTAGACCTCCCGTGTTGTTGATATGCTTTTAATTTGTAACTCTTTGCACACTATCTTTCTCTCCTTCCTCTGCACGTCTGTTTTGGTGGGTGGGATTGTATTTACCTTCCAGTGTTGCTGTAGTTACCTCTGGCTAATCTTTTAAAACTTGGTCATTTTTTAATCTCCGTCTAGTTCTTGATAGATGCAGGCTAGGATGCAGGTCTGTTTGGGTGAGGGCCACCTCCCAATATTTGGTTTTCCTAACAAAAAACTAATCATGGATATTTTGCTGCGTTTAGTTTTCTGATGTTTTTGTGCTTACATTATGTGTTTTGTTATGTTCTGCTCAAACAGCATGCAATATGAAACTGATGTTTGGAAGAGCGCTTACATATGATAGTCTATTTGTTTTAATGTGACAATTTAAGCTTATATGGACAGGCCAGTTCATTCAGAACTTACATGCACATGGAAGTAGCTTGTACTGACTATCTATTTAATACTTTAATTACTAACCAGAACATGTATATATACCACCATCAGTGCATGGCTATTTAGTATTTTTGGCAATCCATTTAGGTTTAGATCTGGCATAGGCGTGATAGCTCTATTTTTGGCCATATTTGGGCCAATCTCATATTATGTTTTCGTAATAGAATCGAAGTTAATGCGCCCCTTAACTACTATTTACGCCAGCTTTGATTGTACGATTCAGTGTAATCAAATATTTTAACTAGTGACAATAGATGTGGTAAGCAGTGATCATTCACTACCTGGCACTTATGTGGTATGTGACCTTGTGTTTGATAGCTCATAAAAAATAGGCATCGATGCATATAGAGGTATAGGAATAGTGCAAAATATGCGCAGTATGTGTTTTAAATAGCAAAAAAATGACCTAAGTATTAAAAGCACACATATGCATGCACCAAATAACAAACTAACAAAAGTGACCAACATGCGATGTGATCGATTAACGCCATACACGGCAATGCAATTGCTTAGTCCAGTTTATAAAGTGACTGACTGGTGGACCTATTCCTAGTGCTTACGTGGGTGCATATATGGCTTTGGGAACTTTGAATCTAGTATGCGTGTATGATCCTTCTGGCTTACTTCGTGTTGAGTTTCTGGTATGCCTAATTGGATTGGGTGTTTATTTATTTGCTCGACACATTGGTTTCTTATCTAACAGTTGCGTTGTGGCAACAAGTTGAATTGGTAACGCGTCTCAGTGAGTGATGTTTGATTGCTCTCTAATTTTTTGTCTGTGCAGGTCAAATTTTCCCCGGCTTGATTTCCGTGGATTCTATATCTTTATTTTGGAACGTGGAGATGAAATAGTATCTGCAGCATCAGTCAGGTTGGGTTACTTATTCCTCTTGTGTGGGTATGCCATGTCCTGTGACTATTCTGATGCACTTAATGCACTATTCATAGATATCAGAGATGCATGTCCTCACTTTGTGTTGAGTTCTCATCCTTAACCTAGTTTGTCTTGTTTCTCGTTCCACTTGCAAGTTTGCTGATATCTGAACAATTCAAACTTGGCAAAAGCAAGTTATGTTCAATCATCTAGTATTACTGCTAGGTGACGCTTTACGATCATTACTCTGAGATTGAGCAGTTTTCATGCAAGTAGACAGTATTTTGTATTAAAGAAACTAGCTTCATGTGGCTGGAAAGTCAGATTTTATTGAGATACCATTAGTTATAACTGGCTTGCATACTTCAGAAAGTCCTTTCTACATACTTATTGGCCTATCATTTCATAAACTCTAGCATGAAGCAGTCATAGACGTTACTACATCTGACAGTCTGGTTGCTTTTGAGTTCTTTTCTTTCGCTGAATTACTGGATTCTAATATGTAAGTTTACTGTTATTTTGTCTTGTGCTGAAACAGGATACATGGTACCAAGTTAGCAGAGATGCCATTCATTGGTACACGGCATATGTATCGGCGCCAAGGGATGTGCCGTCGTCTTTTAGATGGAATTGAAATGGTATGTTTACAGGGGCCCAAATCCTTTAGACATTCTTCATGGTGCTTATATAAAAAAAGTTTAGATTGTTGTATCTAATCCCGTAGTTCTTAAGTATCTCACTGTAGTTTGTAAATTTGAAGAACTGAACTGCTCAAACCCCAACTTTATAAACTTGTGGAAGATTTTTGGTCTCAGCCTGAAATCTGTTCAGAAGTATCTGAGAGGTTACAAGGTAGCAAACAGATATGCCTTCTTGTAATATTGTATTGAGTAGCAATAGGCACGCTACAACTGCTTTTTAGTTTTTACAAAGTAGTACTAGGTTTGACAATTTTCTTAATTTGGTACATAAAAATGAATATAGCGTGTGCATATATAGGATTTTGATAGTAGGGCAATTCCACCGTGCTATATATTAATGTATACCTAGCATACTTTGCACCTTCTCTATGATAGGTTACAGATGAGTTGGCTTGTTTTTTTTGCTTGATTACCACAGTAGGGTAATTCCATCCTAGTGATGTATGTACCTGATGCCTTTTCTTATTTACATTTCAGATCCTCAGTTCTCTCAAAGTTGAGATGTTGGTCATTCCTGCTATTAACGAACTTGTGGGCACCTGGACATCTAAATTCGGATTTAGCCCACTTGAAGTTTCTCAGAAGCAAGAAGTCAGGTCTATCAACATGTTAGTTTTTCCTGGTACAGGTCTTCTTCAAAAGCCGCTGCTGAATAAGTCTTCACCTCAGGAACACCCAGGTTCTGAAGGAGGTCAGCACCGATAACATGTCTTTTATGTCTATTTCAATTTTATTCCCTATTCTTTTATCCAGTGGTGACTGGCCATTTATACAGCTGATACTGGTTTCTCTGGAGATAAATCCAGAAAAGCATTTTGTGGTCAATGAGTATTCTCTTTGCTCTGTTGCAGATGAGGAGACCCAAGGTTCGGAAGTCATGGATTCCTTGAACAGCAGCAAAGGTGCTGACACTTGTCAAGGTAATGTTTCACAACAGTATTTTTTGTGATTTTTTTGTGCGTATAGATCATAAATTAAAATATCAGAATTTCAGAAGGCAGACTTTGAAATCCTGCTACTGAGACAAACTGGGAACTCGCAAAAATGTTGTTATAACAAATATAAAAAAAACTTGAACTAAACACCTCAATTTTTTACTACAACATATTTTACTATAACATATTAATATGGTTGACAAAGATAACATCCTCTGATAAACATAGGTTGCTTTTATTATGTCAGGGGAGGGGGTGTAAATACTAGGGTTTTTCTTTATAACCCATTTTAGACATATATATACAGTTACTCAAACAATTAATACTTCTTCCAGCCACGCTAGTTGCAGGAAAAGCCATAACATATTAATATGGTTGGCAAAGATAACATCCTCGGATAAACATAGGTTGGTTTAGTATGTCAGGGGAGGGGGTGTAAATACTAGGGCTTTTCTTTATAACCCATTTTAGACATATATGCAGTTACTTGAACAGTTAATATTTCCTCCAGCCACACTAGTTGCAGGAAAAGCCTTAATGAGCGTACCCTATCATATTGATAGGATTCTCTAAAAATTAGATCTTCCGACAATGTCTCTACCAGTAGTGTTCAGAAATAGATATATGCATGAGTACCATGATCTCTATATTTATGTGGGTCTCAATGATTTTAAATCTTAATTGCAGATTGACAAGCCTTGTCTACATATCCTTTTGGCCTGTGAAGAGACAGCCTCAGGCTTTACATGGATGAAACCATCCAATTATTTTGTTTTAACCCAGCCTGCTGTGCATTTGCTTCCAGAAAGTAAACCTGAAAGGATGTGTTTTTGAAGATCAGTCCTACCCCGGTTGTTTTGGCTAGAATTTGATGGCTCAGATTCAGACAGGACTTGTTGACCAGCCTGTGCAGTGTGCAGAAATAGAAATTGTTGACTCCAACCATCTAACTTTATGTGGTATCCTCAGAAGTCAGCATGTAGAGCGGGGATGATAGTTTTATTATGTGTTTCTTTTTTTTGGCTTTGAAGTTAAAGTCGGAGGCCAGTGGTGCCTCATATCTTATTGGATGTTAGTTGTTATTCTGTTAATAGCGTTGCATTTTCCAGTCCATTTTGCAACCAGAACCTCATGTCTGTAAGATACTAAGAACAGCTGTTGCTGCAAGTAAAGCTGAATTTAGCTTCCAAACTGAAAATTTGGGAGGGTTTTAATTCATGTGCAGCTGTGGAAGAATGGGGCTTGTTGGCTTGTTGCCAAGCGTCAGGCCCTCATGTGTAACTCAATGGAGTTCCTTTTGCAATGTCCCTACAATGCTGATAGTAGTATAACTTGGAAAATACCAAGATTGTGACGATGCTACGGCACCAAGGAAACTTGGCAGGCCAAAGAGTAGAGCTGGGATACAATATTTGTTCATCTTGCCGTTCAGAGGTGCGGATACAATGCAGCTAAGTTAAGCAAGAAGATCTAGAGGTAGGCCTCGGCGGCGTTGAGGTCGTCAAGGATCTTGTTTTTGACATCTCCCGGAAGTGAGGCGAAGGGTCCTGCCTTGGAGTAGAACTCCGCCAGTGATCTGATGGCCTTCTCCAGCGCAACATACGACTCCTGCATTGCATTCAAAATCAAGTCTCTTTTTTGATAGGTTCAGAGCGTACAGTTTACACGTAGCTTTTGCAGTTTTCTACGGAGAAACGAATTAACTGCATTTCCTGGCAAACTTGTAGCTGAGCTGCAAGATTCAGTACTGGCTTACGTAGTACCTCTTTGGCGACGGACTGCTGGCCTCTCCAGCCGCCCAGGAACTCCCTGATGGACACCTTGGCGGAGTCGGCGCCCCGCCGGAACTTGGCCGAGTCGCCGGCGGCGTCCTTCTCCTCCAGCGACTCCCGGAGCGTCCGCACCACCTCCCTCGCCGCCTTCAGGTACGCCTTGGGGAGCACCTTCCCTGCCTTGGTCTCCTCGTTCGGGTCGAACAGCGACTTGATGGCCCCGACCACCCCCTCGCCGCCGGCGCCTTCGACCTCCTCCGCCGCCCTGGCGCGACCCGCCGGCGACACCACAGCCACCGCGGCGCCCGCGAGGAGGGAGAAGACTTGCGCCCTCCGGGTCAGCAGCAGCCGCGCTCCACCTGCACTGTTGCGCACGCAAGGAGTTAGCGAGGAGTAGCGCGGCAAGAACGGCCGGCGGAGAGACGGTCGAGGTGACGATAAGTTACGGATAGGCTGCCGCTTGCTGTCCGTAGTTTGATGCTTCGGCGTCGGCGACGACGAGCAGCATCTGCTCAGTAGGGACATCGAGGAAGGAGGCGCAGGCATTGCTTCGCTGCACAAGAATCGAAAACCAGTCGATTCTTACCTCGTTCTTGATTGCCTCGAGTTGGATACGCGGTGCAAGCAGAAACAAAGCCTGCCTTATCTGCAAGAGAGGCTGCTCGGAGTTTTTTCTTCAGTGGAGGCTGCTCGAAGTTCCTGAGCACGAAGTAGGCGGGCTGTTGCTCCAAGTTCTAGCCCAATGACATTGTATGGGCTCTCCCAAAGTCTATCTAAGCCTTTTCCCTTGCTTGAGAAAAAAAGATTAAACCATTTTTTGCAGTTTTTTCTGGTCAAGTGTGTGAGCCCCCTCTAATAGAGTACTTAGACATCCTGATCCATAGCTCAAAAGGATCCATATGATACTCGTACCTACAAGTTGTAATTTTTTACCGAAAGTTCATCTTCAAAGAACTCCAAGGCTAAGCGTGCTTGGCAACCGGCTTGGTTGCGAGTTGATCGGGCAAGTCATTGTTTAACTTCTTAACATCTAATAGCACATTTACTCTTCTTAGCAATAGTGACAATGCTAGAAGAAAAAATAGTGTTGAAGGTTTCACATGAAGCTTTCTGCTTCTTCGGTTTTCTTCCAACGCGGCCTTTGATCTCAGGTGTTCAATAGATCGAAGGTATTTCTGCCGATTTTTTGGGTTAATATCCTAGCTATGGGAATACTATGGCATTTTTGTCTCGTCTCTCAAGGCGTACCCTTAGTGAGATAATTGAGATATAGCATAGACATGATCGGTTGTTGTAAGAGACACAATGGAGTATGATGAACTTGGGAGATTTCTTCATCTTCATGTGAAGCCGATCAGGAAAAATATCATTGCACAATGTGTGTTGAATTTTTCCATTTCTCGTAAATCACTCTCTTATAGTGCTTGTCTTCAGTAAAGCAATACTGACTTTTTTTTTCAAGAAAATCCAGTCTCAGGGAAAGAAAAACGTTAGAAAATTTTGCATTCAAATAACATACTATTCACAACTCAAACTGTTGCAATTTGCGCTTATTATAAAGCAAATGGAGCCTTTCCTCCTCAAGTCAGCAAGCCGTTTTAGCACAAAATTTTCCAAGTACACATGCTATATCATCAAATTTGGATAATAAGTTTTCAAAATACCAAAATGCTAATGAGAAAAATAACAAAAAAATTTCGAGAATAATAATTGAATGATTTGAGATCAAATAAAATACTTTGCACAAAAATGAGCAAAATCTATACTATTTAAGAAGTTATCAATGGGTTCGTAGCATAGGAAAAAAAATCTACTGCAAGAACGAACAAAAACCAAAATCTAATCTACTATATGTAAGCAACGAGATAGATCTATAGTCTTACCCTCGAAGACCGAAAGCATTAACGAAATAAGATCTCGTGGATGATATAGTCGCTCACTTGCGGATCTCAAGATCGCGTACGCGATCCTTTCGATGCTGCAATCGGGCAGCACCTCCGTACTCGAGCACACGCACGGTTGTCGATGATGAAGTCCTCTCCCCGTTCTAGCGAGACATATGATGTAGTAGATCCTCTAGGAATACTAGCAGCACGATGCCGTCGTGGTGGTGGTGGAGGAGAAATCTAGTAGGGCTTCGCCAAGCCGGCGCAGGAGTGGCGAGAGGAAGGAGAAGTGGCGACTAGGGTTGAAGGGATGGGTGGTCGACGCCCTCGCCCCTCCCTTTATTTATTGGGGCAGGGGAGGGGTGCAGTCAGCCCTACCCCCTCCTCCAAGATGGTCGGACCCAAAGGGGGGGGGGGTAGAAGAACGACCCCCGCCCAAGTTAGGAGGCCACTAGGGTTCCCCCTTGGGTTGTCCGGCTAGGCCTTGAGGGCTTGCTGTGGCCCATGAGGGCTTGGATGCACCCCCTCGACCCATGTGGCCCTCCCCGGGATAGTGGAACCGCTGGTGGCCCCTCTCTAACCTTCTAAATTCGCCGATACAATACCGATAATTTCCCGGACTTTTTTGAAACCCTAAAACCAACTTCCCATATATGAATTGTAGCGAGTCGTAGCAGAAAACAAAAAATTGAGATATAATAATAAATACTCCTTATTATTTTCCTCTAGGGCACTATCTCCAACATGAATCTTACTCTTCGAACTATTCCTAACCACCTCGTGATGTCCTGAATCCATCTGAGACTCCGAACAACATTTGGTCTCCAACTCATATTCTGATATCCTTTATCTACCGTAAGCGTCAATGAACCTTAAGTGTGTCAACCTACAGTTAACGAATACTGCATACATGATCGAGACACATCTCCAATCAATAGTCAACAACGGGACGTGGAGATCGTAATGCCTCCTACATATTCAACAATGATCTTATGATCGAATGAAGCATAAACATCGTGACCAATTCCCATTGTATCATGATACTTTACTTATCCATGATCTGGTCATCAGTATCATATGTACCTGTTTGATCTCGTTACTAGTAAGTACTCTTTACTCATTCTGTGATGTGAAATCCCTGTGACCTAGTCACGTGCTTGCAAGCTTCTTGGATGTGATCTCACTGAGAGGGCCCGAGTATATCTCTTCGTCATTCGGATGAAAAAATCCCACTCTTAATCCATGAGCCTCAGCTATCACTTTTAGGATACCCGATGTCGTCTTTATAATCACCATGTTACAGTGTGACGTTTGATGTCATCAAAGCACTCCTCCAGTGTTAGTGATTAACACGACCTCATGGTCTAAAGATTAGGTTACTTCGTATTTGAGAGCTACATAAAAACGAACTTAATGGATTGATCTTATTGCTATGCTTACTTTGGGTGTGAGTCCATCATATCATTCTCCTAATGACATGATCCCGTTACTAATTGAAAGATCAGAGATGGTAAACCTAGAGGGGGGGTGAATAGGTTTCTACAGATTTTAATTCTTTCTTTGCAATGTTAGCTAGGCTTTGCGGAATATAAAGGTGAGCCTAATGCAAACTAGGTGAAACAACCTATATGAGGATACAACTAACTCAAGCACGAAGGCTCTCACAGGCAGTTAAAACACAAGTAAGGAGTTCGGTTAGAGATAACCGATAGCACGCGGAGACGAGGATGTATTCCCGTGTTCCCTTCCTTTGCAAGAAGGTACGTCACGTTTGGAGGAGTGGAGGTCCCACGAAGGATTCCCCGCGCCACGAAGGCTCACCCTATTCTCCGAGCCTATCCCACGAAGGAATAGCTCACTCACTTGTGGTAGACTTTGAGGTAGCCTCCAAACCTTCACAATCTTGTCGGGAGCAAATCCACAACCCGGATCCGGACCACTCTTGCCCACCTAGGGTTTCCAAGGAACCCTAGAGAGCAAGCTTCTTGATGAATACAAGGGGGAATGACATTTGGCTTGGTAGAACAGTAGATTGGGTTCTCCTCTATCGTTTCCCCGGAGGGATTTGAGTTTGGGTGGAGGAGGAGGGAGATCTGAGGCTTTTTGGTGTTTCTAGCAATGGAGTGTGTGAGAGAGAGCTCAAGAACAGCTTGTAGTGTAGTGCCTGAGAGGTAGGATAAGGGCTATTTATAGTGTCACTTGAAATATGGCCGTTGCTCACTGGCCACATCAGCTTCCTCCCGAGAATCCCGGTCAACGGACCACACGGAGTGTCCAGGGAGGCCGGTCGGACCGGACCAGGGACCGGACCTGATACGTCTCAAACGTATCTATAATTTCTTATGTTCCATGCTACTTTTATTACAATACTTGAATGTTTTATACATACTTTACAACATTATTATACATTTTCCAGACTAATCTATTAACAAGATGCCGAAGTGCCATTGCTGTCGATGTTTTTGGTTTCAGAATCCTAGTAAGGAAATATTCTCGAATTGACGAAATCAACGCCCTGGGCCTATTTTTACACGAAGCTTCCAAGACCGAAAGGGAGACGGTGGGGCCACGAGGTGGCTGCACACCAGGCGCGGCCTGTTGTCCCCTCGTGACGCCTTTGACCTACCCTTCCGCCTACTTAAAGCCTCCGTCGCGAAACCCCCGTACCGAGAGCCACGATACGAAAACCTTCCAGAGACGCAGCCGCCGCGAATCCCATCTCGGGATTCAGGAGATCGCCTCCGCACCCGCCGAGAGGGGAATCATCACCGAGGGGCTCTACATCATCATGCCCGCCTCCGGATTGATGCGTGAGTAGTTCATCCTTGGACTATGGGTCCATAGCGTAGCTAGATGGTTGTCTTCTCCGCTTGTGCTTTCATTGTTATAGATCTTGTGAGCTGCCTAACATGATCAAGATCATCTATTTGTAATGCTACATGTTGTGTTTGGCGAGATCCGATGAATATAGAATATTATGTTAAGTTGATTATCAATCTATCATATATGTGTTGTTTATGTTCTTGCATGCTCTCCGGTAGAGGCTCTGGCCAAGTTGATACTTGTAACTCCAAGAGGGAGTAATTATGTTAGATAGTGGGTTCATGCCTCCATTTAATCTGGGACAGTGACAAAAAGTTCTAAGGTTGTGGATGTGCTGTTGCTACTAGGGATAAAACATTGATGCTTTATCTAAGGATATTTGTGTTGATTACATTACGCGCCATACTTAATGCAATTATCTGTTGTTTACAACTTAATACCGGAAGGGGTTCAGATGATAACCTGAAGGTGGATTATTTAGGCATAGATGCATGGATAGCGGTCTATGTACTTTGTCGTAATGCCCTGATTAAATCACATAGTAATCATCGTTGATATGTATTGAATCTTTATTTGTCAATTGCTCGCCTGTAATTTGTTCACCCAGCATGTTAGTTATCTTATTGAGAGACACCTCTAGTGAACTGTGGACCCGGTCCATTCTTTTACATCTGAATACATTCTACTGTTTTTACTCTTTGCAAACAAACACCATCTTCCACTCGATACGCTTAATCCTTTGTTTTCAGCAAGCCGGTGAGATTGACAACCTCATTACGTTGGGGCAAAGTACTTTGATTGTGTTGTGCAGGTTCCACGTTGGCGCCGGTTTCACGGTGTTGCGCCGCACTACATTCCTCCACCAACAACCTTCACGTGCTTCTTGGCTCCTACTGGTTCGATAACCATGGTTTCTTTCGAGGGAAAACTTGCCGGTGCGCATCACACCTTCCTCTTGGGGTTCCCAACGGACGTGTACATCTACGCGCATCACCCGCCGGTCCAAACCAAGGCAGGCCGGACCACGCAAATGTCGCAAAGATTTCTCCGGCAGGCCAGCGTGGAGCTCCGGGTGCCCGGCCGTAGCTCCGGCCGACCGAGCTGGGACCGGACCCGCGGTCCAAACCGGGCGGCGACCGACCCCGACCGGGCAGCTCCGTGTCTTCCAAGAGCTCATCCGCTGCCATCGCCGCAGAGGCCTTGGCGCCGAGCGCCTGTAACAGCACTCGGCCTAGCGCCGGTTGACCGGCATCGAGGGGCTGCCGCTGGGCCGGTCCGGCCGGCCTATGACCGGCTGCCTTCTGGAGAACCCCTTTGATTGTTGTCGGGGGGGGTCTCCTTTAGCCTTCTTGTTCCTTGATACACCATTTATGCCTCTTTGGCTAATACCTGGGATTATCCTTACAAACATGTATTAGGCCAAATACTCTTGCACGGTGTCATTGTAACCAAAATAATGGATAAGGGTAAAATACCCTTACAATCTCCCCTTTTTGATATACGATGACAAACCGAGCTAGAGTCACATAGAGATATTATGATAAGATTTAAACCTTGATTCCATATAAGATATTACGACAACTCCCCCATAATGTGTGCACTTGGAGAATTTGCGTTTGAATGCAAAGTGCACCATTTGTGGAACATGAGAAGCTCCCCCAATATCTTTAGGAAATAAGCATGGTATGGAAGTTGTTTATTACTATATCAACCTCTCCTTATCATGTTTTTGTGCCAAGTAAAGTTTTCATGTTAAAGTTGATGATAGATTTGGATCGCTGCGCAGAAACAGCATTGCTGTCTGTCACGAATTCTCGCAGAAGTCTCTGTAAAAAATCGAAAAATCTGAAAATTTACGAGCATGATCCTCAGATATGTACGCAACTTTCATTAGTTTTGAGTTTTTCCATTTGAGCAAGTTAAGTGCCCCTGCCAGATGCATCTTTACGGACTGTTCTGTTTTTGACAGATTCTGTCTTTTATTTCGCATTGCCGCTTTTGCTATGTTGAATGAGTTTCTTTGTTCCATTAACTTTCAGAAGCTTTGTGCAATGTACAGAAGTGTTAAGAATGATTGTGTCACCTCTGAATATGTGAATTTTTGGTTATGCACTAACCCTCTAATGAGTTTGCTTGAAGTTTGTGTGAAGGAAGTTTTCAAGGGTCAAGAGAAGAGGATGATATACTATGATCAAGAAGAGTGAAAGGTCTAAGCTTGGGGATGCCCGGTGGTTCATCCCTGCATATTTAAGAAGACTCAAGCATCTAAGCTTGGGATGCCCAAGGCATCCCCTTCTTCATTGACAACATTATCGTCACTTCTAGTGAAACTATATTTTTATTCCGTCACATTCTTATGTTCTTTACTTGGAGCGTCGGTTTGTTTTTATTTTTGTTTTGTTTTGAATAAAGTTGGATCCCGCCATTCTTATATTGGAGATATTACGCTCCGCTTTTTCATATGGAACACTTGTTGTTGTGGGTATACTTCATGGGTGTACCATCGACAGTGCCTAGATCCGGCAAGCCCGGGTGGCCCATAGATGGTGATGGTGGCGTGTGGCCCATCGGGCGGGTTGCTGTTGATCGTGAAGGATGAAGTCCGGCCCAGGATCAGCCGGATCCGCACCGACCTTAGGAGGAACCCGGATCCGAGGAGGCCCATGAGGAACCCGGATCCGACGACGTATAGGAAGGGATTTGACGTGCACGGCAAGATATTGTACCGTAGTTTAGGCAATCTGTAATCCCTAGGACTCTCCATGTAAACCCTAGATCCGTGCGCCTATATAAGCCGGATCCCGGGAGCCCTAGAGGCACAACCACAACCATTGTAACAACGCGCAAGCGCCCGTATAATTCGAGACAAGCAGTAGGCCATCGTGTGTGTTCCGAAGCTGGGTAACTCGCGTACTACCGTCCCGTGTGCACTCCGCCCTATGGCCCCTACCTCTTTTCCCCCTCGTGAGGATCCCTCCTTCGGGGTACCGTCGATTAGGCAACGACACTTGTGTTCTTAATTGTGCTTTAATGTTCATGGCGAAAGCTTATTGCTTCGTTAAATTGCTATTTGGTTGGAATTGGAAAATTCTGCATATGGTTTGGTAACTTGGCAATTGTTTGAGCTCTCATTAGATCATGTTTAAGCTCTTGCATCATGTAGTTTAATCTATTAATGAAGAACTACCGTAGAGCTTGTTTAATTTGGTTTGCATGATTGTTCTCTCTAAGTCTAGATATTTTCGGGTAAAGTGTTTGAACAACAAGGAAGACAGTGTAGAGCCTTATAATGCTTGCAATATGTTCTTGTGTGAGTTTTGCTGTACTGTTCATACTTGTGTTTGCTTCGAACAACCTTGCTAGCCCAAACCTTGTACTGAGAGGAAATGCTTCTCGTGCATGCAAACACCTTGAGCCAAACTCCATGCCATTTGTGTCCACCATATCCACCTACTATGTGGTATTTTTCTGCCATTCCAAAGTAAATTACTTGAGTGCTACCTTTAAAATTTCATTCCTTTACCTTTACAATATATAGCTCATGGTACAAATAGCTTAAAAACTATTGTGGTGATGAATATGTAGTTATGTGTCTTAATTCTTATAAGTTGCTTGTTGAGCGGTAACCATGTTTTCTGGGGACGCCATCAACTTTATCTTTGTTGGATATCATGTGAGATGCTATGCATGTTCGTCTTGTCTAAGTAAGTGGACTTCATGATCAAATGGTTTGAGTATGCATATGTTAGAGAAGAACATTGGGCCGCTAACTAAAGCCATGTATCATGGTGGAAGTTTCAGTTTGGAAATACAACCTCAATCTCTTATGAGAATATTAATGTTGTTGAATGCTTAAGCATTAAAAAGAGGAGTCCATTATCTTGTCTATGTTGTCCCGGTATGGATGTCTAAGTTGAGAATAATCAAAAGCGAGAAATCCAATGTGTGCTTTCTCCTTAGACACTTGTACATGCGGCATAGAGGTACCCCTTTGTGACACTTGGTTGAAACATATGTTATGCGATGAGAATCCGTGTTTCCGAGCTAAGTAGGACAAGGTGCGAGCACTATTAGTACTCTATGCATGAGACATGCAACTTGTAGGAAGTATTATGCATAGCACATATGAATTATTACTACCGTTGACAAAATTGTTTCTATGTTTTCAAATAAAAGCTCTAGCACAAAAATAGTAATCCATGCTTCCTCTGCGAAGGGCCATTCTTTTACTTTATTGTTAAGTCAGTTTACCCACTTCTTTCTATCTTAGAAGCAAACACTTGTGTTAACTGTGTGCATTGATTCTTACATGTTTACTTATTGCACTTGTTATATTACTCTATGTTGACAAATATCCATGAGATATACATGTTACAAGTTGAAAGCATTTGCTGAAACTTAATCATCCTTTGTGTTGCTTCAATGCATTCTACTTAGAATTTATTGCTTATGAGTTAGCTCTTATGCAACTCTTATTGATACTTGTCTTGAAAGTACTATTCATGAAAAGTTTTGCTATATGATTCATTTATTTAGTCATTATCTTTGTTAGCAATCTTTTGTTCAGATCACTCCATTCATCTCATATGCTTTACAATAATGTTGATCAAGATTATGTTGGTAGCATGTCACTTCAGAAATTATTTGTGTTATCGTTTACCTACTCGAGGACGAGTAGGAACTAAGCTTGGGGATGCTTGATACGTCTCAAACGTATCTATAATTTCTTATGTTCCATGCTACTTTTATTACAATACTTGAATTTTTTATACATACTTTACAACATTATTATACATTTTCCGCACTAACCTATTAACAAGATGCCGAAGTGCCTTGTGTTTTCTGCTGTTTTTGGTTTCAAATCCTAGTAAGGAAATATTCTCGAATTGGACGAAATCAACGCCTGGGCCTATTTTTACACGAAGCTTCCGAAGACAAAAGGAGAGAAGTGGGGCCACGAGGTGGCCGACACCAGGCGGCGCGGCTGCCCCGCCGCGCCCCGTTGTCCGGGCCCTCGTGACGCCCTTTGACCTACCCTTCCGCCTACTTAAAGCCTCCGTCGCGAAACCCCGTACCGAGAGCCACGATACGGAAACCTTCCGAGACACGCCGTCGCGAATCCCATCTCGGGGATTCAGGAGATCGCCTCCGGCACCGAGAGGGGAATCATCACCGAGGGCTCTACATCATCATGCCTCTCCGGATTGATGCGTGAGTAGTTCATCCTTGACTATGGGTCCATAGCAGTAGCTAGATGGTTGTCTTCTCCGCTTGTGCTTTCATTGTTATAGATCTTGTGAGCTGCCGAACATGATCAAGATCATCTATTTGTAATGCTACATGTTGTGTTTGGCGAGATCCGATGAATATAGAATATTATGTTAAGTTGATTATCAATCTATCATATATGTGTTGTTTATGTTCTTGCATGCTCTCCGTTGCTAGTAGAGGCTCTGTCCAAGTTGATACTTGTAACTCCAAGAGGGAGTAATTATGCTCGATAGTGGGTTCATGCCTCCATTTAATCTGGGACAGTGATAAAGTTCTAAGGTTGTGGATGTGTTGCTACTAGGGATAAAACATTGATGCTTTATCTAAGGATATTTTTGTTCATTACATTACGCGCCATACTTAATGCAATTATCTGTTGTTTACAACTTAATATCGGAAGGGGTTCGGATGATAACCTGAAGGTGGATTATTTAGGCATAGATGCATGCCGGATAGCGGTCTATGTACTTTGTCGTAATGCTCGATTAAATCACATAGTAATCATCGTTGATATGTATTGAATCTTTATTTGTCAATTGCTCGCATGTAATTTGTTCACCCAGCATGTTAGTTATCTTATTGGAGAGACACCTCTAGTGAACTGGACCCCGGTCCATTCTTTTACATCTGAATACATTCTTGTTTTTACTGTTCTTTGCAAACAAACACCATCTTCCACTCGATACGCTTAATCCTTTGTTTTCAGAAGCCGGTGAGATTGACAACCTCATACGTTGGGGCAAAGTACTTTGATTGTGTTGTGCAGGTTCCACGTTGGCGCCGGTTTCACCTGGTGTTGCGCCGCACTACATTCCTCCACCAACAACCTTCACGTGCTTCTTGGCTCCTACTGGTTCGATAACCATGGTTTCTTTCGAGGGAAAACTTGCTGTGCGCATCACACCTTCCTCTTGGGGTTCCCAACGGATGTGTACATCTACGCGCATCGCCGGTCCAAACCGGCAGGCCGACCACGACGGACCTCGAAATGTCGCGCAAGATTTCCTCCGGCAGGCCACGTGGAGCTCTTGGCGCTGGTGTCTCCTCGGTAACCGGCCAGACCGAGCCAGGGACCGGACTCCGCGGTCCAAACGGCCCCGCCGGTCCAAACCGGCGACCGACCGACCCCGACCGGCAGCTCCGTGTCTTCCAAGAGCTCATCCGGTTGCCATCGCGCAGAGGCCGGTTGGCGGAGCGCCTTGCACTCGGCCTAGCGCCCGGTTGACCGGGCGGAGACGAGGCTGCGGGCGTGGCCGGTCCGGCCGGGCCTATGACCGGCTGCCTTCTGAGAACCCCTTTTTTGTCGAAGTGGGGGGTCTCCTTTAGCCTTCTTGTTCCTTGATACACCATTTATGCCTCTTTGGCTAATACCTGGGATTATCCTTACAAACATGTATTAGGCCAAATATTCTAGCACGGTGTCATTGTAACCAAAATAATGGATAAGGGTAAAATACCCTTACAATCTCCCTTTTGGTATACGATGACAAACCGAGCTAGAGTCACATAGAGATATTATGATAAGCTTTAAACCTTGATTCCATATAAGATATTACGACAACTCCCCCATAATGTGTGCACTTGGAGAATTTGCGTTTGAATGCAAAGTGCACCATTTGTGGAACATGAGAAGCTCCCCAATATCTTTAGGAAACAAGCATGGTATGGACATGCATATCAACATATATAAGCATAATGCATGATCATCCTAATAGAGTGATTAAGCATACAAATAGTCGTCCATACATGAATTATTCGAAGTAGCAAATGGTTCTTGAGAAATCAAAGCAAATAAGCACAAGCCATATAAGAATCAAATAAAGCAACACCCATGGCTTGTGACAACCAAAGAACCCCGTGGTCCTAGACTCTCTTCTCCCCCTTTGGCATCGGAACACCAAAAAGGCGAAGAAAAGAGGAGAGATGTTAGCACACCCATCAGAAGAACTCATGCCCAGTGGAATACGAGGCCTCGCCATCGTGCTCTTCATCATCATCCTCATCACCTTCATCTTCATCCTCTTCCTCTTCATCATCAGCAGGGGCACGAGCAGTCCTAGGAGGAAGACCACCATGAGCATACATGGAGAGGTCGAAATTCTGGAACATCTCATCAGTAATGTGGGGCATCTCCCACTGAGGTGCAACCATAGGCTCCATCTCAGGTCCAGAAGGAGGAACAGGAGCATTCCGTGAAGCCATGAACTCATTTTGTCGCCTCCTTGTCTCCTGGTTCAAAGCAAGACTCTGATGTGCAACATCATTGGTTTTCTTGCACATTTGGCACAAGCTGGAGAAGAATCGAGCGGCACCGCTCTTGGGGCGCCGAGAGTAGCTGGAGCTAGCATCATGATCATGGCGTTCCTTGGAACGGCGCTCAGAGGGCATCATGACAGGGACTTCCGGACGTGTGTCCTGAACAGGGAACTTGAATGGTTCCATGATGATCCTTTCATCTAGCGTGTTGAGAGGAGCAGGTACTATGTAGTTGATGAGCCGCTGAACATACTGAGCATAGTTGGGAGTCATGCGGCCCAAAACTGAACGCTTCAGTTCACAATGAATGAGATCACAACCATTGATGACCCACAAGTATAGGGGATCGCAACAGTCTTCGCGGGATGTAAAACCCAATTTATTGATTCGACACAAGGGGAGACAAAGAATACTTGTAAGCCTTAACAAATGAGTTGTCAATTCAGCCGCACTGAAACAGACTTGCTCGCAAGAGTTTATCAAGAGTAAAGTTTTATAGCAGTAACTGTAGCGAAATAACAAGCAGAGAGTAACAAAGGCAAAGAGTGATTATAGTAGACAGCAGGATTAAAATATTGTAGGCACAGGGATTAACGGGCGTTGCATGGATGAGAGAAACTCATATAACAATCAAAGCAGGGGCATTTGCAGATAATAATAAAACGGTATCCAAGTACTAATCAATCAATAGGCATGTGTTCCATATTTAGTCGTACGTGCTCGCAATGAGAAACTTGCACAACATCTTTTGTCCTACCCATGGCAGCCGGGCCTTTAGGGAAACTATCGAAATTAAGGTACTCCTTTTAATAGAGTACCGAGCAAAGCATTAACACTCCGTGAACACATGTGATCCTCACATCACTACCATCCCTCCGTTGTCCCGATTGTCACTTGGGCCATTGGTTCCGGACAGCGACGTGTGTATACAACTTGTGTAAGATCATAAACAACGAATATCTTCATGAATCAATAACATGTTCAGATCTGAGATCATGGCACTCGGCCCTAGTGACAAGCATTAAGCATAACAAGTTGCAACAATATCATAAAAGTAACATCTACGGATACTAGGCACTATGCCCTAACAATCTTATGACTATTACATGACCAATCTCATCCAATCCCTACCATCCCCTTCAGCCTACAGCGGGGAATTACTCACACATGGATGGGGGAAACATGGCTGGTCGATGGAGAGGCGTTGGTGGTGATGGCGGTGAAGATCTCCTCCAATTCCCCGTCCGGCGGAGTGCCGAACGGAGACTTCGCTCCCGAGACGGAGTTTCGCGATGTGGCTGCTCTCTGGAGGGTTTGGCGACTTCGACTCTCTCCGTGCGTTTTAGGTCGAGGGCGATAAGTAGTCCATGAGGGCGTGGGCCAGCGAGGCCGCCACACAGCCGCCGCGGCCCTCCCGGGCCGCGCCGGCCCAGTGTGTGGGGCCCTCGTGCCCCCACCTGGCTTGCCCTTCTAGCTCCGCCAATATTCGGGAAAATAGGGCCTTCAGTATAAATTCCAAGGTTTTCCCGAAAGTTGGATTTCTGCACAAAAACGAGACACAGAGCAATTCTGAAAACAGCGTTAGTCCGTGTTAGTTGTATCCAAAACACACAAATTAGAGGCAAAACAATAGCAAAAGTGTTCGGGAAAGTAGATACGTTTTGGACGTATCAGCCATCAATCTTCCTTAGCCTGTCAGGATGGCAATAGTACATCGGGTGGTATCCCTTCACTGGTGTCGCCTGACTTGCTGATGAGATTCTCACGGAACATCTTGGCAAGGACAAGATAAGAGTAGTACATCCCTGAGATAGTGGGAGGCCCAGCTGTAGGGTTCGGGGATAGCAAAAGGAGATGTAACCTTTAACAAGCTTAGGGCGAGAATGAATCCTGAACCCTTTAGCAAGGCCACCACCAAAACCCATGGCTGCACAGAACTGGGTGTAGGTGCATGAGTACTTCTCCTTGCCAGTCATCCAAGTCATAGTGCGATCCTCATCATCATGGAAGAATACAGTGCAATGGAATTGACGGACTAGAAGGGGACAATAGATGCTTTCTGTTTGGTCATCATCGATCTTCAGGCACACAAGCTCATATAGTCCCAAACCCTTCAAGGTATCAACCACAAAGCGGTACTTTGTGGCTTCATGCAAGGCAAGCTCGTCGGTGTTGATGGCCTTGGGCATCACAACAACACCATTCTTCATACACTCTCTAGTGTCATAGAAATCTTCCCAAAGGCGTGCTTGAGTCTTGGTCCAGAAGAACTTGTCCCCACCAGTGTAAGTCCGTTGCTCAAAGCGGTACGGGTTCTCCATCCTCACATTTTGCTAATCACCACGATGTGTTGTGCCCACATTGTAATTTGGCACTATTTCATCATCATCTTGGGCTGCGTGTTTGTCTTTCCTCCTATTTGCAACTGACTTGCTTCTTCCCCCAGCTGAGCTGCCAGTGTCAGTGGTCTGAGGTGCTTTAGAAGGCTTGCGGGTGCTAGTACGGCAGCTAGGAGGCCTTGGCGCAAGCCTACCTCTCTTGGCAAGACCACCACGGTCATCATCACTCGAACCACCTGAGAATAAGCAAAATAGAGCGAGGATAGCAATGGGGTAAGTGTACATGTCATCAGTAAATGGGGATGCCAAAAGCATAGCGTCAATTCAAGTGTTTCGATGAAATTTTGCGAAGAACTGGGCAATCCGGCGCACAGGCTGGTCCAACCGGACGGGAGACCGGGCTAGCCGGTCGTCAGTCCGGTCGACCGGGCCACATGCCAGACCAGCCGGTTGAGCGGCCGGTTGACCGAGCCATAGGCCGGGTGCTGTCGACTTGTGATGTTGTGCCCAGAAATTCAACCACAAATTTATCCAAAACTCATAAACTTGAATAGATACTATAGCAGTAGAGTGAGGAAGTGCATAGTGGTGTGAAAAACACTCTAATGGCATGAGGACTTACTAACCCTAACCCTAACCCTAACTTTTCTCAACTTTCCTCAACATTTGGCAATGGGAGAGGGAAAGCAAGAGGGAGAGGGAATGGGAGAAAAATGTACCCGAAGACATCGTCCTCTTTGCCCATGTGAAGCAAGAAGAACTCGTGAAGAGGGCTTGAGGGCCAAATCCCCAAGATCTCCCAAAATAGCTTGAAAGGGACCAAATCCTTTGGTGAAGAGACTTGAGAGATCTCGATCTACGAGTGGGTGAAGTTTGGGGAGAACCTCGTGGGGGGAAGGGCCTAGGACGTGGTGGAGATGGTGGAGGCGGCGGCCATGGAGGTTTTGGAGGTGGGGGATAATGAGGAAGAAGACCCAAAGGGGTATCCTCCTCCAAAACATAACTAGCCGCGCGGCCGGTTTGGCGCCCGGTCGACCGGGCCTGACGCCGGCTGGCCCGGCGCAGAGGCCGGTCCAACCAGGCCAGAGACCGGCCAGGGTTATTCTGCCCATTTTTGTCTCGTTTTGCCTCGTTTTGCCCCTATTCTTTGTGTAAGTGTGTATGAATGCTCAGATGATGATGACATGTACATATAGATAGATAGATGATGATGAGATGAGCATAGACATGGGGTTGGAAACACAAAGTTCTCTAGGCATACCCATTGGAGTGAAATCCAAACAAGATGTAAATAGCAACAATGGGCATGATTCGAAATATAAATCAAGAATCATAAGTCATTTTGAAGTGATTTTTGCAATAAGATCATTTAGCCTTGTATAGTCAAATCAAGTTGCAATTGAGGCTTAATGAGGGGCGGGGGATTACTCCCCTATGTGAAAGCGCAAATGTCATGAGACCTCGAAGAGACATGCTTGGGTCCATATAATGACATTGGGTCTATTTGTGTTGCACACATAGGTATGCATCATACCAAGACATGGTAATATGACTATCCCCATATGTTCTGTGCCTCTAAGCTAGATAGTTAGATAAATGCAAGAATATAGTGCAAGAAGTTAATCAATCCAAGTTTTTAGGATCAAGAATACCAAGTTCTCCTCTCAAGTTTACAAACCGGGCTTCATCCAAAGGCTTAGTGAAAATATCCGCCAATTGGTAGGTTGTCCCCACATGAGTGAGATCAATATCCTTATTGGCAACATGGTCACGTAGTAAGTGATGGCGAATGTCAATATGTTTGGTGCGACAATGTTGAACCGGGTTATTGGCGATCTTAATTGCACTTTCATTGTCACAAAGAAGAGGCACCGTACCAAGAGACACACCATAGTCTTTCAATGTTTGCTTCATCCATAACAATTGAGTGCAACAAGATGCCGCGGATATGTATTCGGCTTCGGCGGTGGATAAAGCGGTGGAGTTTTGTTTCTTGGATGACCAACTCACCAATGACCGGCCAATAAATTGGCAAGCCCCGGAGGTAGACTTCCGGTCAACCTTATCACCGGCCCAATCGGAATCCGAATAGCCAATGAGTTCAAAGGTTGACCCCTTTGGATACCATAGCCCGAGAGTAGGAGTGAGAACAAGGTATCTTAGAATCCGTTTGACCGCCATTAAATGGCTCTCCTTAGGAGCGGATTGAAAACGAGCACACATCCCTACACTTAGCATGATATCCGGCCTAGAGGCACAAAGGTAGAGCAAGGATCCTATCATGGAGCGGTATACCTTTATATCCACATCCTTCTCACCGTCACATGAGCCAAGTTGCCCCTTTACGGGCATGGGTGTCTTCATTGGGCTTGCATTGGTCATGTTGAATTTCTTGAGCATGTCCTTCACATACTTTTCTTGAGAGATGAAGGTTCCTTTTGCAAGTTGCCTCACTTGGAAGCCTAGGAAGAACTTCAACTCTCTCATCATGGACATCTCAAATTTCCTAGTCAGCAATAGCTCAAAAGCTTTGTTATGATCGGGGTTAGTTCCACCAAATATAATATCATCAACATATATTTGACATATAAACAAGCCACCCCCTTTAACCCATTTGGTGAAAAGGGTGGAATCGACCGTACCCATGCAAAACCCATCATGTAGTAAGAAATCCCTAAGGAACTCATACCAAGCACGTGGAGCTTGCTTGAGACCGTAGAGTGCCTTATGGAGTAAATACACGTGGTTGGGTCGGCTGGGTCTTCGAAACCCGGGGGTTGAGCTACATATGCAGTTTCTTTTAGGGGACCATTCAAAAATGCACTTTTCACATCCATTTGATATAGTTTGAAATTGTGGAAAGATGCAAATGCAAGCAAAAGACGAATAGCTTCAAGACGGGCTACCGGCACAAAGGTATCCTCAAAATCCATACCTTCTATTTGGGCAAACCCTTGCGCCACTAACCTTGCTTTATTTCTAATGACAATGCCATTCTCATCTTGCTTGTTCTTGAATACCCATTTGGTCCCAATAACATTGATGCGATGATCCTTGGGTCTCTCAACTAGAGACCATACTTCATTACGAGTGAAACACTCCAATTCTTCTTGCATGGCAATAACCCAATCCGGATCAACCAAGGCTTCATGTACCTTGAGTGGCTCAAAACTAGACACAAAAGCATGATGTTGACAATAAGTGATAAGTAATGCATGGTGTCTACGAGTTACCACTCCTTTTGAGATGCTACCAAGGACTTGATCTACTTTCATGTCACTTGCCCTTGTAGCAGCCTTGATCTTCCGAATGGTTCCTTCATGATCAATGAATTCATCTCTTGCTAATACTTGATCATGAGGGACAACTTGAGCTTGAACATGAGTTGAGGATGTTTCTTGATCATCATCATGGTCTGGCTCAGTGGGTTGAGGGCTTTCTTCTTGTTCTTCGGAATGTGGCTCATATTGAGTGGAGGATAAATCTTGGGTTGCACTTGATGGTTCAACTTGAGTTGAGCTAGGCTCAACTTGAGGTGAGCTTGATACTTCTACTCCATCACCTTGATCATCATTATGAACTTCCATGGGCCGGATGTATCTAATGCCCATATGCTTGATGGCACTAGATGGATCATCATTATTACCTGCAACACATGGAACAACTTTCTCCACTTGGGAGCCATTATCCTCCAAGAACACCACGTCACAAGATACTTCAATAGTCCCAGTGGACCGGTTGTAGTATCTATAGGCGTGGGAGCTCTCCGCATATCCAACAAAAATGCCCTCTATGGTTCTAGTTTCAAATTTACCAAGCTTCCCTTTATTGTTCTTAACAAGACATTTGCATCCAAAGACACGAATGTACATGACATTAGGCTTGTTACCTGTGAGAAGTATGGAGTTTTGTTGTGGAGGGGGCGGAGGAAGAGCCGGTTGGAGTAGTGGACAGCTGTAGAGATGGCTTCTCCCCAAAAGTTGTGGGGTGAGTTGAATTCACTCAACATGGTTCTTGCCATCTCAATGATAGTCCGGTTCTTCCTTTCAACAACACCATTTTGTTGAGGGGTATACGGAGCTGAAAACTCATGCTTGATGCCCTCATCATCAACAAACTCTTGCATAGTGTAGTTCTTGAACTCGGTGCCATTGTCGGTCCTAATCGCCTTGATCTCGGATTCATATGTACGTTGAGCTTTCTTGGCGAAGGTGATGAACTCTCTGTGGGTCTCATCCTTAGACTTAAGGAGAAAGACCCAAGAGTATCTTAAATAATCATCAACAATGACAAGTCCATACTTGCTCCCACCAAGAGTATCATAATGTGATGGCCCAAAGAGATCCAAATGAAGGAGCTCCAAAGGCCTAGATGTGGTGACGATACTCTTGATAGGATGTTTCTTCTTGAGTTGTTTTCCGGCTACACATGCACTGCATACACGATCTTTCTCAAAAGAAATGCCGGTTAGTCCAACAATGTGCTCACCCTTTAGGAGTTGTTTAAGATTCCTCATGTTAACATGACCAAGGCAGCGATGCCACAACCAACCTTCGTCATGCTTGGCCGCCATTAGACATGTGGAGGGAGAGGGGCTCTCTTTCGAGAGGTCAACCACGTAAAGGTTGTTCTCCACATATCCAACAAGGACCAATTTGAGATTGTCACTCCTAAAGACTTGCACATAATACTTAGTAAAATATGAATTATAACCGGCATCGGCAAGATGATATATAGAAAGCAAGTTATAACCAAGGGATTCAACAAGCATGACCGTCTCAAGGCACAAGTCCTTAGAGATTGCCAACTTTCCATACCCAAGTACCTTTCCCTTTGAGTTGTCACCAAAGGTGATGCTTGACTTCTTGTTAATATCTTCAATGAATTGGTCAAGCACACCTCTTCCTCCGGTCATATGATTGGTGCATCCACTATCAAACACCCATTTTCGACCACCGGAGGAATACCCCTACAAAATCAAGTAGAGGATTTAGGAACCCATTGATTAATGGGTTCCCTAGTCATGGCAACAAGATCTTTTGGTACCCAAATCGAGTACCCTCTATAAGCATAGCCATTACGAGGGCCAACATAGTTAGCATAAACATCACCATAATAATCAACAAATAAAGCATAGTGATTGTTTGGCCCCATGCGGTCACCACTAGTGGCTTTGCCCTTTGGGGCTTTGCCATCATTAGTGACCTTCTTGTTCTTTTCTTGAGCGGGCTTCTCTTTCTTGTAGTTGTTCTTCTTGTAGGGCTTGGGAACATACCCAAGTCCATACTTTTGATTGTTTGACCTTTGCTTACTCAAGAGGTCATCCAATCCCATCTTATTCTTGGTTGTGGTGAACTTGGCAAGTTCTTTATTCAACCTAACATTTTCCTCAAGAGTAGTTGCATGCTCACAAGACAATTCATTAGGATAATAGTTGAGATCATATTTGGTTACCAAAGATTCAAGATATGTATTGGTCTCAACATGCAAAGATAGTTCCTCTTGTAAACGAACATGTTCCGCAACAAGTTTAGCATGCTCACTAGTAAAGGAGGTGGAGGAACTAGCAACATCTTTATCAATAGTGGGATCATTCATTGATTCAAGAGCCTTTGAGTAGGTTTCTTGGAGTAGGTCATGGTTCTCTCCAATTTTCTTGAGCTCATCCTTAACAAGCTTGTTAGCTCTTTCAAGGTGGTCAAGATCCCTAGTGAGAGAAGCATGAGCAACTTCAAGCTCCTCCTTTGAGGCATTGAGCTCTTGGGTCAATGATTGAGCCCTTTCAATAGTTTCAAGATCCTTAACTTTATCTAGTTCATAAGTTTCAATTTGTTGCTTAAGACCTTGAGATATGCACCTTTCGGTTTTTAGCTCTTGTCTTAGGAGATTGAATATCCTTTCCTTATCATTCAAATGATATTCTAATTCCTCAATGGACTCATCCTTTTCTTTGAGGGAGTCCATCAAGAAATCAAATTTGACAAGAGCTTCACCACGAAGGGTGCATCTAACATTGTAAAGTTCCTTAAGCACAGTTAATTCTTCTTGATTTTCAGCTTCATCATCAAGAACACTAGATAAAGAAGGTGGGGGTTCCATTACCTTGGTTTCTCTTGCCATAAGACAAGAGCCAACGATTGTAGATGAGGGAGAGTCATCGGAGTCATCATCTTGAGTTGTTCTTGCCATGAAGGTAGAACCAACATCATTCTCCGTGGAGTAATCCTTGGAGTAGTCATATGTGAAGAGTGACCCGGGCTTAGAGAAAGCCAAGCCGGCCACTCCGGCCTCCTTCTCCTCATCTTCCTCTTCTTCATCGGACAAGTACTCGGCCCCAACAAAGGCTCTTCCCTTGTTCCTCTTGTATCGATCGTTGATTGGGTTTGGCTTCAATCTTGGCTTGACCCCTTTGATGAATTTTGGCTTGTTTACCCTTTTCTCATAAGGGCACTCATTTGCAAAGTGGCTCTCTTCGTCACAATTGTAGCAAGTTCTCTTCTTCTTCTTGTCATTGAGGAGCATTGGCAACTTTCCCTTGTACTTCTTGGCAAAGAAGGCAAAGTCGGTAGCGATGTCACTAGTTGAAGTCATCTCCTCATCTTCTTCAATTTCATATTCTTCTTCTCTTCCATGGTCAGCTCTAGCTTTGAGAGCAAGGTTGTGTGACGCTTCATGGTTGTGTGAGGCTTCATCAACACGGTTCATTTCCATGAGCCTTTTTCCCGCCTTGGCCATGTTTTCATTGGCGGCCACATAGGAGACTAGATCATCGGAGTTCAGATCAGCACTCTTGGTCATGATTTGCAAGTTGAGTGCAAGGTTGGTGTCTTCTTGCTTGACAGCAATCATAGCAATGACCTTGGACTTTATGAATGCTTCATTCATCTCGAAGCCGTCATTGTACTTCTCAACTCCAAGTCCCTTGACCCTTACTCTAAGAGCACCAAGCCTTGCATAGGCATCGGCCACGGATTCTCCTTCTCGAATCATGAACTGGTGGGCCTCTTGCTTTGCGGTCTCATAAAGAGCTGATTGGATCAAATCGGTTCCCTCTTGGAGTACTACGATTCGATCCCACAACTCTTTAGCGGAGCCAATGTCATTGACTTGATCAAGGAGCTTGCGATTGATGCCACTTCTAATCTTGTCACGTGCGGAGGCATTGAGTTGACGGTTGTAGAACTCGGTGGAGGTCAACCGAACGGGACCTTGTGGCTCCCGGTATCCATTAACAATGATCTCCCATAGCTCCACACTGCAGCTGCGAATATGAGATTCCATAGAAGATTTCCAATGGGGAAAGTGAGTTCCATCAAAATGGGGAACGGTCCCACTATGGTTTATATGAAGCATGGGTGAAGTGTTTCTGGGATAGTCATGGTTAACTTCATGGAAGGTTTCCTTAGAGGCCGAAGCCCCACTAGGAGCTCCACCAGCAGTTAGGTTCTTAAGCATGACAGTCATTTCTGCCATTTGGCTTTGTAGTTCATCCTCCTTTTTCTTCTTCTCGGCATCATATGCCAAGAGTCTAGATTTTATTTCTTTAACCGAAAGGTTAGATTCGTCATCTAGACCCTCGAATAGTTTTTCCATCTCACTCTTAAGGCGGTGAAGCCCTTAATAAGAGTCCAGGCTCTGATACCAATTGAAAGATCAGAGATGGTAAACCTAGAGGGGGGGGGGGGTTGAATAGGTTTCTACAGATTTTTAATTCTTTCTTTGCAATGTTAGGCTTTGCGGAATTTAAAGGTGAGCCTAATGCAAACTAGGTGAAACAACCTATATGAGGATACAACTAACTCAAGCACGAAGGCTCTCACAGGCAGTTAAAACACAAGTAAGGAGTTCGGTTAGAGATAACCGATAGCACGCGGAGACGAGGATGTATTCTCGTGTTCCCTTCCTTTGCAAGAATGTACGTCACGTTTGGAGGAGTGGAGGTCCCACGAAGGATTCCCCGCGCCACGGCTCACCCTATTCTCCGGAGCCTATCCCACGAAGGAATAGCTCACTCACTTGTGGTAGACTTTGAGGTAGCCTCCAAACCTTCAAAATCTTGTCAGGAGAAAATCCACAACCCGGATGCTTCCGGACCAGTCTTGCCCACCTAGGGTTTCCAAGGAACCCCAGAGAGCAAGCTTCTTGATGAATACAAGGGGAATGAGATTTGGCTTGGTAGAACAGTAGATCGGGTCCTCCTCTATCGTTTCCCCGGAGGGATTTGAGTTTGGGTGGAGGAGGAGGGAGATCTGAGGTTTTTGGTGTTTCTAGCAATGGAGTGTGAGAGAGAGCTCAAGAACAGCTTGTAGTGTAGTGCCTGAGAGGTAGGAGAAGGGCTATTTATAGTGTCACTTGAAATATGGCCGTTGCTCACTTGCCACATCAGCTTCCTCCCGAGAATCCCGGTCAACCGGACCACAGACCGGAGTGTCCGGTGCAGAGGCCGGTCGGACCGGACCAGGGACCGGACCCGCCGGTCCAAACCGGGCGGCAGGCCGGACCACGACCGGACCTCGAAATGTCGCGCAGTACTCTCTCCGTTGCGCAGCGTGGAGCTCGGTTGGCGCGGGGTGCCCGGTCAGCCCGGTCGACCGAGCCAGGGACCGGACCCGCCGGTCCAAACCGGGCGGCCGCCGGACCCCGGGGGCAGCTCCGTGTCTTCCAAGAGCTCATCCGGTTGCCATCGCAGAGCGGTTGGCGCGGAGCGCCCTGGCACTCGGCCCGGCGCCGGTTGGGGCGGTAGACCGAGGCTGCCGCGCTAGGCCGGCCGGCTATGACCTGCCTTCGAGAACGCCTTTTGATTGTTGTCGAAGTGGGGGTCTCCTTTAGCCTTCTTGTTCCTTGATACACCATTTATGCCTCTTTGGCTAATACCTGGGATTATCCTTACAAACATGTATTAGGCCAAATACTCTAGCATGGTGTCATTGTAACCAAAATAATGGATAAGGGTAAAATACCCTTACACTAATCAACATCCAACTTTAATGATGAGGAACCTTAATCATCGTTTAATTAATGAGCTAGTTAAATGAGAGGATTACTAGGGACTTTTTTTTGGTTATAAAACACACATGTATTAGCGTTTTCGGTTAATACAATTATAGAATGTGAAATAAATTGATCATAACCACGAAGATACTATAATAACAATTTTATTATTGCCTCTCGGGCATATCTCCAACCGTTTCTCACTTGCACTAGAATCAATAATGTAGAATACACTATGATGAATTTAACACCATGGATTTTTGGTGTTGATATGTTTTCTCCTTAGGAGAGGTTTAGTCAGTGGATCTTCCACGTTCAGATCTATGTGTAATTTGTAAATCTTTGCGTCCCTTTTTTGACATACTCACGAATAACAGTTAAGGGTGCTTTATATGCATGGAATTCTTGTGAGACCTTTGTTCCTTGGCATTAGCTATGGCACCATTATTGTCACGGTAGATAAAAATCGGGTCCAATGTGTGGGAACCACACATAGTTTGAAATGAACTCCTTCATCCAAACCGCTTCTTGTGCAGCTTCTAATGTAGACATATATTCTGCTACTGTTGAGGATGTCGCCACTACGCTCTTCTTGCAACTCCTCCAGCTGACTACTACACCATTCAAAATAAATATGTATCCAGATTATGACTTCGAGTCATCTGGACCAGTGTCTAAGCTAGGATCGACGTAACACTTCAAGACGAGCTCTTCGTCACCTCCATAAGTGGGAAATATTTCCTTTAGTACTTTTCAAGTACTTAAGGATTTCTTGACCGATGTCCAGTGTTCCATTCCTAGATCCCTTTGGTACCTGCTGGTCAAACTAACAACATGTGCCACATCCGTTTTCATACACATCATGGCATAAATGGCATAAATGATAGAGCATATGGCTGAGGCATAGATGATGTTGTTCATCTTTTCTCTTTCTTCTATTAGGGTTGGACTTTGAGATTTGCTCAACGTCTTACCTTGCAATATGGGTAAGAACCCTTTATTACTTTCTTCCATTTAGAACTTCTTCATAACTTTGTCAAGGTTACTATGTGAAAGCACTATTAAACATATTATTCTATATCTATAAATCTTCATGTCTAATATATACGCTGCTTCACCAATGTCGTTCATAAAAAACTCTTGTTCAAATAACTTTAATGCTTTCAAGAAGTTCTACATCATTTCTAATCAACAATATGGCATCCACATATAGTATTAGAACTGCTACAGAGCTCCCACTCACTTTGTTGCAAATACACGCGTCTCCATAAGTTTGGGCAAATCCAATCTTTTTGATCACCTCATCAAAATCGAGGTTCCAACTTCAGGATGCTTGCTTCAAACAATAAATGGAATATTGAAGTTTGCATACCTTGTCAACATCCTTAAGATCGACAAAATCTTTGGGTTGTACCATATAAAACTCTTCTCAATACTGCGATTAAGGAACACCGTTTTTACATCCATCTACCAAATTTATAATCAAAAAATGCAGTAATTGCTAACAAAATCCTCACATACTTTAGCTTCGCTATAGGTGAGAAAGTCTCATCGCAGTCAATTCCTTGAATTTGTCGAAACCCTTTCGCCACAAGTTGAGCTTTATAGACGATCGCATTTCCATCAACGTTTGATTTCTTCTTGAAAATCCATTTGTTCTTCTCAACAGCCTTGCAGCACTCAGGTAAGTCCACAAAAGTCCACATTTGATTTTCGTACATGGATCCCATTTCAGATTTCATGGCCTCTTACCATTTGTTGGATTCTAGGCTCATCATCACTTCATCATATGTTGTAGGGTCATCACTGTTGTCCACCAACATTAAATTCACGACAGGGTCACAGTACCATCAGGAGCAGTACATGTCATTGTCAACCTGCCAAGTTCAGTAGGAACCTCGTTGGAAGTTTCATGATCATCATCATTAGATTCCTCCCTAGTTGGTGAAGGTGGCAACTGAACATCTTATGGCACTGCGCTACTCGCCAATTTGAGAGAAGGTTGAACAACCTCGTCGAGTTCTACCTTCATCCCACTCACTTCTTTTGAGAGAAACTCCTTAGAAAAGATCTGTCTTGGCAATGAAAATCTTGCCTTCAGATCTGTGATAGAAGGCATACCCAATTGTTTCTTTAGCGTATCCTATGAAGACATGTTTTTTTCACTTTGGGTTCGAGCTTATCAAGTTGTAGGCTTTTCTCATAAGTCTGGCAACCCCAAACTTCATGGTTTATTGGCCCCGTCATGTCAGAACATAGTTCCTCCATAAGCTTTTGTCCCGATGATTCCATGTCACATAAATTTCATGTTATATGATAGTCTATTGATTGGACAACTGATAGTAGTAACTGATCAAAATATGCCTTAAAAATAAACACATTTATAAATGAATATTTTACTTCTAAAGATAATTGTTTGATGCAAATATTGTAGGATGTATATCTCCACATAAGTGATTCTGTAGCTGCTTAGAAATCCTATACGGTGCTCGATTAATAGTCTAATTGGCCGATTAATCGAGCGATAGATGAGTTTATCGGCCGATAAGTGAGTTTATCAGCTAATTGATGACCACTGAGTAGACCGATTAATCGTTGAATCGGATAATTTTTTGAACAGTAAAATACACACATTTTCCCCTCTAGGTCAAGAGGCAAAGGCAATACATACAAAAAAGGCAGTGACCCTTTTCTTGTCCTCCCTCCACTTTCTTTCCCGGACAGTGGACACACCCTCTTCCAGAATTCTTTTTCTATCCATTCTCTTGGTTTGCACGAATCTTAGAGAATGATATAATTAACGGTTCTTACATTCCAAAG
This sequence comes from Lolium multiflorum, assembly GCA_030979885.1. Taxonomy (NCBI): domain Eukaryota; kingdom Viridiplantae; phylum Streptophyta; class Magnoliopsida; order Poales; family Poaceae; genus Lolium; species Lolium multiflorum. The sequence goes on along the minus strand of CM061750.1, from coordinate 77,880,753 downwards.
TTAAGTTGACCGCTGCCATGTAGTTCATGATCTCAAAACATCATAGCAATTTTAAAAAGTTATCAGTTAATCTAATCAACGGTCGAAAATCAGATTTAACGGAACCCGCAGAGCCTAGGTTCCGTGCCAACCACCGTAAAACAACCCGTAGCCAAAACTTGAAAAATATAGTAGCGAGGGGCCGGTGCCCCCAGCCCCTAGATCGAATTTCTTCCATTCTCTCCATGATGCTTGCCACTATGATGTCTGGGACAAGCCACAACACATAATCCTTGTCTTTCCATTGCTCATAAGCAAACTACACTAGAGGAAACAAATACGAAGAGAAGTTAAAATCGTCGTTTGTCACCCTATCATAAAGGGTCTCTTCCTCACCTGCAGAAGCTGCACTCTTTGCCAAAGATACTTTATATACACTCTCACGATGCCGCCGTGATGCAAATGATTGACTTGGTCACTACAAAAAGTTTAACATAGTTGCGACTGAATTAATCATTGATGTAGCAAACAAGACCAAACAATCTTCTGAAAAAAATCTTCTACGAGATGGAAGGATTTCAACGAAGATGGTTACAAGTACACATTGTATGCTCTTGCGTAGTGTTTTCCTAAAAATGATAGGTAATACATATTGTATCCATTTGGAGAATTTAGCTGCTCAACAGGGATTTAGCGGGTACGTTGGCAGTAAGAGGTCTCCATTGTGATGCAGCTACCATCTTCAACCAAAAACATTCTTAGATATTTCACGATGGGATGCAGATCGTCGGCAGTTCCTCATCGACAACACCAACTGGTTCTTTGCCTAGTTGTTGTTATATAAGCTGGCTATAAGTTGAGAAAGAAGATCATAGTTTTGTAATAAGTAGTGCGGAACTAATAGCAAGGAGCCTGACTTTATTTCTCCTCGCATACTACATTGTTAAAACATGTTGCTTCATTTCAAATAAACTGGGGCCTGGGCGCCCCCCTATATTTTTTTTAAAAAATCACGACGGGAATTTGATACACGCGACAAAAAGTGGTTTATTTATTCAGTATTCCTTTATATAGTAATATGTATGTAATACCAACTATATGTAGGGAATTAAAGGGAAAAAGAAAGGGGAATTAAAATGTTTGGGTTATGGTGGGCATAGTAATAACCATCTTATGAACCCACATTCATATTTTCCTACAGTATGGTTGACACGACATCTATTAATTATGTATGATGTGTAATACATTACTAGATCTGACTCTACATCTGTTAATTTGACATTGATATCTATATGGATATGAAAGTGAAGAAACTAAGAGGAAGGATTATGGCGAGTGATGAAGGGGGTTTGGTGTTCCACCCGATGGTCATCACCAGGCTCTCCCCATCTACATCGAGGATGATTTGACGGATGAAGATGCATTTAAGGTAACTTGCTCTCGAAAAATTATCTGAAAGTTAGTCTCGCCTTTTTCAAGCTTATGTAACAAGTAATTTTGCTTGACAAGTGCATTGCGAAGATACCAATAGATTTTTGGATTTTTGTCTCACCGAACTTCATGCTTTATCTCTCTAGTGTAGTTTGCTTATAAGCAATGGCAGGAAAATATGGTGTGGTCTGGTTTGCCGCCGATGGCACCATGGAAAGCATTATTGTCATGGAAATAATGACACGAAACTCAATATTTAGAAGAGTGGAGGGGGACAACTGCCCCCCTCCCCCCTACAAACACATAGCAACTATGGGCAATTGTATATGTAAAGTATGTTTGCAAGTTTTCGAAGTTCAACTATTTGTGGCGAATTCAATATTCATCTTGGGAACAAGTGCTTCCAAGAGTTTTGTATCTCTCCAACGCTCGTTTTATCGATGTTCATGTACGGGAGTCCATCCTGATCCTTGAGAGATTTAATCATGTTTTTCCGCGCCCGCCACACTGCCTTCCGATGAATTTTTTGTGTGTTTCGGTCACCGTCCTTCAGCCAAGAAATCCGAGAACGTTGTAGCCACAACATCTTATTTCAGTCGGTCTACACTCGTGACCATCTATTTCGCCAAACTCTGTGGTCAATTTATTTCATGAAGTCTTAACAGATGAGGTCAATGAGAATTTATGTCGGCCTTTTCGGAGGAGGAGATTTCTGATGCAATGTTTCAGATAGTCCCACTTAAGGCTCCTGGACCGGACGGTTTCCCTACGCGGTTCTACCAACGTAATTGGGGAGTCCTCAAGCATGAAATCATACAAGCTGTCTTAAATTTTTTTGATACAGGTGTGATGCCTGTAGGTATAAATGATACATCTATAGTGTTGATTTCGAAGGTGGACAATCCTTATGAGCTCAAGGATTTCAGACCTATTAGTCTTTGTAATGTCTTATATAAGATAATCTCCAAATGTTTGGTGAATCGGTTACGTCCAGTCCTTGGAGATATTGTTTCTGAAAACCAGAGTGCCTTTGTTCCGGGACGGCTTATTACATATAATGCTTTTTAGCCTTCAAGTGTCTTCATTTTATGGAGCATGGTACTACAGCACAAAATCCATTTTGTGCATATAAATTGGACCTATCAAAGGATTATGATCGCGTTGATTGGGTGTTTCTGGAGGAGGTGATGCATAAGATGGGATTTACTCACAAGTGGGTTCAGTGGATTATGAGGTGTGTGACCACGGTGAGATATTCCGTAACACTAAATGGAGCCCTATTGGAAGCATCCCCCCCCGAGATGGCTCAGGCAAGGTGATCCTTTGTCCCCATTTTTGTTTCTCTCTATCGCTGATGGACTATTTGCTCTGCTGCAATCAGAAATTAGTACTGGTGGTATATCCCCTCTCAAGATCTGCAGGCGAGCGTCAAGTATATCTCACCTGCTTTTTGCCGATGACACTCTACTGTTTTTCAAAGCTGAGTGTGGGAAAGCGGAGAGACTTAAGTATGTTATTGACACGTTTGCGGAGGCAACAGGCCAACTGATCAATGATTCGAAGTGCTCTGCCCTTTTCAGTCCGATGTGTAGTGAGGAGACAAAGAGTGGTATAAATGACATCTTAAACATTCAGAAGGATGCTTTTGAGGAGAAATATCTTGGGCTGCCTACACCTGAAGGTAGAATGAATAAGGGAAAATTTGACAGTCTTCAAGCTGAATTATCTAAAAGGATTTTGCAGTGGAATGATCTATCACAGGGTGATAAGAAGATAATAATCAAGGCAGTGGCTCAAGCCCTGCCAACATATATTATGGGTTTTTTAAAGCTACCCATGTATGTGTGTGATGACCTTACAAAATTGATCCGTATGGTGGGGAGCTGATAGAGGGAAGAGAAAAACACACTAGGTTAGCTGGGATGTTCTTGTTCGATCCAAACCTCATGGTGGCATGGGGTTTAGAGATATGCACTTGTTGAACCAACCTCTATTGGCACGCCAAGTGTGGAAGCTTATTCACATGCCAAACAGTCTGCGCGCTAGGGTTCTACGAGCGAAGTACTACCCACAAGGAAATATGATTGATATAGTGTTCACGGGAAATCCATCCCCAAGTTGGAGTGCCATTGCTTATGGCCTAGAGCTGCTGAAACATGGCATTATTTGGAGGATTGGGGATGAACGTTCTATGCGAATATGGCGTGATAACTGGATACCGGAGAGAGAGAGAGAGAGAGAGAGAGAGAGAGAGAGAGAGAGAGAGAGAGAGAGAGAGAGAGAGAGAGAGAGAGAGAGAGAGAGAGAGAGAGAGAGAGAGAGAGAGAGAGAGAGAGAGAGAGAGAGAGAGAGAGAGAGAGAGAGAGAGAGAGAGAGAGAGAGAGAGAGAGAGAGAGAGAGAGAGAGAGAGAGAGAGAGAGAGAGAGAGAGAGAGAGAGAGAGAGAGAGAGAGAGAGAGAGAGAGAGAGAGAGAGAGAGAGAGAGAGAGAGAGAGAGAGAGAGAGAGAGAGAGAGAGAGAGAGAGAGAGAGAGAGAGAGAGAGAGAGAGAGAGAGAGAGAGAGAGAGAGAGAGAGAGAGAGAGAGAGAGAGAGAGTGCTGAAACCTTTTGGGCCCAAAGAACGATCACATTTGATCCGGGTATCTAGCTTGCTTGATGAGAATAACAAGTGGAATGACTAATGAGGCGCTGGTCCGCAAAACTTTCCTACCAATTGATATCATCATGCGTATTAAAACTTCATCGAGGAAACTTGCTAATTTTATAGCTTGGCAACATGAAAGTAGCGGATGTTTCTCAGTCTGTAGTGCATATACAATGGGGCTCCAGCTATCTCAGTAGGACCGGCCATCTGTCGCATGTATCATGGCTCCGTTGGGAGACAGGCCGATCTGGAAGAAACTTTGGAAGTGCAACGTCCCGGAGAAAATCCGTATTTTTACTTGGAAGGCGATTTCCAATCCACTTTACACTAAGGAGAACAAGAAAAGGAGACATATGCATGTGTCGGGGTTAGGTAGTATTTGTGGGCACGAAAGTGAGGATACTCACCATGCCTTGGTTAGATGCCCGCATGCGGCTGCATTGTGGGCGGCAATGTATGAAATTTGGTCTATTTCCAAGATGCCAACTTCAATCGGAAGAGCAGATTGGCTATATTCCTGGCTGGAGGTAGCACCAATGGATATGTGCTGCCATATCCTTATGATTGCTTGGAGGGCTTGGTATACCTGCAACAAGATTACTCACGATAAACCCTTGCCGTCGATAGAAGGGTCTAAACGCTTCATCCAAAGCTATATGCAATCCCTGGAAAATATCCGTCAGGGAGGAAAGAAGGTTGCCATTCAACCAGAAGAAGCAACGGTGGTAAGAAGACCGCCAATCGACCAAACTGGTGGGCGGCGTAGCTCCTGAAGGAGACCGCCCTTCGACCACCAGCATGGGCGGCGTAGCTTCCGATGAAGAACCATTGCTGATGAGCACCTCCAACTGTAGACTCAACAATAGACTGGGAATCCAACTCGAAAATTATAATCACAAGACCTGGAAGTTGAAGCTTCACCAGTTTTCCTTCAGATCTGCCTAGAAGCTGTTTCTTTTTTTCCTCTTCTTCACCACCACGGTGACCTCGAGAATGATAGACCATAAGCAGGAAGCCCCCAAGAACCTCTCGATTCAGAACACAGGGAAGGAGAGAAGTGAGCTTATTTAGGCTGCAATCCAAAGATCCACCACCCCCAGTCACCTCCCACCTCGGAAGGGGGCAGAAGGAGTGGACCGGAGCTCCACTCATGCTGCTCACAAGCATGAGAGCTAAGCAGCAAACAGGCATGAAGCCAAACGCCACCAAGCAAGGGACAAAGCTCAAGAAGCTACACCTAGCTACTACTGCACAAGGGTGGGACCCTCGCCCTGCTCAACACCGGCAAGCCGGAGAAGAGAGGGGAGGGGCCAGCGGCCCCGGATCTGGTGGAAGAAGAGTATACGGAAGGGGAGAGGAACTAGAGGAGAGGGAGAGCTTGGAGAAATGCAGCCGAATATATTCCAAGAACTTGTAATAGTGTAAGCCATGAACTAGCTAGAGTTGGTATGATAGAAAGTAGATCCAATGTGTGGATAGGTTCGGCTCCGGAGTTTCTTTTGGACCGGATCACTTAGGATTGTAATGACACTAGCTCTTACTTAATTAATACAATCCTGTTTTTCCCACGCAAAAAAGTGCCTCTGATGATGCAGAGTTTAGGAGGTCATCATTCCTTTTCGAATGAAAAAAAACACACACAAAATCCACCGTTATGTCCTCTTATAACTTCTTCATCCACCGAGACGAACGACGGCACGAGTAGACGGAGTGCTGTAGCCTAGCTCTGCATTTGACCAAACACTCGTGTTGCAGGAAGGGACATATCTTCGTGATTGGGTAGCTAGAAGCCCGACAAGGAATTCCACCACCTCTGCTCACGACCGGAGATGGTACGAGCATGAAATAGCTAGGAAGCCTTAAGGAATGGAGTTTGATGGTACATTAAAAAAAAGTTTGATGGTACCTCTAAAAAGGAAGTTTGATAGTAGTTGGTAGAATGTGCAGTTGAGATCGTACGTTCAATGGTTACTACTATTTTGTTCTACTCCCTCCATCCATAAAAAGATGTTAAAGATTTATCTAAATTGGAGATGTATCTATACACTAAAGAGTATCTAGGTACATCTAATGACAGGCGAAGATTGATGCAACCCTCACCAAACCCTAACCCGCCGCCTCCCTCTCCCGCCCCCCTCCCGGATGGCGGCGGAGGCTCCTCCTCCCCCCGCGCCCGACAGCCGCATGCCGCCCCTCAGCCGATGCCGCTGTCGGCCGCGGCCCCGGCCACGGCACTGGCCTCGGCCCGGCCATGGTCCCGGCCCCAGCCAGGTTCTGGTGGTGGTGGCGGCACCCCCTCCATCGAATCGACGAGGGGGAGAAGAGGGTTTCCGCGGCGGCGTTCCATGGGAGGTGATGAAGCGCCGGTGGAGGAAGCCGGGCGACACGGCTACTTGGCCGGGGCCTGAGGCTCTCCGTCGGTAGCCATGGAGGATTCGGTGGAGCGGTGGCAGCCTCCGCCCCCGGTAACGGTTCGACGGTGGTAGGCATGATCCGCGTCGCTGTCCTCTTCCCTGGTGATCCGGCAGGAGGGATTGTTGGCGTGGGGGCTGCTGATCTTGCTTTGTTTTTGGTGGCGGTCCTCGGGTTTATCGCATGCGAGGATGAAGATCTTCCGGAGGTTAGTTTGCTTTGATCTGGCTGGAGAGATGAGTTGGAAAGCTCTTGGCGAATGGAACAGTGCATCTTTTGCCTAGAGCTTGCTGGATCGGGTGGTATTCGGTCGCGCGCACCCATATTTTTATGCCGACCGTTTGGTTCCGGAGGGAGCGGCGTGAAGCTTTATTCTGTGCTGACATCAGGTGACTTTTTGGTCGATGGTGAAGTCAAGAAGGAATATCATGAAGGCCGGATTGGTGGACTGGCTAAAGGAGGTTCGAGTCTCTGTGATGTTGAGGGATCTGCTTGGTGTTCCGGGCTCTGCAGCAGTGGTATGTATGTGGGGGCGGCATCACAGGGGAAGTTCAGAATCTTACCTCTCAGGGTGAAAACCCAAGGTCCGGCCTTAACTGTTTGTGCTTGGCAATGATCTTGTTGGAGGCATTATTTTAAGAGTGGGGACTATCTTCAGGGTGAAAACCTAGACCTTTGTTCGGGCGATGACGGCGCTGGTGCACTGGTCCCTTCTTGGAGGCGTCGCTTTTGGAGAGTTTGTATTTCAGGTGTTGTCACGGTGGTAGTTGTATTGCTATTGCTAGGCTAGAAGGCTGTAGCGGGACTTTTATTTTTTAGTTTTATCTACTCTTTTTTGGCTGTGTGCATCTGTATTACCACTAGGGTGGGGCGTTGTTACAGAGGCTGGGTGTAATTGGTATCTTTTGATATTAATATATTCCCTTTATCTAAAAAATCTAAATTTAGATAAAGTATTCATGTGTATCATTTTCTATGACCAAACTAGCTTGCTAGGCAATAGTAAGGCAAACAGTGTCAAGAAAAACAACAAGAGATGAATGTTAAACAATGAATACATAATAATATATTATCTTAGTTTTTTAATACACGATCTTTTAGTAGTTCAAATCATACTACCAAAACGTCTGGCCTTAACCCAAGATCTGGCTTTAACTGGCAATGACTTTGTTGGAGGCATTGTTTTGAGAGTAGAGACTATCTTTACCTTTGGTCGGGCGACGACGGCGCTGGTGCATTGTTCCTTTCTTGGAGGCGTCGCTTTTGAAGAGTCTGTATTTTAGGTGTTGTCACAGTGGTGGTTGTATTGCTGTTGCTAGGACTGGAATGATGTGGCAGGAGTTTTTTTTACTCTTTTTTGGCTGTGTGCATCCGTACTGCCACTAGGGTGGGGCGTTGTTGCAGAGACCGGATGTAATTGGTATCTTTTAATATTAATATATTTCCTTTATCTAAAAAAAATACTACCAAAACGTCTTATTTTAGAAGGGGTGGAGTAATTTTGAACTCTTCTCTTCTTCACCCACGTGGTTGGATCCTTATTACTGTTGGATCCTTATTACTGTACACACTGGATGAGAGCGGCAAACTCTAGAACTATACTCTCTTAAATGGTCAGGCCCAGAACTATGCACTGTCCACTGTTCTTACTTTGGAATGAAATACTGAACAGCTGCAAACAACACATCGACCAAAAGTTTCACCCTTGTGATTCGTGGCTGCATTGTGTCGCTCGAGCCAAATTCAGCCGGGTTCATGCGTCAAATTTGGTGCAGAACGCGGGTGGAAACGTGCTCGTGACGGCCACCAAAGATGCAACAACGGCCGAAAGGCTAGGCCATCCTCTTCCATCTTTTATGAGACGTCCCTTTTCTTTGCACCGGCCAAGATCAGAAAATAATGATTTCTGACGTGCTTCTGGGCCACTGCCGTCGTTGAGACAAGACGTCAAGTTCACGCCGGGTCCACGCGATAGTTCTATTCTCTGACTTCCGATCTGGACTTTGAGATTATCCTTAATTAATTGCACATTTAGTGAATGTTTGAGATTACTACGGTAATTCAACGACCCATTTGGAAAACAATGGATGTTGCTGGCAGCTTACATGAATTGCTACCCTAGGAACGGTTTATTGGATAAAATGGTGGAGGCACAACATTATCTGGCAATAACATGTGAAGATCTATAAAACACATGAAGATATATTCATTTATATATTGCAAGATATCAAAAAAATTGATGAATATATTTATAATTTTATGGTCAAAATAATAATCAGATTTTTTTCTCGTTAAAATCAGTCACCTGATATAAAATTTTAGAGTTTTGCACTAACATATATGTACAAAAAGAAATAGTTAAATATGCATCTTAGCGAGTGTCAATATCTTCAAAAATCATATGTTTTCAAGAGGGGATGTATCTTTTCAAGTTTGTGACCTTTTAAAAAAAATTGTTACGCTAATCTATGGAACTTTATTTCAAATGGACTAACCAACATGTGTGCATGAACTTACCATGAATGACAACATGTTTGATGTTTCGTCCTCTAGCGTAAAGAATGTGACATCACTAGTAGGAATAAAGGCTTAGTTCGTGCGCCAAAATAAATGCGTAAAGATTTTTTGTGCGCGCGAGGAAGAATGCGCACAAAATAAACTATTTTGTGGCGCAATACCGTGCGTGCGCCACGAAATTATGTGGGACCCACATCCTGCCACCACCAATAATTAGTGTAGGTATTTACGTGGCGCACATGGCTTGCTGCCACGAAATAAATGTTTCGGCGCACGTGCTCGGTGCGCCACGTAGTTGATTCGTGGCGCACTTGTCGGTGCGCCACGAAATAGCGCCTTCTATAACCACCCGTACCCCCGCCCCCGTACTTCTTCCTCCTCCACCCCTCTTCCTCTCCTCGCGCCGCGTACTTCCTCGTCCACCCTCTTCCTCTCCCGCGCGCCGCTGCCTTCCATGGTGAGCATGGCTGTCGTCGTCGCCGCCGCCGCCTCCTTCCTCCGCGAGGGCCGCATGCCGCCACGCTCCACCCATCCCCACCAGCCACAAGCGCGGCGTGGAGGAGAGGCGGCGCCATGGGGAGGAGGAGGGGCCGGCTCCGCGTGAGGAGCCGCCCCTGCCATCATCGTCGACCTCCTCGTCCACCCCTACCCGGCCCCTCCCTCTTCCTCTACCCGGCCGCTCCTCCAACAACATCGTCGGTGAGCTCCACCTCTCCCTCCCCTCCCTCTTCCTCTCCCGTGCGGGCACAAAGTGCTCGACGAAATTACTTTGTCGGATTGAGTGATATGGCTACTGCTTGTTTGCTCTCCAAATTACCAAGTGATATGGCTACTGCTTGTTTGCTCTCCAAATTACTTTGTCGGATTTAAATGTCCTCTGGATCATTTGCAATAGTCTGGTGCACTGTTAATTATGCATTTCATTTATCTGGTTAGTTTAACTTGATTGATTAGATAAATGAGATGAACTGCTGAGCAGTAATGATCTCATGGATGGACTGGATGTAGCTAGAGGGTTGCCAATCATTGATTGGGTACCCTAGCTCATGCTGAGCCCTATTGGGTTATGATGCAGTGGCTTAGTGAATGTTCCTATGGGTTTGAGGTAGCCCTGATAGCCTTTATGTTGTCCAAGGGTGGCTCCCCTTTACTGTGGCTGTTGTTGTGACTCTCTCATGCTAGCTGGTTGATCCATGACTAGATTACCAGTAGCTTTTGCTGTTGAAAACAAAATAGACATTTAAATGTCTATATTCTGATGGTATAACTAGCTGTGTGGTGCTAGGTGAGTTTGGATGGCTAGTTAGGGATTAATCCATGTTGGATTTCTCTGGTAGTGTCACCATACTGACATACCAATGTTCCCTTGGTGATTTCCTTCTGGCTGATCTTCAGTTTGCTTCCACCAAATGGCTTAGTAGCCAGATGATGATACAAACTGGGTATTCTACCCATTTTGGCCTGGCAAGCATGTGGTGACTCACTGGCCTGTGTGTGCTGTTGGGCATGCACACTGCCTGGTGAGCTGTTTGGCTGTGTGTGTGTGTAGCCTGGCTTGGGACTTTTAAGGACTCTAGCTAGATTAGAGGGGAAAAGTTGCTGCTTTGTTGCCTATGATAATGGATCATCAAATGTTTCCCTTTGTCCCTGGTTGCCTCCTTAATTGATGCCTTATGATCCAAATGACCCAAGTCCCTTGCATGATCCCATTTGTCCCTAATGTTGCTTAAGATGAATAAATTCCCTCTAATCACCATTTGGAGATCAAGACTAGTTCTTGATTTCCATTAGCTAGACTCCAATATTAAAAATTTCTCCCAAATATGGAGACAAACATTTTAACATTACCCCAATTGATGCCTTTGTCCCTGGTTGCCTCCTTAATTGATGCCTTATGATCTATTTCTTGTTGGCTTTGATGAAAATAGAGATATCCACAGTAGGGGATCATGTAAATGAATGCCACTGTGGTATCCTTTGAAGAAAAAGGACTGTTTCTGATGGTTTTAAAAGGCTAAGTGGTGCTAGGTGATTAAGTTGGCTACCAAGACTTGTCTCATCTGGTTAGCTGGGATATGCTATGTGTTGTTGCTTGTTTAGGCATATCTATCACTTACTGGATTTACTGGTTCTTGATTGGCCTCTCTTTTGCCAGCATCACTTGGTCTATATACCAAGTGATGAATAATCCCTTTGGAGCATCTGCTCCATGCATGCTATGTGTGTTTGTGCATCTTGACTTATGTCACCATGGTTGCTGGTTTGGTGGTGTTTTTGTACTTGCCGATGATTAGATGGTTGGTCGATATCACTCGTACACTCGGGGGTGGAGCAAGTGAGCCTGGTGTGATGGCACAAATATCAATATCTTGTGCATCCTACCTAGCCTCACTTACTCCATCCCTGGATGTTAATATTTGTTTCGACCAACAAAGTATGAGGCATATGCTATTTAGTTGATACCACTTGGCTCTTTCTTCCATTTTAGTGCCGATGATTAGAATGTTCGGTCAACTTTACACTCCGGGGTGTCGCTAGTGAGCCTGGTGTGATGGCACAAATATCAATCTCTTGTGCATCCTACCTGGCCTCACTAACGCCATCCCGGGATGTTAATATTTGTTTCGACCAACAAAGTATGAGGCATTCCATTTAGTTCATACTAGCTACTTCTTAATTGCATTGGCCTTTCTTCCATTCTAGTGCCGATGATTAAATTGTTTGGTCACTTGTACACTCGGGGTGGGGCCAGTGGTGCGATGACACAACTATCAATCTCTCTTGTGCATCCTACCTGGCCTCGCTGACCCCATCCCCGAATGTTAATATTTCTTTCGACCAACAAAGTATGAGGCATATGATATCTAGTTGAGATACCACTTGGCTCTTTCTTCCATTTTAGTGCCGATGATTAGAATGTTTGGTCACCTATACGCCGCAATATACTTTGTAGACGGGCCCCTTTAGCTGAACGGTCTTTGACGAGACCCCGACATGCCTCTCGGCGCAGAACCACGCCAGTCCGCTCTCTTGTGGCCGCGTCTCGCGCATGCACTCTTCGCCTTCTTAGCTGAACAATAGACTGATCGTTGGAATAAGGAAGCCGATGACGCCGATCACAATCTAATCTTGCGACCGACCGTCATCGGTTTCCTTATTCCTACGATCAGTCTATTGGTTCACCGGGCAAGAAGGCGAAGTGCAGGACGCGGGACACACGGCCACAAGGGAGGCGGTTGGGACTGCCGTGGTTCTGCACCGGAGAGGCAGATCGGCGTTGTTGTCTCGTCAAAGACCCGTTCACGGAACGGCGGCCGGGGAAAGGGGCCCTTCAAAGTATGCTGCGTATACTGCAACTATGGTTTCTGACCATAGTATTTGTGTTGACCAATAATGTATGAGGCACTTATTCCATTTTGTCATTCCATTTGCTTTGAGATTTTCAAAATGCCGATGATTAAAATGTTTGGTCCCCGTACACTTGGGGGTGGCGTAAGTGAGCCTGGTAAGATAGCACAAATATCAATCTCTTGTGCATCGGACTTGGTCTCACTTACGCCATCCCTAAATGTTAATATTTGTGTTGACCAACAATGTATGAGGCATTTATTCCATTTCTCTTGTGCATCGGACTTGTTGGTCTCACTTTCTTTCATTTTCATCATAGTAGGAACTGGATATGAAGACCCCGATGCAAGCGAGCCTGGTGGGTAGAGATGAGGGAGCAAAGGAGGAACCGGATGAAGACTACTTTGTATCTCGAAATTGTGAAATTTGTATGAATTAAGAGTTGTATGCAAAACATTTGACACTTAATTGCCACTATATATGTATTCGATCGGGCTCTAAGTAATGTGATGATGATGTCTATGTTATATGTGCAATGTACATGATATTTATATTATATCTGAATGTTGCTGTATATAACCTGTGTGTATGTATATCTGTATTGCTGTCTATACGCATGTGTATAGCAGCAGCACAAAATCGTGTATAATACAAGCAAATTCTGTGGCGCACTAAAACCAATTCTGTGGCGCACGCTTTTCGTGGACGCACTAATAACAAGTGCGCCACGAAACCTTATTGTGGCGCATGGGCAGGTGCGCCACATAAACCTTATTTTTGTGGCGACGTTTCTGTGGCGCACCAACCATGCGCCACAGAATCCATTTTTGGTGCGCCACTGATGAGGCTTTTCCTACTAGTGCATACTTCAATTTCCCCGGTCTTCTGCGACATCTCCACATCCCTTAATGCGCCAACCATGTTGTTGATGCCACTTCCACTTGTGTCATTGCTTCATCGATGCAAGAACGTTGCCGTGATCCTGAACCCTAATCCAAGCATGATGAGATGTACCCTAGAGTGGGTGTACTCGTAGAACCAGGTGTACACCACGATATCTTTTTGGAGGGAACAATTTCACAAATTCGGAAACAATGTTAAAGAAACGGAGATGGAGCATCGAAGTGCAGATTTTACGGTTACGTTCATTTTCTTTTCTAAGAAGTGTTAAATCTGCATCTGATTAGCCAGATGATATATACGGTTAATGTGTTTTGTGTTAAAGAGAGACAATATTCGGAAATACTTTTGTACTTACATGTATGGGCGTGGGTGTTTCCGACACCATTTGTTTTTTTCTTTAAGATTTGGATAAAAAGAGGTGAGAAAGCTACTGTTTCATCTCCCACGACGATCGGGAATCTCGAGGAATAAATCGAGAGTGATGAAAACACCCACACTCATGCATGTGTATTGATCAATGCAAAATATAGCAGTGGGTATTTCGCCCCAAATCTGCAGGTTGTCGTGTTCTCCGCAGGGACTAGTTCATCCACAATAGAGTTTTGTCTAAAGCTAGGTCACATGAACGGGTTGATTTGCGGGAAAATAAACCTAGACTAACTAATCTGGGCTAGACAAACAAGCAAAGATTGAAGAAAGAGATAGAAGCATTATTTAGGACATGGGACAGAGTTTACAAACTGAAACTAGATATTTGTATTTTCGTTTTACAAATTAACAAAAATAGATCAACTATTACTCAGAGAAGCACAAGTACTAGCATACATCAAAGACTGGGATATAGAAGCAAGATATGGAATGGGACAGAGAAAAATACGTGCACATACACATCAAGAAATGAAAATGAAAACGCTTAAGCACTAGCGCAACACACAGTAAACAAATTCACTAGTACGTACAAACAATAACTTGTTACATGTCACGAGGAGCACATCAATGGAAACATCACACGTCTCTGTACTCAAACTCAAATCGAGTCACATACATCACTATTTCAAAGGAAATTACTGAAAATAAGGAGACGGGGAGGAACAACAGTAGGGGTTGCAGGGAGAAGAGCTCCAAATCGTTCTTGGTTACAGCAGGGGAGGTAGAGGAAGAGGTTGTTGCTGAAGGTCTTGCAGCAGCGCAGTGGCGCAGGCTGTCTCGTCCCGGCGTCCTGGCGGCGGAGCAAATCAGCGTCAATGTCGTCGTCACCGTCGCTGGATGGGTGATGGAGAGGAGCTGCAGGTTGCAGGGTAGTGGATGGGGCTGCAGGGCGCCGTGGTGGCACGCCGCCACGCTGGCCTGGCCGCGGCGGCGGCCGGAGGTGGAGCAGGAGCTTTGGGGGATTAGGGATCGAAGCCAGGCACGCCTCGACATGGAGATGCAGCTAGGGATTTGAGGCCCCGGTCTGATCTGGTTATTTTGCAACTACGTCCTCCACTTATCTCAGTTTAGCACAAGTTGATCCATTCCTTTTTCACATCATCCCTTGCTCCACATGAGGTCCATCAACGAGAGCCCTTTTTACTCCAAAGTGCAGAAATGAAGTGCCTTGACGCACTTTTCTGCAAAATAATACAAACAGACTGAAACAAACTTGTTGTTTCGACAACTTTCAGTATTTTACCATGCATTTGCACTCGGAATGATGCTCAAAACAAATCTCAAATGCAATATCAGTGCTAGAAAATGCTATATATATGATGCTTATCATGTATTGTTAGATTATGTATATATTAGGAAGTACATATATTGTAATCCTACCTGTACTTGTATTGTATGCCTATATAATGCAAAGGCCACCCCACGTTGGAGGTGTGTCACACAACCCTAAAACATTTGTTTCACATGGTATCAGACGACAATCGATCTAAAACCTAAAAACATGTCTTCCGCTCCGCCATCTGCCGCCGTCGCCTCCAGCGAATCTGCTGCCGCGGCCACCGACGTTGCCCCTGGCACGATCGCCGCCCCGGCCCCTGTCCCCGCTGCCGTGCCGCCGGCCTCCGTCCATCTGGACAACGCGTTCCTCCCGCCGTTCCTCGCGCACCTTCTCAATGGTGGGACGGCGCCTTATACAACGGTGGCGTCCCTTGGCCCCCTGCAGTCCCGATCTGCCGGGGCTCTCTTCGCCGGCCCCGTTTCCTCGCTGTACGCGGGTGCGTCCTCGACGTCCTCGCCCACGGCGGCTCGGCCTCCGCCTCCGTTGCCATCTGCAGCTGCTCCGCACCCCTTGGTGCCTGCGCCGCTGCCACCTCCGGCCGCCATGCACCCGTTGGTGCCCGCGCCGCCGCTCCCGACTGCAGCACATCCGATGATGCGCGCGGTCGTGCCTGCCCCCGCTGCCCCTACCTACACCACAGCGGGTCCTGCTAACGCCGACACTGCTCCTACCGTCTATGCCGGCTATGGTGGCTACCCCGGCTATCCTCTTTATGGCGCTCCATATGGACCTCCGCCGACTGCGCTGCCCTCGTATGGTGCGTTCCATGGACAAGGTGCCTATGCGGCTGCACCACCTTACGGTGCGTCTCCATCGCCCTATGGTGCCTCGCCGTATGGGGTCCCACACACGTACGACGCCCCGTCCCTGTACCCTGCTGCTGGCGTGCCATCGCCCTCTGCGCCGCCTCCTGCGTCCTACATGGACGTCGAAGCTGCTCTGGCCGCGATCTCTTCGCCGCCGTTTCTGTTCTCGCATCTTCTTCCGGTGAAGCTTAAGCCGGACAACTACTTGTATTGGCGTGCTCAGGTGCTCCCACTCCTTCGCAGTCATTACCTGGAAGGTTTCGTTGATGGAACATTACCATGTCCACCTCCGCACCACCCGATGTTCCGTGCATGGATTGCTCAAGACCAAGCCATCCTCTCGGCGATACAGTCTTCCCTTGGTGAGGGTGTTGCTGGGCTGGTTCTCTTTGCCGCGACATCGCATGAGGTGTGGGACACTTTGGAGTCGAGCTTCTCGTCCCAATCGACAGCCCAGTCCATGGCCATCCGCACCAAACTCGCCGACACCCGCAAGGATAACGGTACTATAGCCGCCTACTACAACAAGGTCAAGAAGCTGGCTGACACCCTTGCCTCCATTGGTGAGCCTCTCCGCGACACCGAGTTCACCGCCTACATCCTCGCCGGACTCGACAGCGACTATGACTCCCTCGCCGAGGTTATCAAGGAACGCAAGGTCCCTATTCGTCCTCAGGACCTCTACAACCGCCTCCTCTCGACGGAACAACGGCTCAATGCGCGCCGCCCTGACATCTCCTCCGACACGTCTGTCAATGCCGCGTACCGCGGAAAAGGAGCTGCCCGTGGTCCTCCTGCTGCTCCCTCGACCGGGGGTTCGACCAAACCCGGCGCCCCGCCTGTCCAGCAACAGGCCGCGCGTCCGGGCTCCTCCGTGGTCGTCGTCGATGGCCGGCCTCGTGCCTGTTGTGCTGCATGCGGTGCAGCTCAGCCGTGCCAGCTCTGTGGCCTTCTGGGTCATGTTGCCTCCCGTTGTCATCGTCGCTTCAAGACTGACTTCCTCGGTCTTGGCAACAACGGCAAAGGCAATGATCGCCAGGTTCACATGGCGCACCAGGGTCACACGCCGTCCTACCCTGTCGACTCCTCCTGGTACATGGACACTGGTGCTACGGATCACGTGACGCATGAGCTGGACAAGCTTGCCGTTCAGCAGCCTTACCATGGGCATGACAAGGTTCACACCGCTAATGGGGCAGGTATGCACATCTCACATGTTGGTCAGGCATCACTTCTCACAAACACCTCTAGACAATTACATCTTAGAAATATTCTTCGTGTTCCCACAGTTGCACGTAACTTACTTTCAGTTCCTAAACTTACTCGGGATAATAACGTGTTTTGTGAGTTTCACCCGTTTCATCTCTTTGTTAAGGACCGTGCTACGAGGGACGTTCTTCTTAGAGGTCGCTACCGCCATGGCCTATATGCACTACATGAACCATCTGCTGCCCCTGCTCCTGCTGCTGCGTTCCGAGTCTTCAGTGGTGTTCGTGTGTCTCCATCACAATGGCACGCTCGCCTCGGTCATCCAGCATCACCCATTGTTCGCCATGTCCTCCACCGCCATGAGTTACCATCAGAGTCTAGTAATAAAGATGCTGCCGTTTGTGATGCCTGTCAGCAAGGCAAGAGTCATCAATTGCCTTTTTCTGTTTCCACTCATATAGTTAAAACTCCTCTTGAGCTTGTGTTTTCGGATGTATGGGGTCCTGCCCAAATGTCTGTTAGTGGTCATGAATATTATGTCAGTTTTATTGATGCTTACAGTCGTTTTACATGGATATATCTTCTTAAGCGCAAGTCTGATGTGTTTGATGTATTCTTAAAGTTTCAAGCCCATGTTGAGCGTCTCCTCAACCACAAAATCATTCATGTTCAGTCGGATTGGGGGGGTGAGTACCGCAATCTTAGTACGTTTTTTGAGAAACTTGGTATAGCTCATCGTGTGTCTTGTCCACATACACATCAGCAAAATGGTTCCGCTGAACGTAAGCATCGCCATATTGTCGAAACCGGGTTAACCTTGCTAGCTCATGCTTCTGTCCCGTTTCGTTTCTGGAGTGATGCCTTTACCACGGCCTGTTTTCTCATAAATAGGCTTCCATCACGCCTTCTTCACATGAAAACTCCACTTGAACTCTTGCTTGGTCAGATTCCGGATTACACCTTTCTTAAAGTGTTTGGGTGTGCTTGCTGGCCGCATCTTCGTCCCTATAATAATCGCAAACTCGAGTTTCGTTCGAAGAAATGTGTCTTCCTTGGGTATAGTTCCATTCATAAAGGGTATAAATGCCTTCATGTACCGTCTAACCGTGTGTATATCTCACGTGATGTTGTTTTTGATGAGCATGTTTTTCCCTTTTCTGCTCTTCCCGCTCCTGCCACTGTTTCCACACCGCCAGTACACACCTTACCTATGATGCCTGATCAATTTGTAGATGCTGCACATTCGCCTTCTTTGCTGTCTAACCATGGTGCAGGTATTGGGAGATGCGCGCGACTCCAACTCCTGGACGAGGCTGAACCCCCATTGATCTCGTCTGCTGGCGTCGACGTCGATCGGCCGACATGCATGCCCCATGCAGCATGCCCGCCCTCGGCTCCTGTGCCATCCACCGGTGCTGCGGTCCAGCTGCTGCCGATGCCGTGCGTCACCGCCTCGGTCCAGCAGTCGGTCTCGCCAACCCCTGCGCCGCCCGCTGGGCCGTCTCCGCCTGGCAGCCCACCGCCGACCGCGTCGCCTGTGCGGTCCTCTGCGCCCAGCCCGCCTGGGCCGATGTCCCCGAGTGGGCCGTCTCCTCTTGCTTCGACGCCATCGCCGTCTCCTACTCTGTCTCCTCGACAGCAGGGTTCACCGGCGTCCTCGCCGTTGACCTCTGCACCCTCTGCAGCTGCTGCATCCTCCTTGGCATCGTCACCGACTACCTCGCCACCTGCCCCACCGCCCCCACCTCCTGTGCTGCGTCCTCATACGCGCAGCAAGAGTGGGGTGGTTCGTCCCAAAAAGCGAACCGATGGCACTGTTGCGTGGCTAGCGACATGCATGGCGCAGGCTCAGGAGGATCCTACTGCTGAACCTAGGCATTTTCAGGCTGCTATGAGTATTCCTCACTGGCGCACTGCAATGGAACAAGAATATCAAGCTCTTCTCAAGAATGAGACATGGCGTTTAGTTCCTCCCAAGCCTGGTGTCAATGTCATTGATTCCAAGTGGGTTTTCAAAGTTAAGAGACATGCTGACGGTTCTATTGAGAGGTACAAGGCTAGGCTGGTTGCTAAAGGCTTTAAACAGCGCTATGGCCTTGATTATGAAGATACCTTCAGTCCGGTGGTCAAGCCCACCACTATTCGTCTTCTGCTCTCTCTTGCTGTCACTCGAGGATGGTCTCTTCGTCAGCTAGATGTTCAGAATGCTTTTCTGCATGGTGTTCTTGAGGAAGAGGTATATATGCGTCAGCCGCCCGGTTTTGTTGATCCAGCACATCCGCAACATCTGTGTCGTCTTGTTAAGGCGCTTTATGGTCTGAAGCAAGCTCCTCGTGCTTGGCATGCACGTCTTGGCTCTGCTCTTCGGGCTCTTGGCTTTGTCCCATCTACGGCTGACACCTCATTGTTCCTTCTTCAGCGTCCGACGGTTACTATGTATCTGCTGGTTTACGTTGATGACATCATTCTTGTCAGTTCCTTGGTGACTGCTGCGGATCGTCTTGTTTCTGCCTTGAGTAGTGAATTTGTTGTTAAAGATCTTGGCCGTCTGCACTACTTTCTTGGTTTGGAGGTGTCTCACTCTGCTTCGGGCCTGACTCTCACTCAGCAGAAGTACTCTATGGATCTTCTACGCCGTTCTGGTATGCTTGAGTGCAAGTCTTCCACTACACCTATGTCCTCTACTGACAGACTGTCTGCTCTAGATGGTGCTCTTCTCTCTGCTGATGATGCTACTGAGTACCGCAGTATTGTTGGAGGCTTGCAGTATTTGACTATCACCCGTCCTGATGTCTCATATGCTGTCAATCGTGTCTGTCAGTTTCTTCATGCTCCTCGGGATTCTCACTTGACTGCTGTTAAACGCATATTGCGTTATATTCGGTTTACAGCTTCCTATGGTTTGCATCTGCAGCCGGCGCGTTCTCGAGTTCTCTCTGCGTTCTCTGATGCAGACTGGGCTGGTAGTCCGGAGGATAGGCGATCCACGGGGGGACATGCAGTGTTCTTTGGTCCTAACTTGATCGCCTGGAGTGCTCGGAAACAAGCGACAGTGTCCCGCAGTAGCACTGAAGCTGAATACAAAGCAGTTGCAAATGCTACAGCTGAGATCATTTGGATACAGTCTTTGCTTCGAGAGTTGAGGATTCCCCAAGAGCAGCCGCCAGTCCTTTGGTGTGATAACATCGGTGCTACATATCTGTCATCAAATCCAGTATTTCATGCCCGAACGAAACACATCGAGGTTGACTTCCACTTTGTCAGAGAGCGTGTTGCTCAGCTGCTTCTTATCAAGTTTATCCCGTCAAAGGATCAACTTGCTGACATCTTCACGAAGCCATTGCCACTTCCTCAGTTTGAAGGTTGCAGGCGCAATCTCAACTTACTGAACTCTTCAGAGATTGGTTGAGATTGAGGGAGGGTGTTAGATTCTGTATATATTAGGAAGTACATATATTGTAATCCTACCTGTACTTGTATTGTATGCCTATATAATGCAAAGGCCACCCCACGTTGGAGGTGTGCCACACAACCCTAAAACATTTGTTTCACATGTATAAAATCCATTCTCATATTTTACCTACTTTTAGAGGAGAGATATGATCTTTTTAATACCAATGAAGTCATTCCTCGTCTAATTTCAAACGTGCATGTCAATTTTAAAATCTGTCGGATCAGTTTTTAAACTCAGTCTCTCAAAGACGCGTGTGGTTGACCTGAGTGTATGGTGTGAGCGAGCATTTCCGAAAGTACTGTATTTTGAAAAAATAAATCAAGCGCACGTGCTAATACACCGGAGTCGAACAACCACAAAATGAAAATGTAACTGCTTCAAAGCCACAGCCGCTGTCGCTATACCTGAGAGAAATCAGAAATGGACCATTTCTCCCTCCTTTTCGGCCTTTCGGTGGCACACCGAATTCCGGGACCGGGAGCAGATCACCAATGAGGAAACAGAGGAAGCACCGGCCACACCCGCAGCCGCCGTCGCGGGGTGGCCGTAGCGGTGCCGACTTTTCCCACCAAAAAGGGCGACTCAAACCAGCTCACACCCCGCGACCGCCACCCCACTCCGATCCCTCTCGCCGGCTCCCACCACCTTGTATATTCCTTTTCCCTCCCCTGCTTTCCTTCCTGCTGCCATCGCATCGATCGCCTGCCTTCCCTTTCCAGTTGTTCGCGTGCGCGCATTCGCAACAGCTCCAGCTCCAGCTCGCAAGATCTTCCGGCAGTATTATTAAGTTTGATCCCCTGCTCGCATGAGCAGGAATCCGCCCGCGTCGCGTCGGCGATCGACCTGAGTTCATCATCCGTGGACTAAATCGGTCAAAATGGTCAGCTCCTTTTCTTGCTCTGTTTCTTCTAGCCAGCCAGCTGGCCTGCCGTGCGATCGTGCCGGTGATCGCTGGCTAGTTGCTGCCGGTCCGTTTCTTGGTCGACCACTCGAGCTGACCTGTTTCTTGCTGGTTCGGACAGGGGACTCCGGTCAACATCATCGTCGGCTCGCAGGTGTGGCTGGAGGATCCCGACGAGGCCTGGGTCGACGGCCAGGTCACCGGGATCAAGGGCGGCGACGTCACCGTCGCCACCGCCAATGGCAAAACGGTGAGTGAGCCCGCCCGCCCGCCGCCTGAGCTCTAGCTGTTCGCTTCTGCCACCAATGTTTTGTTGCCAAGGACGCGGATTTCACATCAACCTGTACTTGGTCGTGGTGTTCGATCGGAGCCTACCAACTGTTCGTCGAATTGCTTTAGCGGAACTGCCACTGCGAGATGCTGCTGCTTTCAATTGCTGATCGATATCTGTTGCTTAGGACATGAGTTGTTGGATCATTGGTTTCAGGTTGTGGCCAGCCTCGCGAGTATATACCCCAAAGACACGGAAGCGCCACCGGCCGGAGTGGACGACATGACGAAGCTCGCTTACCTGCATGAGCCGGGAGTCTTGCATAACCTTGCTTGCCGGTACGGGCTTAACGAGATATACGTGAGTGACCCTGGACTGTCCATCTTGATGCTCCCCCAGTCAGAAAAGCATTTTTAGTCAATTGTCTGTCTGACATTGGTAAATGATCCGACAGACGTACACCGGGAACATCTTGATTGCTGTCAATCCCTTCCAGAGGCTGCCGCATCTCTACGATGTGCATATGATGGAGCAGTATAAAGGCGCCACCTTCGGGGAGCTCAGCCCCCACCTCTTCGCGATTGCAGATTCTTGTTACAGGTCTGTATGTGTGTGTGTCATCTTCTCCGTGCAGTAGTAGTCTTGGGCACTGAACAGTCAGCCAGTTGAATGTAAGTGTCTGATGTTCATCGTGGTTTTGTTGCTGACAATAATTTTCAGGGCAATGATCAATGAGCACGGAAGCCAGTCAATATTGGTGAGTGGTGAGAGTGGTGCTGGCAAGACAGAGACGACGAAGATGCTCATGAGGTACCTTGCATTCATGGGAGGAAGGTCTGGAACCGAGGGACGGACTGTTGAGCAACAAGTTCTAGAGGTAGGAAGACATGACATTTTTTTATTCATCTTCTTTCTCACTCTTTCCTTCTAGAATGTCCCACTAACTTTCTCTGAATTCTTATACAACACACTCAGTCTAACCCGGTACTGGAAGCATTTGGTAATGCGAAGACGGTGAAGAACAATAACTCCAGGTGGACTCTTGAGTTAACAACTACAACTACACTTCTGCAGCAGATCTTTTCCATTTTTCACACTTAACGTGTCCATGGTTTTCAGCCGATTCGGTAAGTTTGTTGAAATCCAATTCGACAAATACGGCAAGATATCTGGTGCCGCTGTTCGCACGTACCTCCTTGAACGGTCACGAGTATGCCAGGTCTCTGATCCTGAACGGAATTACCATTGCTTTTACATGCTATGCTCTGCACCACCCGAGGTAATTCTGAACAACCAGTAAATAGTATTTACCATATCTGCATGGTTAACATCTCCAGATCCAAAGACTAACTTCTTCGTAATGTTTAACTAATTTCAGGATGTAAAAAGGTTTAAGGTGGGAAACCCGCGATCATTTCATTACCTGAACCAAACAAGCTGCTATGAAGTAGCTAATGTGGACGATGCAAGAGAATACCTAGAAACGAGAAATGCAATGGATATAGTTGGCATTTCTCAAGAAGAACAGGTATCTGAAACGATTATGAGACGTCCATGAAATAGTAACGATATCACTGGGGCTAGAACTAATTAATCTCTTTCACTGCTCAAGGATGCAATCTTTAGAGTAGTAGCAGCAATCCTTCATCTAGGAAACATTAATTTCTCCAAAGGGCAAGAAATTGATTCGTCAAGGTTGAGGGATGAGAAATCAATCAATCACCTTAAAACAGTGGCAGAACTGCTAATGTATGTCTAATTTCTTTCAATGGTTTATATTTGGTGATTTGCATCTTTATGGTATTACTTAAGTGCATATTGTATCTTAGGTGTGACGAGAAGTCCCTTGAAGACTCTCTTTGTCAGCGTGTTATTGTAACACCCGATGGAAATATTACAAAACCTCTCGATCCAGATTCTGCTTTACAGAGTCGTGATGCCTTGGCAAAGACAGTGTATTCACGACTTTTTGACTGGTAAGAGTGAAATATTAAATCATCATTGCATCAAATAAGAAAACTATCACCTGTTACTTTTTATTAGTATTCCTAGATCGTCAGATATGTGTACAAACCAACAATGTATTAGTTTGAATGTCATAAGTGCTACTCCCTCCGTTTCTAGATATAAGGTGTATAGTTTTTGAGAAAAAAAATCCAGAATATAAGGTCTATTGCATTGCACAACTTCTCTGGACAACTTTTTAATTATTTGAATATGTTTTATTATCTTCTACAAACTCCTCTATTTTCTCACATCAATTGTCCAGGGAAAATCCCATCTAAACCTGTTGTAATTTTTCCTCAACGTGTGTTCTTTAATTTCCATGCCCAAAACTATACGCCTTATATCTAGGAACCGAGGGAGTAATAATTTAGCACCTTGGACTTCTCTCTTCCATCACTACTATACCGTATGCCATTTAATCAGAAAGGTTATTCTTATCTGGGTTAACAGGATAGTGGATAAGATTAATAATTCGATTGGTCAAGATCCTGATGCAATCAGTATAATAGGAGTGCTGGATATATATGGATTTGAGAGTTTCAAAGTCAACAGGTTTGCCGTTAGTGCCTTTGTTACATTACATAAGTTCAAGTATGATATAAATTCCAGTTTCTTAATACCTGGAACATGATCCACTTTCTTCCCATTTGACAGTTTTGAGCAACTGTGCATCAACATGACAAACGAGAAGTTGCAGCAGCACTTTAATCAGGTTAGCTAAGGCCTATAGGTACTAACATAAGATGATTTTGAAATATATTTAATATCTCGAGAAATATGTGTGTTCATTTGGCAGCATGTATTCAAGATGGAGCAAGAAGAATATACAAGGGATGAAATTGACTGGAGCTATGTGGAATTTGTGGACAATCAGGATGTGCTGGACCTGATTGAGAAGGTAGTTCCCCTGAGCATATCAGAAATTGTAAAGGAACTTGAACAGATGAATCAAGTATTTACTAATCAATGGCACTTGAATATTTTGTGCAGAAACCTGGAGGAATAATAGCCCTCCTGGACGAGGCATGGTATGGGTAGTGATGTTTTGACCCAAAAAGAATAATGTTCTTACTTTGGAATTATTCTGGATGTAGTTTTCTGTAGAAAATGACACTGCAACAGTGAAAAAAAATCTTTAGCATTTTCCCATTAAAAATAGCATAGGATAGTTTTCCTGGCATGCAAAATGAAGGTAAATGTAAGCATTTGACATATGTTTATCCATGACGCAGCATGTTTCCAAAGTCCACTCATGAGACATTTGCACAAAAGATGTATCAAACATACAAAGCACATAAGCGCTTCAGCAAGCCCAAACTTGCCAGGACTGCCTTCACAATCAACCACTATGCAGGAGATGTAAGAATTAGTTCGGTGATAGTATGATATTTAGATATATGTCATCAAGGACCTTGAACACACTTTTCTACTTGACAGGTCACATATCAAGCCGACTATTTTCTTGACAAGAACAAAGACTATGTGGTCGCTGAACATCAAGCTCTACTAAATTCCTCAAGGTGCTCTTTTGTTGCAAATCTATTTCCTCCATTACCCGAGGAAAGTTCTAAACAGTCCAAATTCTCTTCCATCGGTACTCGCTTTAAGGTGTGTTATATTGGAGCTAAATATCTTCTTTATCCTTGGAATACTCAGTAACTTCTCTATTCCCTAATATGTGTAGCAACAACTACAAGCCTTGATGGAAACATTGAGTACGACAGAACCACACTACATTAGATGTGTGAAGCCTAATACTGTACTGAAACCTGGCATCTTCGAAAACGACAATGTCTTGAATCAGTTGAGATGTGGGGTATGTATGTTTTTATGTCGTTTTTTCATCCATTGAATTCAGTTGAAATTTGCATTCTGCTCATGCATCATGGTGCAGGGTGTTTTGGAAGCAATCCGGATCAGTTGTGCTGGCTATCCAACAAAGAGAACATTTGATGAGTTCATTGATCGGTTTGGAGTTCTTGCACCAGAGCTTGTGGACAGGTATGAATCCTCCAGTTATGCTAACTGATTACGAAATGAAACTCTAGTGTGTAATCAGTTAGATATGCGTCTCTTATGTAATTATTTGCAGTTCTGACGAGAAGACAGCGTGCGCTGCATTATGTGATAAAATGGGATTAAAGGGATATCAGGTAAACTACAATGGAAGTGGGAAATTGTAAAGCATTACAACTTTATCCACCATATATGTATTTGCAAGTTGGAACTGACTGTGCATACCCTTTTCTTTATCAGATAGGGAAAACAAAGGTGTTTTTAAGAGCTGGTCAGATGGCAGAGCTGGATGCTAGAAGAGCAGAAGTATTGGCCAATGCTGTGCGACTTATCCAGAGGCGTATAAGAACACATCTTATGCGAAAGGACTTCATCAGCTTAAAAAAAGCTTCCATTCAAACTCAGAAGTTCTGGAGAGGTATTTCTTCACTCATTTGCATCCAGTACTTCATGCCTTGGATATAAGTACTTATTTAGCTCTGACTTCACACTGACATATACTTTACTCAAATGGTGCAGCACGACTAGCTAGAAAGCTTTTTGAGCACATGAGAAGAGTCGCAGCTGCAATTACCATACAGAAGCACACACGAACTCGTTCTGCCTGGAAAGCTTATATACAAGTATACAAATCATCAATAACAATACAGACAGGATTACGTGCAATGGCAGCTCGCAAGGAGCACAGGTTCAGAAGAGAGACTAAAGCTGCCATGATCATCCAGGTTTGTATTATTATGTGAATCGTGACACAAAGATAATTTCATAATCAACCACACTGAACTACTTTGTGGATCTCAGACTCGATGGCGCCAACACAAAGCTTATGTTGCTTACAAACAGCAAAAAAGAGCTTCTCTGATTCTCCAGTGCGCTTGGAGGGCACGCGTTGCAAGAAAGGAACTTCGGAAGCTCAAAATGGTTTGTCAGATTTCCAACTGGAAGTCACACAACATTCATGTGTATTTTAATACATCATAACTAAAACATAAGAGTGTGAACAGGAAGCAAGAGACAATGGTGCACTAAAAGAAGCAAAAGACAAGCTGGAAAAGAGAGTTGAGGAACTCACATGGAGATTAGATGTTGAGAAGCATTTGAGGGTAACTCGCTTAGAGGATGATAGTTGTTTATGTAGATCCTAATATGTTGCCTGGACACAAATGAGTTTGCTAAATTATATCTTTCTGGTAGATTGACCTTGAGGCATCCAAGGGTCAAGAAGTTGCGAAGTTACAATCTGCCTTGCAAGAAATGCAAGAAAAGCTTGAAGAAGCCAATGCAGCAATAATAAAGGAGAAAGAAGCTGCAAAGTTAGCAATTGAACAGGCACCACCAAAGATAGTAGAGGTGCCAGTGGTGGACAATGAAAAAGTTGAGTTGTTGACAAGTCAAAATGAGGAACTTGCGGTATAATTGCTTCCACAATTTTACTCAAAGAATGTTTCACAATTTTATTCTACAGAAAAAATCTCATATCCCATGTTTTGATACAGGGAGAACTTGGTACGTTTAGAACAAAGGCTGAAGATCTTGAGAAGAAGCTTTTTGAGATTCGAAAACAGTCTGACGAATTGTCTCAGGAGACACAAGAACGAGCCTCAAAGATTAATCAACTTCAGGAGATGATTACTAGGTACTGATGAATTTATTGCTTTGGAGTTTGGAAAATTTGACTTGTAGAGATTAAATATCATATTCATTCACTGCCTTGTGATATATGGTGCAGGCTTGAAACAAATTTATCCAGCATGGAATCTGAAAACCATGTTCTACGTCAACAATCGTTGCTTGCATCAGCAGATGACGATAAGACAAAACAAATAGAGAGGTAAAAAAATTACAGTGCGCATGCGATGCATTTGCATTCTTAACCACTCCCCTATGTGAAAGCTTCATAACTTATTACAACAAATGATATGTCTAGTCTGGAAAGCAAGATTGCCATTTTGGAGTCGGAGAATCAGTTGCTCCGCAGCAATTCTGCACTAGCTGCTCAAGCAGTAGTCGCTCCTGTAGTGATTCAGCCATCAGCTATGAAGGTAAAATCCCTCAAGGAAAGGTTTAGTGAGATACTGTTTTGGATTTAACTATTAAATAGGAGTACAAACTTCACTAAGTTTTGTTTTAAATCTAACCAGGTTCTAGAGAATGGACAACAGCTTGGCGAACTTAACATCATCAATGTATGTATTATAACCCAGTGTTACCGAACAACATTCCATAATACAGCAGAAAAAATACCCAAGTAGATCCTTTGATTAATGTCGACATATACTGTGCTTTCAGGAGCAGTTGGTTGTTCCTCCGATAAAGAATTTAAGCAAACAGAAGTCGCTCACAGACCGACAACAAGTAAGTTTGGTTATTTTGTACAGTTTGATATCATTGTGGGAAACAAGTTCCTTTTGTTTAATTAACAGATATTGTGTACGCTCAGTAATGTGTTGTTTCAATTGCTCTGCCTCCACTCTTTCACAGGAAAATCATGATGTCCTCATCAAGAGTCTGACTGAAGATAGGAAATATGACAACAGAAGACCAGCTGCAGCATGCATTGTCTACAAATCACTCCTTCACTGGCACTCATTTGAAGCAGAAAAGACTAACATATTTGACCGTATCATCCATACGATTAGGTCATCTATCGAGGTTGTTGCTCCAATAGATTATTATATAATTTTTCCTTTGCAGTGACAAGAAAGTTGGTAAGTTGTTGACAAACTCATTGGCTGAATACATGTACAGAATGCTAAAAGTTCTGGAGAACTAGCTTATTGGTTGTCGACAACATCAACTCTCCTACACCTTCTACAAAATACCCTTAAAACTAGCAGTTCATCCACAAAAGGATCAAACCGCAGCAGGACTGCACCAGGAAACCTGTTCAATAGAATGACACAGGTAAGTTTTTGATCCAGACTTTTGCTCTGCATGAAAAAGAAGTTCTTGATTGAGATCTCAAATTCATTTAGGACCTTTGACCTGTGATAGTAGTTCATCCTACGTGTTGGAGTTCTGTTTTAACAGCTTACATGTTGGAGTTCTGTTTAAAAGCTGGCATAGGGATAGTAGTCCAGAGGCTGTTGGGCATCTGGACGTGGCTCCTCCTGGTCAATCTTTGTTTTCGTTTTCAACTTCTACTACTATGTCTTTTAAGTTTCATAAAATGCAATGGGGAGTGAAAATCTCCTACATTCAAGGGAAAAAATGAGCTTACTTTCCAAAAAACTGCACTTTCAGAATGCTCGATCATCATCGTCAGGATTAGGTATTTCAAGCGGATACAGTGGAATGATAGGAAGGACAGACACTAAACCAATGGTAGAGGCCAAGTATCCAGCTGTACGTTTCAAGCAACTGTTAACAGCCTACGTCGAGAAGATATATGGCATGATCAGAGATAGCTTGAAGAAGGAAATAAGTGCATTATTGACTATGTGCATACAGGTACATCAGGCATCTCTACGCCCAATCTGTGTATAACGCAATATGATCTTTCTAACAGTTCTCCATGTTCATAGGCTCCAAGAGCTGCTCGTGTGAGACCATCTCGAGGATCATTGAAAAGCATACACTCTAGTGCACTATCAAGGCAAGCATCAAGTGTGCATTGGCAAAACATTGTCAAGTGCCTGAATAATACACTGGAAACTATGAACAATAATTATGTGAGTAGAACCTTACTTGTTTTCAGCTGTCTTCCTTAAGGAAATATAAAATAATTTACAAATTTGTTGAGGATTTTCCTCTTTTATGTTTAGGTACCTCCTATGATAATTAGGAAAACATTCGGTCAAGTATTTGCATATATGAACGTCCAACTCTTTAACAGGTACTGCTAATATTGTACACCTTACCTCAATTTAACTCTTCTTGACTAGACACCGTCATGTGAGATATCATTAGTAAATGCTTCACCAAATGGTTTGAGTCTGAACTATAGCAAAATTATATTTCTTCATTCAGTTTGCTCCTCCGCCGTGAATGCTGCTCCTTTAGCAACGGGGAATTCTTGAAAGCTGGATTACAGGAACTGGAGCAGTGGTGCTCTGCAACAACTGAAGAGGTGAAGTAAAAAAAAATGTGCAAATGTAACAAGAAAAATACTAATGAGCAGAAAATCACCAGACTAATATGTATCTTTTGTAATCCAGTATGCAGGAACATCTTGGGATGAACTGCAACACATAAGACAGGCAGTTGGGTTCCTGGTATGCCTGAGACGATGCTCATATACAATCATAGATTTTCCATATGTCTACGGTGTACCTACTTAATGAAATTAAATTACAGGTTTTGCATCAGAAGTCACACAAAACCTTGGATGAAATCACGGATGATCTTTGTCCCGTAAGTCCTGAACAAGACAAACTTATAAAAAATGTTGAACTTTGCAAAATGTCAAGTTTCAAATATTTAAATTCCGCAGGTTCTGAGCATCAGCCAAATATATCGCATTGGAACAATGTTCTGGGACGACAAATATGGTGCACAAGGTCTATCTCAAGAGGTAAATGAATGCTTGCTAGAACAGACATGTTTTTATTTTCATGCATTACCATGTCTGGTTCCATGAAAGCATGCAAAAGTAAACAATGCTACAGCATTTCCCCCCTTTTCGTAACAAAAATAATCATGTTTTCAGGTAATTGGAAATATGAGAACAATGGCAACTGATGACTCAATAACTACTCCAAATAGTTCTTTCTTGCTAGATGACGATTCAAGGTATGTACACTACCGCACAAAGATGTACATAAAAATAATAACATCAGTAGCCATTGATCTAACACCCTGATGAATGAAATTGCAGCATTCCAATATCCTTGGATGATATATCAAGACTCATGCTTGACATCAACCCGTCTGATGTGGAGCCACCACCACTACTGAGGCAGAACTCTCAGTTCCACTTTCTTCTACAACAGCTTACAGACTGATTACATTGTGTATACAAAGGAAATAGCAACAGGTGCAGTTTTTTTTTTTTGGTGAAGTTCCTGGGTAACAACAGGTGCAGTTTTTTTGGTGAAGTTCCTGGGTACTGAAGATTTTTTTTGTAATAGGAGTGTGCATAGTTGAGTTGTTTGGTTTCTTTCTATCTCGAGTTTTCAGTTTGGGTGGAAAGTATAAGAAAGGGAAATATAGAAAAGAGTTATAGATTTTTTTCATTTGTTTTAATTGTGTGTCAGAGGAAACATTGTAATTCTTTTGTAAAAGTGTATGTATGGAAAGTACATATGTTGATTCTCCCAACTGAATTCAATGAAAACATTTTGTGAATGAATTTATCATCTTAGCCAACTGCATTTGTACAGTCTTCATTATCTTGTGATTATAGCTAGGATCCACATTAGGAAAACGAACACACCAATAAACTCCGAAAGAAAAAAATATCTGAAATGCATGTACGCTGGATTTGCTTTTGGGGTTCATCTCTGAGTGCGGCGTTTTGGAGATCGAGCTACGTGTAGCTATTTATTTTCAAATACTCAGAATTTCGTATTCAAAGTTTCAAAAAAAGACGAAAACAACTGCAGGTAGTCAATGGTGTATTCTACAATGGTGTAAAATCTCAATGCAAACTGATTTGTATTCTAGGCTACATGAAATTTTAAAAATTGACAAATTTATAGTCTTGAAATGTGCACTATTCACTAGTATAAAATTTGTCAGAATTTATCATTTTTGTGTAGCTTAGAATATGAAGTAGTTTGTATTGACATTGTACACCATTGCATTATACATAATGTATGGAATAGAGGAGGAAGAACTGTAAACAAAAACTTGAAACCCTAAGATTAAGATAAACAAACCAAGCAGCGTAGCACCCGAGGATGAGACCTAGCTGTGTCATCTTGCTTCAAGACCATAGATTTGAATTTTCCATTTGTCGTGAGTCCTCATTGGATCGAGGAGGATCGAGGAGCTTTTGTACAGTTTTGGCTTGTGACTTTGATTTTATAAAGAGAGAACTTTGGACCCGTGATTTTTCTATTGTACCACTCCGAGGGCTATAATATTTACGAAACGGTGTTTCGTGAGTGTTATGCCAACAACTTATACACTACAACATGCAGCAGCGTACACCGCAAGGCGACAACATAGGAGGAAGTCTTATTTTTTAGGGTGAAAAGCCAAGATCTGGCATTAATTGGTTGTGTGTGGCAATGGCCTTGTTGAAGGCGTTGTTTTGAGTGCACGGACTTTCCCAAGGGTGAAAACCTAAGATCTATGATCGAGCGATGATGTGGCTTATACATTGTTTTCTTCTTGTTACTTTTGAAGAAGTTAAACTTCAGATGTTTTCATGGTGGTAGATGTGCTGCAACTACACGAAATAAATCACTATAGTAGAGCTTTTCCGTTTTTTCTTCTTGTTGTTTTTTGTGTGGCACCCGTGATGTCTTTAAGATATTCCATTGTTGCAGATTTTGGATGTGATCGACCTCTCTGTGTTATTAATATATTCTCTTTATTGAAAGAGTGCACGAGTCTCAATAGGTACTATGTAGGCATTGACAATAGGTTAGGGGCGTCAGATTGGACATAAGAAATCTGTGGGACTTTCAACTTAGCAAAACCATTGTTTTCCGTTCGTCTCTGGTCTAGAAGGAGACCGGTGATTGACTGATTGTTGCCTTGCGGTTGCAGGATCATGGGCTTCGAAGCATGGGCCATGAAGTTTTTTTTTTTTAGAATTCGCCCATTGGCATTTATTCAATCGACGACATAAAATCTAGCTGAACAACCTCAGCTAGAAATCCAGGGATAGTATCATAAGAGACTACAGAAACATCTAAAGAAAGAGTAGCTCGCGCACACGCATGTGCCACTTTGTTCACTTCCCTTTTTACAAAACTAATTGAAAAACCCTGGAAGTTTGAGAGTAAACACTTCATCTCTCTAACCAACTGGAAGCACGGAGACCGTTGCTCCTTTCCACCATTCCACACCTTCACAATTGTTTGATAGTCTGTCTCAATAGCAACTCGAGGCCACCCCTTCGAACGAGCCAGCAGCATTGCATCTCTACAGGCTAGCATTTCTGCTGTAAAAGGATCGGATACATGCGAATACTTATGACCCTCCACCATAACCACCTCCCCAGCTTCATCTCGGACAATTATTCCTGCACCAGCCAATGATTCTAATGCAGAGATAGCTCCATCAGTATTTATCTTCAACCATCCAGCTGGTGGTCTTTTCCACCTTGGAATGATGCTATCAGCAATCACTGATTCAGTCATAGGAATATCCAACGACTTTACAAATTCATAAACCAGTTCCATAGATTTAAACGGCTGGTATTTCTCCTCTCCATGATTATATTTAGTCCGACTTCCCCAAATTGCCCACATGACAGAAACCACTACAGCTGCATCATACTTCTTGATCAAAGAGGGATCAAGATTATCTCTTGCCCAGGTTGCGGGGTTCAGTTTTGGCAATCTCACTTCAAAAAAATCTTGAGCCGTAACCCAAAAGACTTTTGCATGCTCACATTCCGTAAGAGCATGGAACAGAGTCTCATTATCATGTCCACACAGGGACAGTTTCCCACCTCCTTAATATGCCTTCTATGTAATTCTCCTGCAGCTGGGAGCAAGTTTTTAATTACTCTCCACCAGAATATACGAATCTTTGGCATAACCTTCAGTTTCCAGAGATGTTTCCAGGTGTTTGAATCATCAGTTGAGGACCCTGTACCATCATTAGAAATTGTATTGCGCCTAACCAACTCCCGGTACGTTGACCTCACTGAAAACACACCAGAATTATCCCAACCCCAAGCCCAAAAGTCTTCCTAGAAGGACCTCGGTCTTGGCATACTCAAAATAGCTGCTGCATCAGCAGGGAAAAATGCGCTGCACTTTCTCCTCATCCCATTGATTAGATTCATCATGTAACAAATCTGATACAAGTTGCACCGGATCATCATCAGCTCTACCCAAGGGTTTCATTGACGTAATTCCATCAATCCATTGATCATGCCAAATCGCTGTCGTTCGGCCATCTCCAATTCTACGAATTAGACCTTTTTGTAAAACCTCCCTCCCTTTACAATAATCTCTTCCCTTATTTTGCTGCCATTGTGTTTCTTGTTTCCAAGGTTCCTGATACCGCAGAGAAGCATTGTAAGGAAGTTTTCCTTCTTCATCCCGTTCAGCATGTGTTTGGCAAAAAATTCAGAGTGACCTACCCGCCCACACGAGAAGTAGAAATACGGTAGACACTCATATTGAATAGGGTACCAATCTACCATCTTCCTTTTTTTAGATTCAATCGGAAACCCTCTCATCAGAGGTTCATCCAAATCAATCCACACCCTAGCCCGCAAACTCATGCCCCAGCCGGAACTAGATCCATTGCCACGCGGATCCAAACTGATGAATTCTCCAACTTGTTCCGCAATGGATTTCCCTCTCTCTTTGTTCATCAAGTTGAAAGGCAGATCATCACACCTAAACCAAATCGGCAGTCGTTTGAATTTGATCTCCGACGGTTTCATACTAATATCAAAATCATCCAAGACAACAACATGTTTTGAAACTGTCCACGGTGCTCCATCCCAGATGCGTTTTGGATCTCTCTCAAAATCCATACTTGAAGATATTGCCGCCCTTAGCACTAAAGGTCAAACCTCTAGGGTTGCCCCATTGTGGACGAAGCGCACTATCAATTGTCTGGATATGGAACTTTTTACCTGACAGTACCTTGCCCACAACAGCAAACTTCAATGGAGTCTCGTCGTCCTCCTTCTCATCCTCCATCACCAAGACTCTTTTCTCCTTTGCGGTGAGCCCTAGCTTTGCAAGCTTTTCCGTGACACCAAAGGTCACTTTTTCCCCTCCACCTTCCGCCCCCATCCTTGTACCTTCGTCCTGTGCTCATCCGCCATTGCAGATCCAACCAACAGAGAAAACTGGTCCAAGGCGTGGTGTAGATCGCTCAGAAGCGCCGTGCAGATTTGATCGCCTCCTGATCGCCACACCGCCGCCAGAGCCCCTAAACCCTAAGAAAACGGTTCGGGCTTTTTTTGACTTCATCCATGCGCCATGAAGTGGTTGTGCCGACTTGCGCTAGCACACACCTACTTTGTATAGCAGAACCCAGAAATTCACTTTTACTTTGAATGCATATGCTTCTGGTTTTCCATGTGGTACACTACGACAAGCAAACATTCTGAAGTGATAAAAGATTAAAATAGAAACGGCCTTTAAAGCTTTTGGTTCAAGTCAAACGTTTTCAAGTTTGACCAACTATATAGAAA
Source organism: Lolium multiflorum (assembly GCA_030979885.1). Lineage (NCBI taxonomy): Eukaryota > Viridiplantae > Streptophyta > Magnoliopsida > Poales > Poaceae > Lolium > Lolium multiflorum. Next base: position 77,845,811 of record CM061750.1, on the reverse strand, counting down.
GGGGTAGCAAAAATATATGATGTCGATTTGGTGTATTATGAAATTACATACTCCGTATCAATAAGAATCCAATAATACTATAATGTCATAAATATTTCTAGTTTTACCAATATAGTCGGTCAAATTTCCAGGACAAAAATTAGTATACATTTATGTTGGAATATTAGGCAATTTACGAGTGAGATTAATTACCGAAAGCAACATTACAGATGCACAAGCATACTTAACCAAGTACATCAGACTAAGCACATGCATCAGATCTGAACATGGAACAAGTAGCAGTGCAAGGTAGGAGAGGAAAGACGTACATCGCGACCAGAAGGTCGCACCAGCAGCACCACCATGGAAATAGCCGATGTCGCCCATGGTGTCGTCGGAGTCGTCGAGGAAGCGGTCAAACCGGCGAAGAAGAGCACGAACGAGCGACGATCGCGAGACGCTCCCAAAACCTTACCGCCGTCTCCGGTGCGGGATCTCAACAGGGTTTCGGAGGCTCTCCCGGACGGTGTGCACGGTCGCCAGGATGGGGAAGACTAGAGAGTAACGCAGCAAAAGGAACTTCGTGAGAGAGACGAACTGTAGCGTATGTGACTCCAGATCTGATCCGTCTCTTGGTATAGCCTGGGAGGAGAGCCGACCGCGTTGACACGCGTAGGAAGCCAGGGACACGCGGCGAGCATGCACATGCAGGTCGACACGTACCCAACTCGGTTGGTGCACCAAGCAAAAATTTAGGCTTCCTTGAGTGTGTCTCGAACTCGAACTCGAGTCACGAAACGCGACGTGCGTGCGTGACGAGGCGAGGCGAGCGGGCGGCGGAGGAGGAGGAGTGCGCGAGGGCTCCTTCTATTCTCACTCACTTGGAAGGAGTAGAACAGCAGCTCTTATATACCACTCCAACTCACTCCCAACTAGCAATGTGGGACTAAACTTTGTCCCCAAAGGCTGTCCCAAGCTGCCAACGTGATGGGCCTTGAGATTTCAGGAATTGTAGACTACATGGGCTGCCTTACTGGGTTGCAGCCCATCTACGTTCAACAATCCCCCACCAGATCTCATATGCACATCAGATGACACAATAGTTCCATTCACTGTTTAATATACCTGCACTTCGGTGGAGACTGTTAAGTTGAACTTCCACTTAGGCAAGGTGCTACGCTTGACTACACACCGAACAATGGACTATGCCTTGAATTGTCGGTCTTTGTGCAGCAAGTTTCGCTCAATGCCGGCACGGTACTAGGCTACCATAGCCTTCCCCTCGGGTGGAGCTTATAAGTCATACTCCTCGGCCCTTCATGAGCTTACTAGAGATTCACCCAAATCTCCCACACTACGACCAGTGTCGCTCGTATAGGTGTGTTCTTTAAAGATCGCCCTGTAGGACAGCGTCTTCGCTCATCAAGAGCCGCTCAGAACACATTAAGACATTGTCAACCTGCCTTACAGTAACTATGAGAGAATTGCATCTGCAGCGGAGTGGGAGTATTAAATTTTCTCTCAACTCAGTTACTCCGGTTTGTTTTCCCAAGTCCTACTTCACGGAATTACCGATTACATAGGTTGGGTTACCCCCTCGGCAACTCAAGTGGGTCTCAAACCCATCTCCCTCGATGCAAGGTCTATCATATTTCTTGATAGTCCTTTTGTGAAAGGATCTGCCAGATTCTTAGCACTTTGGACATAATCCAAAGCTATCACTCCGGAGTTCTTCAGTTTTCTGATAGACTTCAATCTCCTCTTGATATGTTTGGAACTTTTCATATTATCCTTAGAACTTTTCACTTTGACAACAGTTTGATTATCACAGTTCATGAGGATGGCCGGTATTGGTTTTTCAAATCAAGGAGCTCACGAAGCCATTCCGCTTCGACAGTAGCTGTATCTAATGCTGTGAGTTCTGCTTCCATAGTTGACCTCGTTAAGATGGTCTGCTTGCAAGACTTCCAGGAAACAGCGCCACCACCAAGAGTGAAAACATATCCACTTGTGGCCTTCATTTTAGCATCTGAAATCCAATTGGAATCACTATACCCTTCAAGTCCTCTTGGATACCCGGTATAATGAATTCCATAACTCATGGTTCCCTTTAGATAGCGCATCACTCTCTCAAGAGCATGCCAATGATCATCTCCCGGGTTGGCCACAAACCGGCTACCACAAACGAGATATCAGGCCTCGTAGCGCAAGCTAAATAATGAGTGAACCAATGATTTGAGAGTATCTCAATTGATCTTTAGTTGCCTTTTTATTCTTTCGAAGCAGGACACTAGGATCATAAGGTGTGAGAGAAGATTTGCAATCAGCATAGCCAAATCTGCTCAACACCTTCTCAACATAATGAGATTGCACAAGTGTAATCCCATTATTCCCATCTCTCAATAACTTGATGTTCAATATAACATCTGCTTCTCCAAGATCTTTCATCTCGAAACATTGAGATAAGAAGGTTTTTACCTCCTCAATCACTTTGAGACTTGTCCCAAGAATTAGTATGTCATCCACATACAAGCATAGGACAACTCCCTCACCCCCACCATGGCGATAGTACACACATTTGTCGGCTTCATTAACAACAAAGCCCACAGATGTCAAAGTTCTTTCGAACTTCTCATGCCATTGTTTGGGTGCTTGTTTGAGACCATACAAAGATTTCTTTAATTTACACACCTTTCTTTCTTGACCTTGTAGTACGAAACCATCAGGCTGTTCCATGTAAATTTCCTCGTCCAACTCTCCATTTAGGAAAGCCGTCTTAACGTCCATTTGATGAACGAGAAGACCGTGTGAGGCAGCCAATGACAGTAGTACTCGTATTGTGGTCAATCTCGCCACAGGTGAGTATGTATCGAAGAAATCTTCGCCTTCCTTTTGGGTATAGCCTTTGGCTACAAGTCGAGCTTTGTACTTCTCAATAGTACCATCAGCTCGAAGCTTCTTCTTAAATACCCATTTACATCCTACAGGTTTACACCCATAAGGACGTAACTCCCACGTTCCATTAGTCGGATGGAATCCATCTCGCTTTGAACTGCTTTCTTTCCAGTAGTCTGCATCGGAGATGCGAGAGCTTGAAATGGTAGTGGGAGTATCATCCACAAGATACATAATGAAATCATTACCAAAAGACTTTGCAGTCCTTTGTCTCTTACTCCTCGTTGGAGCTTCATTGTCATCCTTATCAGAATCTGAACTCTCATCATCAGATTCCTCATCAGACTCCATAGGAGTTTCATGTGTTGGATCAGATTCCCAACTAGACATGCCATGCATGTCTCTCATGGGAAATATATCCTCAAAGAATGTAGCATCTCTTGATTCAAAGATGGTGCCAACATTCATGTCGTCCACTCCAGATTTCACCACAAGAAATCTATAAGCAATGCTATGAGAAGCATAGCCAAGAAAGACACAGTCCACGGTTTTTGGTCCAAGCTTTCGCTTCTTGGTGATTGGCAAATTCACTTTAGCCAAACAACCCCAAGTTCGTAGGTAGGAGAGTGATGGCCTTTTCTTTTCCCATTCCTCATAAGGGGTAATCTCTTTATTCTTGGTTGGAACACGGTTTAGGACATGACACGAAGTCAATATAGCCTCCCCCACCATTCCTTGGATAAACCCGAAACATCTAACATGGCGTTAACCAAATCTGTTAGAGTACGGTTTTTCCTTTCCGCAATCCCATTGGATTGTGGGGAATTGGGAGGCGTCCTCTCATGGATTATACCATGTTCGCACAGAATAAATTGAACTCATTAGAAAAGTACTCACCACCACGATCGGACCGAACCTTTTTATCTTTCTTTCAAGTTGGTTCTCAACTTCAGCCTTATAGATTTTAAAGAAATGAAGAGCCTCATCTTCAGTTTTCAGGAGATACACATAACAATATCTAGTGGAATCATCAATCAAAGTCATAAAATATTTCTTTCCACCTCTTGTCAACTCACCATTCATCTCACATAGATCTGAATGTATGAGCTCTAGTGGTGCCAAGTTTCTTTCCTTCGCAGGCTTGTGAGGCTTGCGAGGCTGCTTTGCTTGCACACAAGCATGGCACTTAGAGCCTTTGACAAAGGTGAATTTCGGAATTAAACTCATATCAGCAAGCCGCGACATACAACCGAAATTAACATGACAAAGTCGTGAATGCCAAACATTAGTTTCATTAACACTAGTGCTTACATGGTTCACAACATTATCACAGAAGTCTTCTAGAGAGAAGCGAAACATTCCCTCACATTCATAGCCCTTTCCAACAAAAGTTCCATACTTAGACAGTACAACTTTATTGGACTCAAATACCAACTTAAACCCATCTTTCATAAGACGGGAGCCACTAACGAGATTCTTCTTGATAGAAGGGACATGCAGCACGTTCTTCAGTTGCACGATCCTTCCGAAGTAAACTTCAGATCTACCGTGCCAACACCACGAACAGTAGCATGTAACCCATTCCCCATCATTACTGAGGAACCTCGGGCCTGATAAGAGGTAAACATGGAGATGTCGGCACACACATGAACATTGGCACTGTATCAACCCACCATTCTGTGGGCTGAAACAGAAAGAACAGTAGGTAAAATATTACCATACCTGTAGTTCCTTCCTCCGGGTTACCAATGACCATGTTGACAGAGTTGAGTTCTGTCCAGCTTGACATTTCTTTCCTTTGCGTTGTGGACAGCGATTAGCCCAATGGCCCGTCTCGCCACACACCCAGCAAGGATCTTTCTTCTCCGTTTTCCCCTTCTTCTTGAAGTTGGTAGTCTGGGAGACTCCCTTGTTCTTTCCCTTGGACTTGTGGGCATTTTTCTGCACCATATTGGCAGCAGAACGTCCATCGGTTCCTCCAGTGTGTTTGTCTTTTGCCCTCGCCTTCTCCTCAACATCCAGAGATCCCATGATATTCTCAACAGAGAACTCATGCCTCTGATGTTTCAGAGAAGTGGCAAAGTTCCTCCATGAAGGGGAAGCTTAGCGACAATGCATCCCGCGACAAACTTGTCCGGTAGCACACACTTGAGGAGCTCAAGTTCTTTGCCATGATCGTCTCTCATGATCGTTCTACTTTGATCGGTTCTCAACCATTTAGCATGCATTTCCTCATACTTACCTCGGCAAGACAAACTTAGTGTCTAGTGCATCCCATGGTTTTTTTCGGAACAACCAACTTGTCTCCAAGTCTCCAACAGGCACCCACAAAGATTACGGTGGCATCCCCGAACGCTTTATCCTCTTCAGGAGTAGCGGACCTCTGGGAGTACCCTCCGCAACTCGGTGCACGCCCATAGAAGTGAGCCACAAGAGGGTCTTATTCTGCCATCTCTTGAAATGAGAACCCATAAACGGGCTCGGTTTAAGCGCAGCAGCAAAACCAGACGGTGAAAATTGCCTATACAAATAAGGTTTTTGGATTGTTGGAATATTAGGCAATTTCCGAGTGAGATTAATTACCGAAAGCAACATTACAGATGCACAAGCATACTTAACCAAGTACATCGACTAAGCACATGCATCAGATCGAACATGGAACAAGTAGCGAGTGCAAGGTAGGAGGAAAAGCACGTACATCGCGACCGGGAAGGTCGCACCAGCACCACCATGGGGGCCGATGTCGCCCATGGTGTCGTCGGAGTCCTCGAGGAAGCAGTCAAACCGGCGAAGAAGAGCACGAACAGTAGCGAGCAGTCGCGCCGAGACGCTCCCCAAAACCTTATCGCCCGTCTCCCGGTGCGGGATCTCAACGGACGGGGTTTCGGAGGCCTGCTCTCCGGACGGCTGTGCACGCAGTCGCCGGGATGGGGAAGACTAGAGAGTAGCGCAGCAAAAGGAACTTCGTGAGAGAGACGAACTGATCCGTCTCTTGGTAATTTAGGCTTCCTTGAGTGTGTCTCGAACTCGAGTCACGAAACGCGACGTGCGTGCATGACGAGGCGAGGCGGGGCGGGCGGAGAAGGAGGAGTGCGCGAGGGCTCCTTCTATTCTCACTCACTTGGAAGGAGTAGAACAGCAGCCCTTATATACCACTCCAACTTACTCAGTGATGTGGGGACTTTGTCCTCAAAGTTTGTCCCAAGCTGCCAACGTGATGGGCCTTGAGATTTCAGAAATTGTAGACTACATGGGCTGCCTTACTGGGTTGCAGCCCATCTACGTTCAACAATTTATTCGTGGTTTTGAGAATCGTGCGAACTGTGTCCTGGTTCTTCCGGAGAGCCACGCACGGCCATGAAGCATCGAACGTTCGCGCATGGAGCAAGCGATCACTGGTCCCTGTTTGGGCGTTTGGCCCTAGCACGACGGGAGTTCATAGCATAAAATTGTTACATTTGTGCTGAAAATATATAAATTATCACTTTTTAGCTGGCTAGCAAACATTTGCCGCTCTACTGCAGGTTCTTTTTGCAATATGCACTAATCTCGAATTGAACTCAAGTTAACAATGTTTTTAACTAGTGAGGCCCGCCTGCATGGATGACGTGACAGAATGATGTGCAGTTTGTTGAGGTGGACTCGATCCCAGTCCCACATATTATCCCAATAAAAGAAAGTAAATATCCAAAACTACAAATAAAAATAAAAAGGAAGTTGTGTGCTTACTTCAGCCTGGATGGTAGAGGACATGTTGCCCCCACCGCTGACGTGTGAGCACCGCCGCCCTCCCGCACTGCCCCCTCCTTCTACTCCCGCACTCCAATTCTGAATGAGCGCGACACTCCGAGGTTACGGGCCAATTAAAGAACTTCTGGATAGTGGGGGTGAAGGAGGAGATGGGTAGGATGCTTTCCATGAGATTAATCGAACAAAGGTGACTTGTCGAGCTCGCCACGACCCAAATATCGACGGCGGCAGTTTTGTCACGTGCGGATCGAGCAAGGGCGTGGTGGCGGCTCTCCGCCCCAAGGAGGGGGCCATGGCAGCCACATCACTCGGCTGCTACGGTGCGTCTCCAAATGGAGCAGGATGCGTTGGCGGCGGCTCTCGCGGAGGAGATGGAAGCCAGGTGGCGACGCTCGAGGGGCTCTAGTCGCAGGGAGGGGCTTGGGTTGGCCATGGTCTCGTAGTGCTCTTGGGTGGGGTCCAGTGGGAGGACGTGGCCCGGCTGCCGGTGGGTGGGAACTGGAGCTGCGGCGGTGGTGGTGGCCAACTGCGCACGAGACCTAGAGGTGTGACGATGTTGGTGATGGTCGGTTGGGAAGAAAAATGGCAACTATTTTAATATTTGAATTTTTACAACATTTACTTTTATAATTGGGCTGTCAAATGGAAAATATTCTGCCTTAGCATTGCCCTGACGTATGAGTCCCACTATCTGATTCAGCATCAATCCGGACTAATTCGAGTTTTAGTGCACATCGAAAAAACGTGTTGTAGAGTGGTAGATTTATGCCAGCCAACTAAAAATGATAGATTTTTTATTTTTCAACATGAATGTGGTAGTTTTATGCTAGTATCAACTGTAGACGCTGACGCCACACACAGCGCGCTGTCTTGTGGAGAGCGTTTTGCACGCGGCGCGCACCTACACCGCAGCCGGCACGCGCTGGGGCACCGGGACACCCGCCATCCGGCCGGCCCTGTTCCGGCCGCGCGTCTCGTCGCGACACCGCTCGCCTAGAGCGGGAGCGGCAGAGAGCCAGCCAAACCACCAGGACCACGCTAGCTCCGGTCATCGTCCGAATAAACAAAAAGTGAAATCAATCAACGCCGGCGTGTTCTTATCCGAAGCCTTCAAAGCGGCGCACCAGACCCATCCCCACGCTTTTCTTCATTTTTTCCTGTCGAAAAAAAACCCCAAAATATGCCAGCCATTTCCGTCAAGTTTCATCAACAACGTACTCCGAGTTATTACCAGTTTCAGGCCAGCAAAAGGTGGGCAGCATCTCACTACCTTTTTTGCTAAATTGGTGCAAGAACAGAATCACATCCTTGTGCAGCATTCGACCTCCTCGGCTTGCACGAATATGGAAGGCCGAACTGAAGTCCTGGCCAGAAACAGGTGGAATGTGGATCAGCTGTCTGGTCACCGCTAGCTGGGACAGACAAAAGAGAAGAACCAAACAGGAGTAGATCTTTCTCCAAACAACGAACCGCTTCCAGATATGAACAAAACCGCACCTTTCGGCCGGGCCGTGGGCTGGCCCAAGGTGGGCTAGGGTTTCTCGTTGCTTCCCGCTGAAGTTATTTAAAGGGGATATCGCTACGGCCACCAAGGCTGCCTATCACTGGCAGACCTGGGAATTTACCACTGAAAAAAAAGATGTGCATTTCAGTAAAAATATTTATTTATGATCTCGTAAATTACTTTCTTGCTCTTCGATTGGATGTGCTGCTCCACCATAGTTTTAATTAGAGAAGGATTTGAAAGTAGTGATTTTCATTGTTTTCTTGTTTGAGGCAGGTTTTTCGTTTTTTTATTCTACTGTTTTACTTTTTTTATTCTACTGTTTAGTGACGTCAGTTTTAGAAAAATAGTGGATTTCGCAACAGATCAAAAATATATCAAACGTTAAGATCCAGTTGAAAAGCATACGCCTGTGTACTCTAATAGCGGCGACTTTACTTGTGACAATATTTTTTACGCATGTATTCGAAGATTGGAATATACATGAGTTGTGCATATGCCCAATGAATCATATACATCATCATGTATATTTTCATACCTAGTTGCACGTTCAACTTTTAACCTATGAACGGTGTTTTAATCATTCTCCTTAGATTTTTTTTTTTTTGCAAGTGTCAAACGATTTAAAATTTAAATGACTCCAAAAATCCATTTGCACGGAGTTTTTTATTGTGTTCCTTTCTAACATGACCTAAACGGGGGTTTCACAAATAAGTGGAATTCAAATCGTTTGCCTATGGCATTTTAGCGTCAGTTTTATGCATGTGTGTTACTTATCCATCATATATGGAGTACGGTCATAATTTAAACAACTCATTGATTTCATTAGACTGGAACCAAATAACAATTATTAAGTTCTTAGAACAAATCTCAAGGGTTAGGTAGAACGCCAACGACGAACACAATAACGCTTTATTTCGTTCCACACATGCATTATTGCCATATTCCGTGCTAGTCACTTCGGCAATTGGCAATTGCATTCTTGTATTGTGTTGCATTGTATGACATCTCATACCAACCAATGTAGTACAAATACCTAAGAATTACATTGCATGATCAACAAAGAATACATTCATAACATGCAATATTATATACACCCGCGCTATACTTTTTAGTCTTTTCTTTATTTCAGCCAAAATCTTTTGTAGTTTCTCTGTCGGTTTTTCTCTTATTTCGAAAAACACTCAACACCGACAGTCGTGCCAGTTTTCACCGGTATAAAATTCTAGGCATGTTAGTCAAATACCAACAACCTTGAGTTTCGCACTTTGAAATTGATCATCACATGACAAGTGTTCCGTATTACACTATTAGTAATCTATTAATGTGATGAATAATTTCACTTATATTTTTATCCATCCCATCATGAAAACTTCATGATGAAGCCACTATGGCTCATGTGGAGATACACGATTAATGTTAGTGCCCAACTAGTTGGAGGATTAGGACGCCTAGTGTCTTCAACCTTCGTACATTTCCATAAAACTTATGAGTTTATGTAGTCTCACTAAATTATACTCTATCATCTTGTAATAAGGTCTTAGATATCACATATATCTCACGCTTCTCTTATTTCTGAAAACAAACTTTTCAGCTCCTTACTTCTCAAACGCATTTGAAAATCAAATTTCATGGAGACAAGACGATTTTAGATACTAATTGAAACCATTTGCTCTTTTAATTTTAAATTGTGTGGAACAATTTTAGGGCTACCGAAAGTTTACAATAGGATTTGATTATTTATTAATTTTTTAACAATACGGTACCAATCCGTAAAGTTACTTGTCAGATTTAACAATTTTTCAATCTCAATTACAAGTCTAGCGCACGGTAGATAACAGATGCCAATTCTATAAAGATAAATGCAAATTAGACTCTGTTCAGGATAATTAGTTCAAGTTTAATCAAATTACTAATGAACTCCCACTGAATTCAACATCCCTCGTCGTTGTTTAGTGGTACACGATTCAAATTCACTACACCAAGTCCGATCATCACGTGAGATGATGTAGTTTCAATGGTGAAAATCAACATGTCGATCATATCATCCATCTGATTCATGTTCAACCTTTCGGTTTCATATGTTCCGAGGTCATGTATGTACATGCTAGGCTAGTCAAGCAAACCCAAGTATATTTCCACGTGCGCAACATAGCTTACACCCGTTGTATGTGAACGTAGAGTCTATCACATCCGAGCATCACGAGATGCTTCAAAAAGACGAACTTTTACAACGGTGCATACGAGGGGAGAACACTTTCTTATCTTGATATTAGTGTGAGGGCTCATCTTATAATACTACCATCGTGATCTAAGCAAAATGAGATGCATAAAAGGATAAACATCACATGCATGGATAATGTGATGTGATATGGACTTTCCTTCTTGTGTCTTTGATCTCCATCTCTAAAGCGCACAAGCATGATCTCATCACCAGCATGGCGTCAAGGTCCATGATGGCACCGCTTCATGGTTGCCCACCATCCATAGAAATTATTACAACTACTAACTCATAGTAATGAAATAAAACTATTACATGGTGATTGACACGCAGGTCATAAAACAATAAAGATAACCATTAGGCTCCTTACGGTTGCCATATTACAATAAGGATCATCTCATACATTGAATATATCACAATCACATATTGGCCACACCACATCACATTCCCTGCAAAAACAAGTTAGACACCTCTAATTTATTTTGCATGGTTTATGTGGCTTGGGGCTTTCGAATAAGAACCATTCTTACCTACGAACATAAACCACAACATTGATACTCAAGTTGTCAAGCCATCAATTGTAAATTAGATATTAACTATAGTGGGAGAGGCAGACACCCGCAAAATCTACTTGTAGAATACAAGTTGCACGTCAATCGTAGAGTAAGTCTCATGAGCAAGGACATATAAAGTTAGCTCGGACCACTTCATCCCACTATCCCGCAAGATGTAAATTACACGATAGAGAGGCAACAATAAGAATATCAAAGCCAACAAATTAATGTGTTCTACTTGTGCAAAGCATCTACACATAGATCTAGCTATGATAACACTGATGTGATTCGCAGCATAGAAAACAAAAATTCCTACGAGATGCGAATGAATTCGAGATCCAATCTAGAAAAGCCAAGATCCAAGATCCAATCTATGAAGATGCAAACAACGAGAAAGTGATATAGATCTAGATATACATATCCTTGTAGATCGTAAAGCAGAAGCGTATATTACACGGTCGATGTAGTCGTACTCCTCGCGATCCAATCTGATCAACGCCGCAACGAATGGCGCCTCCGAGTTATGCACACGTGGAGCACAACAACGTTTCCTCCTTCTTGATCCAACAAGTATGGTACATGGAGAGTTAGATGATATCTAGATGCCAACAGCGCGACGGCGGTGGTGGCTATGGTGTAGAACTCTGGCAGGGCTTCGCCAATCTGTTCCGGAGGAGGAGGAGATGGGAGAGGAGAGGGGGTGGCGGCTAGGGATTGGTTATGGCCGACCCCTGCCCTCTCCTCACTTTATATAGGGGCAGAGGTTGGCTAAGGTGGCCCCCAACTCATTTAGACCCGCCTACCAAAAGGGAACTTACCTTCCAAGCCCCCCCCCCCCCCTTAATTTTAGGGATTTGGCCTTATCCCTTTAGGGGGACGCATGGGGCATGGTGGGTTGCAATCCTAGCCCACGCGGGCCTGGTGCTCGACCATTTTAGCCCATGTGATCCCTCCGGGACAGGTGGGCACCATCATGGGACCCCGGAATCTTCTAGAAGATTCTTGGTACGATACCGGAAAAATCTCGAACTTTTCCGGAATCCTAAAATCAACTTTCCTTATATGAATATTTATCTCCAGACCATTCTGAAGCGTCTCGTGATGTCCTGGATCCCATCCTATACTTTGAACAAACCTTCGGTGTCACCATATTTTCTACCCTAGCGATGTTGAGCATTAGGTGTGTGACCCTATAGGTTCAAGAATCTGCACACATGATCGAGATACCTCTACGATCAATAATCAATTGCTGGACCTGGATGTACATAATGATTCCCACACATTCAACGAAGATCTTTATCGGTTGAACCATGATGTCGAGGATTCAAACAATCTAATATTCCATTCCGTTTGTCTCGCGATATTTTACTTGCCCGAGATTCGATCGTCGGTATCACCATACCTAGTTCAATCTCGTTGCTAGCAAGTACGTACTCTTTACTCCTACCATAACACATCATTCACTTGTGACTAACTCATTAGACACGTTCTTGCAAGCGATATAGAATGCGCGTTACCTGAGCGAGCCCTGAGTATATCTATCCGTTACCGGATGAAAAAATCCCACTCTTGATACATACCACCCAACAAGTACTTTTTGAGATACCCAAAGATACCTTTATGATCACCCAATTATAAAGTGACGTTTGATGTCCTCAAAGAATTCTTCCAGTACAGGTGAGTAGCACCATCTCGTGGTCTAAGGATTGATATATTTGACATTGGAAAGCTACAACAATTACAAATTGACACGATCATATTCCTTTTGTTAGTTAGGTCTTGTCCATCATATCATTCTCCTAATGCACATAATCCTGTTATCAATAACATCCAATGTTCATGACCAGAAAACCTTGATCATCAATTGATCAACGAGCTAGTTAAACTAGATGCTTACTAGGGACTCTGGTTTGTTTATAAAACATACATGTACTAATGTTTCCGCTTTATACAATTATAGCATATAGTATAGATATTTATCATGAACAAGAAAATATGATAATAACTAAATTATTGCTACCTCTAGGGCATATTGCCAACACTATGACCCTTCTTCAACTACGTCATAAAATGATTGATATAGTTCACAAATAGAAACTGATTCGAACATGACCATTACACATAACAGTAGATCCATTTTATTTGTCTACCACACAAGGCTCCTTTTGAAGCATATTCAATATATGAGTTAAAATAGGGCACCCAAAAGCAGTTTTAGGGCAACAATTTTTTATTTCTACGTACCCAAAAATGTATAACAGGGCACTAAAAAGATTTTAGATGATGTAAATAGGGCATCGACACATTCAAACTTCGATCCCGACACACACTACTACATAGTTCGACAATTCAAACTCGACTACAACAAGCACTACATAGTTTGATAAATAGAACTCAAGTCCGACACACTAGTCCTGAGCATCCGAAAACAACTCATACTAGGCTACACCGTTGGACTCCTCCGACTCCATCTTGATTACCGTGGAGAGCCAACCTAGGATGTCTTCTTCTTCGCCTGTGTGACCCTCGCAACAAAGAATTCGTACTCTGCTAGGAGCTCCGAATGTGCGTGGGTGAACCGAGCCATGGGCATCAGACATGGGTGTGAAGTTGTTGTGTGGTGCAACGGTGTTCCTCCTCTATTTGCGCCCCGCACTTCGGGAGCGAGGCACTCCGTCTCCTACCAGCTCTGCACGTCGGGAAAGTTTAGCTTGCTCTTCGGCTGGCTGGACCTCCACGCCACTACGTGGTATGCGTGTGGGGCTACCTCCGTGACTCTAAGGTGCCGAGGCACACCTACTGAACTTAGCATGAGATCGATCTATTCGGTGTAGTGGTCAAAATCCCCTAGATGAACACCAGAAAATCTGATGTTGCTCTTGACGCGTCGACGCGGCGATACCCTATGCTCGATGCGATGGTGGTGACTGAGATGGTGTGACACGATGCGACCAGGAATCGGGGGGAAAGACGGGATGTGGCAGGGGCGGCTATGGGAGGAAGGTAAGAAGGCGTGATGGCGTGTAACTCACACGTTCGTTGGGAACCCCAAGAGGAAGGTATGATGCGCACAGTAGCAAGTTTTCCCTCAGAAAGAAACCAAGGTTTAATCGAACCAGTAGGAGCCAAGAAGCACGTTGAAGGTTGATGGTCGCGAAATGTGATGCGGCGCAACACCGGATTCCGGCGCCAACTAGGAACCTGCACAACACAACCAAAGTACTTTGCCCCAACGAAACAGTGAGGTTGTCAATCTCACCGGCTTGCGTAACAAAGGATTAAACGTATCGAGTGGAAGATGTTTGCAAAGAAAACAGTAAAACAAGTAGATTGTATGCTATGTAAGAATAGGACCGGGGTCCACAGTTCACTAGAGGTGTCTCTCCCATAAGATAAAGCATGTTGGGTGAACAAATTACAGTCGGGCAATTGACAAATAGAGAAAGGCATAACAATGCATATACATGACATGGTAAATATAGTGAGATTTAATCCGGGCATTACGACAAAGAACATAGACCGCCATCCAACCGCATCTATGCCTAAAAAGTCCACCTTCAGGTTATCATCCGAACCCCCTCCAGTATTAAGTTGCAAAGCAACAGACAATTGCATTAAGTATGGTGCGTAATGTAATCAACAACTACATCCTTAGACATAGCATCAATGTTTTATCCCTAGTGGCAACAAGACATCACAACCTTAGAACCTTCTCACGATCCCAGATTCAATGAAGGCATGAACCCACTATCGAGCATAAATACTCCCTCTTGGAGTTAAGAGCAAAAACTTGGCAGAGCCTCTACTAATAACGGAGAGCATGCAAGATCATAAACAACACATAAACAATAGATTGATAATCACCATAATCATAGTACTCTCTATCCATCGGATCCCGACAAACACAACATATAGTATTACAGATAGATGATCTTGATCATGTTAGGCAGCTCACAAGATCCAACAATGAAGCACAACAAGGAGAAGACGACCATCTAGCTACTGCTATGGACCCATGGTCCAGGGTGAACTACTCACTCATCACTCGGGAGCGATCATGGCGATGAAGAGTCCTCGGGAGATGAATCCCCTCTCGGCAGGTGCCGGAGGCGATCTCCTAATCCCCCGAGATGGGATTCGCGGCGGCGTCTCTGTAAGGTTTTCCGTATCGTGGCTCTCACTGGGGTTTCGCGACGGAGGCTTTAAGTAGGCGGAAGGTCAACGCGGGGGCCACACGAGGGCCCAGGGGCAGGGCGCGCGGCCAGGGCCGCGCCGGCCACCCCCTGGCTGCCTCGTGGCCCCACTTCGTTAGGTCTTCGGTCTTCCGGAAGCTTCGTGCAAAAATAGGACCCGGGCGAAAGTTTCGTCCAATTCCGAGAATATTTCTTTACTAGGATTTCTGAAACCAAAAACAGAAAAAGCAACGGCTCTTCGGCATCTTGTTAATAGGTTAGTTCGAGAAAATGCATAAATATGACATATAATGTGCATAAAACATGTAGGTATCATCAATAAAGTAGCATGGAACATAAGAAATTATCGATACGTTGGAGACGTATCAGCATCCCAATTAGTTCTGCTCGTCCCGAGCAGGTAAAACGATAACAAAGATAATTTCTGAAGTGACATGCCATCATAATCTTGATCATACTATTTGTAAACATATGTAATGAATGCAGCGATCAAAGCAAAGGTAATGACATGAGTAAACAACTGAATCATATAGCAAAGACTTTTCATGAATAGTACTTCAAGACAAGCATCAATAAGTCTTGCATAAGAGTTAACTCGTAAAGCAATAAATCAAAGTAAAGGTGTTGAAGCAACACATAAGAAGATTAAGTTTCAGCGGTTGCTTTCAACTTGTAACATGTATATCTCATGGATATTGTCAACATAAAGTAATATAACAAGTGCAATATGCAAGTATGTAGGAATCAATGCACAGTTCACACAAGTGTTTGCTTCTTAAGGTGGAAGGAGATAGGTAAACTGACTCAACAATAAAAGTAAAAGAATGGTCCTTCGCAGAGGAAAGCATCGATTGCTGTATTTGTGCTAGAGCTTTTATTTTGAAAACATGAAACAATTTTGTCAACGGTAGTAATAAAGCATATGAGTTATGTAAATTATATCTTACAAGTTGCAAGCCTCACGCATAGTATACTAATAGTGCCCACACCTCGTCCTACTTAACTTGGACTACCGGATCTTTGCATGCCATGTTTCAACCAAGTGTCACAAAGGGGTACCTCCATGCCGCCTGTACAAAGGTCCAAGGAGAATGCTCGCATTTCGGATTTCTCGCTTTTGATTATTCTCAACTTAGACATCCATACCGGGACAACATGGACAACAGATAATGGACTCCTCTTAAATGCATAAGCATGTAGCAAAGTTATTATTCTCATATGAGATTGAGGATATATGTCCAAAACTGAAACTTCCACCATGATTCATGGCTTTAGTTAGCGGCCCAATGTTCTTCTCTAACAATTTTGCATGCTCCAAGCACTAAAATGATAGACCTTCAGACAAGACGGACATGCATAGCAACTCACATGATATTCAACAATAGTTGATGGCGTTCCCCAGAAGCATGGTTATCGCACAACAAGCAACTTAATAAAATATAAAGTGCATAAGTACATATTCAATACTACGATAGTTTTTAAGGCTATTTTGTCCCATGAGCTATATATTGCAAAGGCGAATGATGGAATTTTAAAGGTAGCACTCAAGCAATTTACTTTGGAATGGCGGGTAAATACCATGTAGTAGGTAGGTATGGTGGACACAAATGGCATAGTAGTTGGCTCAAGGATTTTGGATGCATGAGAAGTATTCCCTCTCGATACAAGGTTTAGGCTAGCAAGGTTATTTGAAGCAAACTCAAGGATGAACAAGTGCAGCAAAACTCACATAAAAGACATATTGTAAACATTATAAGACTCTACACCGTCTTCCTTGTTGTTCAAAACTCAATACTAGATATTATCTAGACCTTAGAGAAACCAAATATGCAAATCAAATTTTAGCAAGCTCTATGTATTTCTTCATTAATGGGTGCAAAGCATATGATGCAAGAGCTTAAACATGAGCACAACAATTGCCAAGTATCACATTATCCAAGACATTTTTAGAATTACTACATGTAGCATTTTCCAATTCCAACCATATAACAAATTAACGAAGAAGAAACTTCGCCTTGAACATTATGAGTAAAGCCTAAGGACACATGTGTCCATATGCAACAGCGGAGCGTGTCTCTCTCCCACAAAGTGAATGCTAGGATCCATTTTATTCAAACAAAAACAAAAAACGAAAACAAACCGACGCTCCAAGTAAAGAACACGGATGTGACCGAATAAAAATATAGTTTCAGGGAGGAACCTGATGATGTTGTCGATGAAGAAGGGGATGCCTTGGGCATCCCCAAGCTTAGACGCTTGAGTCTTCTTAAAATATGCAGGGATGAACCACGGGGCATCCCCAAGCTTAGAGCTTTCACTCCTCTTGATCATAGTATATCATTCTCCTCTCTTGACCCTTGAAAACTTCTTCACACCAAACTTCAAGCAAACTCATTAGAGGGTTAGTGCATCATTAATAATTCACTCATTCAGAGGTGACACAATCATTATTTTCACTTCTGGACATTGCATAATGCTACTGGACATTAATGGATCAAAGAAATAAATCCAACATAGCAAAAGAGGCAATGCGAAATAAAAGGCAGAATCTGTCAAAAACAGAACAGTCTGTAAAGACGAATTTATAAATGGCACCAGACTTGCTCAAATGGAAAAACTCAAAACTAATGAAAGTTGCGTACATATCTGAGGATCACGCTCGTAAATTGGCAGATTTTTTCGAATTTTCTACAGAGAATTATGCCCAGATTCGTGACAGACAGCAATGCTGTTTCTGCGCAGCGATCCCAAATATAACATCAACTTTGACATAGAAACTTTACTTGGCACAAAAACATGATAAGGAGAGGTTGCTACAGTAGTAAACAACTTCCAAGACTCAATAAAACAAAAAATTGCTGTAGGTAAAAACATGGGTTGTCTCCCATAAGCGCTTTTCTTTAACGCCTTTCAGCTAGGCGCAGAAAGTACAAATCAAGTAACATCGAGAGTAGAAGCATCAACATCATAGCTTGTTCTAATAATAGAATCAAAAGGCAACTTCATTCTCTTTCTAGGGAAGTGTTCCATACCTTTCTTGAGAGGAAATTGATATTTAATATTACCTTCCCTCATATCAATAACAGCACCAACGTTCAAGAAAAGGTCTTCCCAGACAATTGGACAAGATGCATTGCATTCGATATCCAAGACAACAAAATCAACGGGGACAAGGTTATTGTTAACCGTAATATGCACATTATCAATCCTCCCCAAAGGTTTCTTTTTAACATTATCGATTAACATCCAAATAACAATTCTTTAATGGTGGCAAGTCAAGCATATCATAAATCTTTTTAGGCATACAGAAATACTTGCACCAAGATCACATAAGGCATTACATTCAAAGTCATTGAATTTCATTTTAATGATGGGCTCCCAACCATCTTCTAACTTTCTAGGAATAGAAGTTTCAAGTTTTAGTTTCTCTTCTCTAGCTTTTATGAGAGCATTTGTAATATGTTTTGTAAAGGCTAAATTTATAGCACTAGCATTAGGACTTTTAGCAAGTTTTTGCAAGAACTTTATAACTTCAGAGATGTGGCAATCATCAAAATCTAAATCATTATGAGCTATAGCAATGGGATCATTATTCCCAAGGTTGGAAAAAATTTCAGCAGTTTTATCACAAACAGCAGTTTTAGCAATTTCAGGCAGTTTTGTACGCTTTGCACTAGGAGTAGAAACATTGCCAACACCAATTATTTTACCATTGATAGTAGGAGGTGTAGCAACATGTGAGGAATTAGCATTACTAGTGGTGGTAATAGTCCAAACTTTAGCTACATTATTCTCTTTAGCTAGTTTTTCATTTTCTTCTCTATCCCACCTAGCACGCAATTCAGCCATTAATCTTATATTCTCATTAATTCTAACTTGGATGGCATTTGCTGTAGTAGTAATCTTATTATCAAGATCATTATTAGGCATAACCTTCAACTTTAAAAGATTAACATCGAGGCAAGCCTATCAACTCTAGAAGCAATAGTATCAATTTTATCAAGCTTTTCCTCAACAGATTTGTTAAAAGCAGTTTGTGTACTAATAAATTCTTTAAGCATGGCTTCAAGACCAGAGGGTACATTCCTATTATTGTTGTAAGAATTCCCATAAGAATTACCATAACCATTACCATTAGCAGAAGGATATGGCCTATAGTTATTACCAGAGTTGTTCCTATAAGCATTGTTGTTGAAATTATTATTTTTAATGAAATTCACATCAACATTTCCTTCTTGAGCAACCAATGAAGCTAAAGGAACATTATTTGGATCAACATTAGATCTACCATTCACAATCATAGACATAATCGCATCAATCTTATCACTCAAGGAAGAGGTTTCCTCAACAGAATTTACCTTCTTACCTTGTGGAGCTCTTTCCGTGTGCCATTCAGAGTAATTTATCATCATATCATCAAGAAGTTTTGTAGCCGCCCCCAATGTGATGGACATAAAGGTACCTCCAGCAGCTGAATCCAATAAATTCCGCGAAGAAAAATTTAGTCCTGCATAGAAGGTTTGGATGATCATCCAAGTAGTCTCCATGGGTTGGGCAATTCTTTACCAAAGTTTTCATTCTCTCCCATGCTTGAGCAACATGTTCAGTATCAAATTGTTTAAAATTCATTATGCTACTTCTCAAAGAAATAATTTTAGCGGGAGGATAATATCTACCAATAAAAGCATCCTTGCATTTAGTCCATGAATCAATACTATTCTTAGGCAAAGATAGCAACCAATCTTTAGCTCTTCCTCTTAATGAGAAAGGAAACACTTTCAATTTAATAATATCACCATCTACATCTTTATACTTTTGCATTTCACAAAGTTCAACAAAATTATTGAGATGGGCAGCAGCATCATCAGAACTAGCACCAGAAAATTGTTCTCTCATGACTAGATTTAGTAAAGCAGGTTTAATTTCAAAGAATTCTGCTGTAGTAGCAGGTGGAGCAATAGGTGTGCATAGGAAATCATTATTATTTGCATTTGTGAAGTCACACAACTTAGTATTTTCAGGGTTGGCCATTTTAGCAACAGTAAATAAAGCAAACTAGATAAAGTAAATGCGAGTAACTAATTTTTTTGTGTTTTCGATATAAAGAGCAAGACAGTAAATAAAGTAAAACTAGCAACTAATTTTTTTGTATTTTAATTTAGTGCAGCAAACAAAGTAGTAAATAAAATAAAGCAAGACAAAAACAAAGTAAAGAGATTGAGAAGTGGAGACTCCCCTTGCAGCGTGTCTTGATCTCCACGACGGCGCCAAAAAGAGCTTGATGGCGTGTAACTCACACGTTCGTTGGGAACCCCAAGAGGAAGGTATGATGCGCACAGTAGCAAGTTTTCCCTCAGAAAGAAACCAAGGTTTAATCGAACCAGTAGGAGCCAAGAAGCACGTTGAAGGTTGATGGTCGCGAAATGTGATGCGGCGCAACACCGAGATTCCGGCGCCAACTAGGAACCTGCACAACACAACCAAAGTACTTTGCCCCAACGAAGCAGTGAGGTTGTCAATCTCACCTGCTGTAACAAAGGATTAAACGTATCGAGTGGAAGATGTTTGCAAAGAAAACGTAAAACAAGTAGATTGTATGCTATGTAAGAATAGGACCGGGGTCCACGGTTCACTAGAGGTGTCTCTCCCATAAGATAAAGCATGTTGGGTGAACAAATTACAGTCGGGCAATTGACAAATAGAGAAAGGCATAACAATGCATATACATGACATGGTAAATATAGTGAGATTTAATCCGGCATTACGACAAAGAACATAGACCGCCATCCAACCGCATCTATGCCTAAAAGTCCACCTTCGTTATCATCCGAACCCCCTCGGTATTAAGTTGCAAAGCAAGACAATTGCATTAAGTATGGTGCGTAATGTAATCAACAACTACATCCTTAGACATAGCATCAATGTTTTATCCCTAGTGGCAACACACATCACAACCTTAGAACCTTCTGTCACGATCCCAGATTCAATGAAGGCATGAACCCACTATCGAGCATAAATACTCCCTCTTGGAGTTAAGAGCAAAAACTTGGCCAGAGCCTCTACTAATAACGGAGAGCATGCAAGATCATAAACAACACATAAACAATAGATTGATAATCACCATAATCATAGTACTCTCTATCCATCGGATCCCGACAAACACAACATATAGTATTACGGATAGATGATCTTGATCATGTTAGGCAGCTCACAAGATCCAACAATGAAGCACAACAAGGAGAAGACGACCATCTAGCTCTGCTATGGACCCATGGTCCGGTGGTGAACTACTCACTCATCACTCCGGAGGCGATCATGGCGATGAAGAGTCCTCCGGGAGATGAATCCCTCTCGGCAGGTGCCGGAGCGATCTCCGAATCCCCGAGATGGGACGGCGGCGGCGTCTCTGTAAGGTTTTCCGTATCGTGGCTCTCGACGGGGGTTTCGCGACGGAGGCTTTAAGTAGGCGGAAGGTCAACGCGGGGGGCCACGAGGCCCCAGGGGCCGCGCGGCCAAGCCCTAGGCCGCGCCGGCCACCCCCGGCTGCCTCGTGGCCCCACTTCGTTAGGTCTTCGGTCTTCTGGAAGCTTCGTGCAAAAATAGGACCCTGGGCGAAAGTTTTCCAATTCCGAGAATATTTCTTTACTAGGATTTACGAAACCAAAAACAGCAAAACAAGCGGCTCTTCGGCATCTTGTTAATAGGTTAGTTCCAGAAAATGCATAAATATGACATATAATGTGCATAAAACATGTAGGTATCATCAATAAAGTAGCATGGAACATAAGAAATTATCGATACGTTGGAGACGTATCAAGGCGGTAGGTAATGTTCAGCGGGGCAGTTGCGCTACGCGTGGCTGCCTTTTTTTTTGCGACATCCACATCGTGCCGCAAATATGTAGCATGAGGGGGGGGGGGATTTGAGGCAACCCCACGTTTGTTTTGCAACACCAAATAGATATAGGGTTGTGTAGACACTTTTTTAGCCCCGAATACCATAAAAACATTTTTTCCACCAAGTCTAGTTTATATTGTATATTGGAGATGGACGTGGTGTTTTTGGCTCATAGGTGCAAATGCACCTACTGTGAAAAATTCATTTAAAATATATTTAAAGCTTTTTTCTTTAAAAAATCAGGCTATACATCTAGATACTATGTTCACACACAAAATTTTATGAGAAAAGGATATTTTTTGTGTGCTGTGAAAACAAATTTTTTTTGGTGAGAAGCTATGTAGGAGCACCTAAAATTTTCTTTTTTAGGCAAGTCACAAAAATATCACTCTTCATGAAATTTTGTGAACGAACATTAAATGTCTCGATGTACAACTAGATATTTTTCTGATTTTTTAAATATTCTACTACCTTCATTCCAAGGCTTAACATTTATATTATTTTTAGAAAATGAAACTATGTTAAGTATGGCTGAGTTTTTACCAAAAAAACGTTAACATGCAAAATACAAATCAATACCATTAGGTAGATAATGAAATATATTTTCAGATGTTATCTACAAAATATTATATTTATTGATGGATTTTTCTGAAAAATTAATCAAAATTTACTTGGTTTAACTTTTTTTTTAAATACATGCCTTATTAAACTTTGAAACGAAAATAGTACAATATACCAAAAAAATTGCCTGATTGGAAATTGCTCGTACTAGTTGTTTTTAGGGCAGGAAGGTGGTTGCATGACACTGCTTCCCTGGGTGCGCGGAGCAAAGGAAGTCCGGAAGATAAACGAGCGGCGGGATGGGCCGGAACCAGGGCCTGTGAACCATCCAAAACCCCCCTCTCGCCTCTGCCTCTGCTTGGCTCCTCCCTTGGCCGCCTCGCGTGAGTCTGTGGCGGCTATCTTCGTTTCCCTCTCCTCCTCACCTCCCCCCTCCGTCTTCCTCCTCCCTCACCCTCCTCTAGGGTTTATCCATCGCCTCCGCACCCACCTTCTTCATCTCCACCACCCCTCCCACACCCCACCGCCGCCGCGCGGCCACCGTCGGCCCCGTCCGCAATCTTGGGCATCGGTTTCCGAGGTACGAGCTTCTTGCCATCCACCGGTTGCTTAAACCTACCCCCACGAATTCTGGGTGCGCGGTGTGCCACCATCTAGGTTTTCTAGCCCGGCGGCTCCCGTTTCGAGCTTCTCGGAGAAGCGGTTGCTGAAACCGTTCTTTTTTTTTTTCTTGGTAATTGCAGCCGTCCGGGATGGTGTACGGATCTGCCACCGCCGCGAATGCGCAGGGCGCGGAGCTCCACGCCGACATGCAGAAGCTGTCCCTGGAGGGGAAGAAGGACGGCGCCGACGCCGCCAAGAAGGTAGCTTTCCAACGCGGCGGCTCCTTTCTGTTGCCCCTTTTCTACTTGCGTGTGCGGTTCTTGGAAGAGAGGTTGCTAAAAAAAACCGCTGCTTTTGGTAAATTGCAGCCATACGGGTCAGGCAACGCCGGCAATTCGCAGGCCGTGGAGCCGCACGTGGACAGGTCGATAACGCCGCTGCTCCAGGAGGCCATGGATCCCAACTTCTTCTACCAGCCCAATGGATACCCCTCACCGGCCTACTACTACCCTAGCGGTATGTCTGTCTGTCTCGGCTATTTCTGGACGGTGGCTAGGTTCATTAATTGTGGATTGGCTATTTTCGGATGTCTTGAGAGTCATTAATCGAGGAGCTCAATTTTTTGTGTGCTCCTGGTCAGGTTATGATGGCTCGACCAATGAGTGGGACTCCAGGTATGCTGGTCATGAAGGAATGGAGATGCCCCAGGTGAGTTTACAAGTTAAGACTTGTGCTATCGACAGTGTGCAGCCATTTTGTACTATGTAGTATGACTGAGTATAATTAATGTATAGTCAGAGTATGCGTTTTTACCTGTGTTTCGGAGGCTAGGACAAAGCATTTAGATAACAAATGTGCCCATGTACATGGTGAACTGTTTCTGGACTCTTTCTCACCTGTTTTTTAAGAGACTAGGACCAACATTTAGATAGCAAACGTGCCCATGCAGATTTGAATTTGGAATGTTGCTGAATTATTTATTGACTCTGCTATATGAAGTTATAAAATTGACTAACTGTTTCTGGACCCCTTTTCACCTGTGTTTTAAGAGTCTAGGACGAAACATTTAGATAGCAACTATACCCATGTAATTTGTGAATTTGGAATGTTAATGGATTGTTTATTGACTCTGCTATATGAAGTTGTAAAACTGACTAATTCTGCTGTTGCGTCTTTGTAGCAGAATGTGTATGGTGACATGTACCACGGATATGGTTATGCTCCATATGGCCCGTATCCATCCGGTTCTCCTGTCCCGTCTACCGGGCATGACGGGCAGTCATATGCAACACAGCACTACCAGTACCCTGGCCAATACTATCAACAGCAGGCTCCCACCAATGCGGTCCATAGTGCTAATGGTGCCAATTCTCAGTCTGAGTTGCCTTCTGTTGCCGCTCACCAGGCTCGTGCTCCGGTAGCTTCAGCAAAACCAAATAATGGGACTGCTAGTGGGATTGCAAATGCCAACAGTTCGCTACCCCGCAAGCAAACTTACCAGAATGTATCAGTGACCAACACTGGTTCGTATGGAAGAGGGCCTTCACATGGTGGACCTTCCGCTAGCAATTTTGGCCACAGTGGTGTCCGTTCTCCAGGTCAGTGGTACGAGGTGCCAGTCTACTCTAGTGGGCATCAGAGATCAACTGCTAGCTCCACGTCTTATGGTTCTAATTCGTCTTCAGCGAAAAATCAGAGTCACCGTCCAACAGCAAACCTCATGGTATGTTTTTGCAAGCTATTCAATTTCCTTGTTATTGGGATGTAGAGCTTTTCTTAGTAATTTCAGTCCTTCATAATTATGTCATATCATATGACTGTTCATACCCTTTCCTATAAGAGAATGGTTTCCATTACTTTGAGAATCGCATTAGATAAGAAAAGAAATCAATAGAAGTCCTTACATTATGATGATACATCTAACAACATGATAAATTCCATGTGAGTTTCATGATATTCTGCGGTGTCCTCGCATAAAACTTAGCTCTCCGTTTCTGTTTGTTTCCAGGGTATGCATACACAGGTGCCTTCGTCTGGGATGGGCCTGAGCTCTCATAGTTATCCTGCTAGTAGGATGTACCCTGATAGCAGATTATATAGTCAGTACGGGAACACGCTGAAAGCTGGGCTTGGTTTTGGATCTAATGTCTATAACTCGAGAAACAATGGACAGTGGGGAGTCGTGGATACCGTCAAATACAAGCCTAGAGGCCGGGCACCTTTTGGGTTTGGCAGTGAGAATCAAGATGGCTTCACCGAGCTTAACAGAGGACCAAGATCTGGTGGATTCAGGCACCAAAAACCATTTGGACCAACTGTCACTATTGCTGTGAAGGGCCAGGCCCTCCCTTCAGCCGGGAAACAGGAGAATAGTGTCCTTCCAGATAAGAGCCAATTCAACCAGGAAAATTTTCCTACAACATACAAGGATGCAAAGTTCTTCGTTATCAAATCTTACAGCGAGGATGATGTGCACAAGAGTATCAAATATAATGTGTGGGCAAGCACTCCTAATGGAAATAAGAAGCTCGATGCTGGATACCGAGAAGCTCAGGAGAAACCCACTGAATGCCCTGTGTTCTTATTTTTCTCTGTAAGCATTTTTTTTTTGAGAAATTCTGTAAGCATGTTGATACTGCATCTTATCATGCATTCTTCATTTAGCATCTATATTGACCTTAAGCTTGTTCTTTTAGGTAAATACAAGTGGCCAATTTGTTGGTATTGCCGAAATGGTTGGTCCTGTTGACTTTGACAAGACAGTGGATTACTGGCAACAAGACAAGTGGAATGGCTGCTTTTCAATCAAGTGGCACATCGTCAAGGATATCCCTAACAACATTTTGAAGCATATTACATTGGAAAACAATGACAATAAGCCTGTGACAAACAGCCGTGACACACAAGAGGTATACTTGCTGAAAACTGTTTTCAATGACTGCTTGTTAATTAAGGGATATAATTTATAATTTCATGATGTTGATATTATGTACTATGTTAGATGTTATAGCTTGTTTTCGTATGGACATTCAAATTTTAGATATGGTTACGTGTGAACCTTAGTTAATTTGAACAGCAGGACTTGAAAAATTGATCTACTTGTTATGGTCTTGGGTATGCTAAAAGTCAGGATGTGATTCTGTACATTAACGACTTGAGAATGTTCAAAAATTGATCTACTTGTTATGGTCATGGGTATGCTAAAAGTCAGGATGTGATTCTGTACATTAACGACTTGAGAATGTTTGTTAAGGCCTTGGCCGTATTTGGGTGCACATATGCAATTTTCTGGTGAATCAGTAGGTAATGCATTTTATCCATTGACGGATTGACCAAAAGAACATCTAGGTTCAGAGGGTTGGCCAATCCATTTATGTAAATGCTTCCAGTTGTTGATTGATGTTTTGACGAGTTGACGAAAAGAACGGGTAGTTCAAAACTATGATTGAGGTTTTTAGTCACTTCTGAACTAATTACTTATGGTCTGCCTTGTTGTCTCCCTGATCCTGCAGGTTAAGCTTGAGCAAGGTCTTCAAATGCTCAAGATTTTCAAGGAACATGTCAGCAAGACCTCAATTTTGGATGATTTTCCATTTTACGAGAACCGACAAAATTTGATGCAGGAAAAGAGAGCAAAGCAGCAGCTGCTTCAAGGCCAGGCAAGTGTTTTATCCGTATGTTAGAGCGCCATGTGGTTGACAATTTAAGTATTTCATGACACCAGCTATGGTTGTGTTGATATAGATCCTGATGCCTGCTTGTTATTCACATTGTCCAGGGCGGTGATGAGAAGGAGAAGAATGCAGTTAATGGGAATTCCGCAGCACAAAACCAGACATTGAGCAAGGAGAGTACCGCCCCTGTTGCTGGGGAAGAGCTGAACGCTTCCAAACCTGCAGCTGAAAGTGGCGCTGTGAACGGCAATTAGCGCATTATATTTCGTACGCCTATTGCTGTAACATGGGACCCATCACGCAAAACTCTATAGTGTCTGCAAATCGAGTGCGTGGATCGTACCTGGGAAACTAAATTTAGGTCGTGTGACTGTCAGCGTTAGGTCACTTATATACCTTGCGACATTTGGGTTCTTATATGACCCTTTTCTATTTCCCTTTCGGAGTCTTGGTTTAGTATTTTCAGCTATTTGTTATTGTTAGCTAAGCATCAAATTTTCGGTACATCTGGACAACATTAAGGTAGTAGTTTTTTTGAGTGTTGCGGTACTTGAGAAATTAATAAGAACAACGAACTCCTGGTTTTCTGGTCCCTTGTTTTTGTATGCTGTGTTTTGTTTTGCTTGATAGCTGGTGCCGGATGATCTTGTTTTCCTGTGACTATCTTGGTTGAGCATGTTGGTTTTGTAGAGCCGAACTACTAGCTTGGCGTAATCTACCGCCTTCAGAGTAGAACTAGTTACTGTAGAAGAACTTGCTCCCCTAAGAGCATCTCTAGTGGAAGGTGCAAATTTGGACGTGTATATGTCTATATACACGTTCATATACACATTGCTAAATTTAACACCTCCCATCAGTGGAACGTGTATCAGGACGTGTAAATCAGGACGTGTATATTCCAACGGCTATATTTTCATAAGCAACGCTGCGTTGATGGTGCTGCTTGATGCTGAGTTGATGGGGTTGCTTGCTCTCCAATTGGACTTTCAGGTTGTGTTTGTGAGAAAATAAAACCAACCGTGTCCAAGAAACTTTGGTCACCATCCATCTGCAAACAATGAACACACAGCCAATGTCTATATATCAGACCACAACATAGCAATTTCTACATACATCAAACTCTTTATATCAAAAAATTGTCCCGTAGCAATGTCTATATATCAGACCACAACATAGCAATTTCTACTCTACATACACTAGCAAATCTCCAATTCCTTGCACCAAGCCACCAGCAACCAGCATTCCAACTCGTCCCACACACAGCCACCATTAATCCCCATCGTCCTCCACTCTCCAGGCCGTGACCCGCCCCACTCGAGGCCGCCCCGACCCCTACCCTCCACGGCGCCCCTGTCCAAGCCGTGCGCCGCCCCGAGCCCCTCCCTCCGCGGCGGCCCCTGTCCAGGCCGTGCGCCGCCGCCCGCCGGGAAATCCCGCGCCCCCAGCCGCCCCAGCACTCCCCCTCGTCCTCCCCTCTCCAGGCCGGGCGCCGCCCAAGTCGAGGCCTTGAGCCCCTATCTCCGCGTCGGCCCCTGTCCAGGCCGCGCCGCCGCCGGGAGATCCCGCGCCGCCGCCGGGAGATCCGGCCCCAACCAACAACGGGAAAAAAAGAGGGCACAGGAGTGCATACCGGAGGAGGGAGAGGGAGAGGGCCTGGCCGCCGGCGAGCTGCGATGGCCTCCGGCCGGGCGCGGGTCGAGGGAGTTGTCTCCTTTTCCTCCGTTCACGAGCGTAGCTCGCTCGTGTTTATTTCCACGCCGGGTACCCTCGTGGATAGGAGGTGTAAATATCCACGCCGTTATACACGAGCCACTGGGAGGCGTTTTTGGACCCAAAACGTGTACATTTGGCATACACCTCCATATACACCTCCCACTAGAGATGCTCTAAGAGATTAACCAGAAAAATGTTTGAGCACAGAAGCAAATCCTAGAATCACCAAAAGAAAAGGGAATCCTGGAATCGCTGTTCTCTACCAAGCTCGCGCCTAGTTTACCCGAGTGAGAAAAAGAATCGAGGGATCGAGTTTCATTCTGAATCAACTCATCGATCCAACTCGCTTTTGGCTATTTTAAATCGTCAGAGTTGAGAGGGTGACAGTTACGAAGGCTTCAGTGCGAAGACCAAGTTCAGTTTAGAGCTCATGCTCTTTTCTTTCTCCTCTCGGTCTCTCTCGAGTCTCGAAGCCTCGTCTCTAGTCCTCTCCTCGTGGTCTGACCGGAGCTCCTCTCGCCGGCGCAGCCGTGCGGAGCGAGCGAAGGGATGGTGCTGGTCCTAGTCTTAGGTCTAGTTTCTGTCTAGAGTCTACCTATATGGAGTATGAGGGTAGGTTGGTGGATCCAGGCGGCCAGATCTGCCACACCATGGATCTCCAAGGCTTTGCTGCGTCTCTCTGGTGGCAAGTTGAAGCGCATGTGGAAATGAGGAGGTTGTGCATCCCTCGAAATAAGGTCTGCATGTGGAGCTTGGAGCTGGGTTTTTTTGGACCGGGCCCTGCTCCGTTCGGTGATTCTTGGCCTAGCAGCGGCGCTCCCATGGAGGGAGCCGAAGGCTGCTGTGGTGAAGGCTCTGAGCAACTCCTTCAATAAGGTCTAGGTTCATCTGGTTGGTGTCTCAACTCTCTCTACAAGCGGAGTTCATCCTCTTCCTTTGGGCTACCATGGTGGTGGAGTGAGGCGGCGGCTGGCCGTTGCTTGTGGTGAAGCTAAGGAACTGCAGGGGATATATGGTGCTATTTCTTCCTGGAGATCGGTGGCCCTGGTTTGGCTGCCGACTCAAGATGCCGTAGGGCGGCTGATCCAGATGCTGATGCGATGGCGTCAAGCTTTCAACCTCCTTCGGAGGCCCCTTCTCGGATTCGCGGCGGCACTTTTCTTCCAGCTGAGACCAAGTGGTTTCGTCCCCGGTCCTGGTTTGGAAGGCCACCGTGCTAGTTCTCAGTTCACCGGCGGTTATGGAGGACCTGATTGTGTTTCTTCTTCTATATTCAAGGTTCTTTATGCTTATGTTGAGGTCCAGTTTGTAATAGCCTTGTCAGTTGTGGACTTTTTTGTAATTTGTACTACACCGCTGTTATCAATGAGAAGCACCTAGGTCCGGGGCCGTTCCCAGTTCAAAAAAAAAGAAGTTTAGAGCTGATCGAAGCGCTTCCACAACCAGCAAAGCGGTGGCAGCAGAATCGTGTAACCCCGTGTACGTGTCTGAAACCGATAATCCTAGACCTACGGACGATTCGGCTTACGGAAACTTATACGGGCTGACGTGTTGCGAATTTATTGGATGCGTTTTGATTTTCCCCTTGAATCATGGGCCACGTTCTGATTTTGTGCCTGGCTTGATGCTGCCCGTAAGAAATTTCCGTAACAAAATTTTGTAGGTGTAGCATTACTCGTCTGAAACATGCAAACACCTGTCGGAGGGAGGCCCAACACCTGTCCTCGTCGCCGTCGGACACTCCACAGTGCAAACGCCACTCTTTACCTCGTCCTCCTCGCACGCCGCCTCTCAACTCAACTTCTCCCCACCCGAGACCCTCGCCGCCTCCAGCTGCACCATGCCGCTGCCGGAAGAACACGTCGAGGAGGCACCGGCGCTCCTGGAAGAAATCCTGGAGCAGGTCTTCCTCCGCCTCCCGCCGGACGAGCCGGCGTGCCTCGTGCGGGCCTCCCTCGCCAGCAAGCTCTGGTTCGCCCTCCTCAACGGGCCTCGCTTCCGCGGCCTGTACCGCGACCACCACGGCCCTCCGCCCATGCTCGGCTTCCTCAGCTCCACGCCCTGGGACGAGACGGAGGAAGGAGACCCCGCCGCCGTCCCGCCTTTCGTCTCCACCACGGGGTTCCTCGCGCGCGTCCCCGACGGCGGCTGGGGGCGCACGGACTACACCGCGTGGGACTGCCGCCATGGCCGCGTCCTCCTCGGCGAGAAAGATAGCGCGGTGCCGGTGCTGCAAGTCGACAGGAAGCTCGCCGTCTGGGACCCCGTGACGGGCCGCCGGAGGGAGCTGCGGGAGCCCGAGGTGGTGTACGGCTACGGCCTCTACGCCGCCGCGGTGCTCTGCGCCGTCAGCGGCTGCGACCACCTCGCGTGCCACCAGGGCCCCTTCCGGGTGGTGCATTTCTGCCTGCACAGGCCCGATGGTGCCGATGATTTCGTCGCACAGGCGCGCGTGTCTTCGCTGGAGATGTGCTCGGATGCTCATCCTGCCGAGTGGAGCGGCCCATGTCCCGGTGTTTCTGTTGGCGGCGAGGGGCACATCCTGCCAATGCCCCCCGTCCTGGTCGACGACGCCCTCCACTTCATGCTCGCCCATGATGGCTTCGGCGACGTCCATTTCGTAGACATCCTAAAATACGACTTGACCCGTAACTGCCTATCGTTGCTCGATGCGCCGAAGGCAGGGGTTGACATGGACGCTGCATCCATGCTCATGGCGATGGAGGATGGCAGCTTGGGGTTCGCACACCTGAAGAGGTCAACTCTCTTTGTATGGTCAAGAGACGTCGGTTCGGACGACGGAACCGCAGCATGGGCTCGGCGTAGAGTCATCGACCTCAAAAACCTTCTGCCCGTTCAAGATCCCCAAAAGGATGATATGAGGCTGCTTGGTTCTGTAGAGGGCGGCGATGCCGTGTTCGTCAGCACGGACCTGGGCATCTACAAGATTGATCTGAAGTCGCTACGGCAGAAGAAGATATCAGATGGAGAGTATTTGGTTTCTTTGATTCCATTCATGAGTTTCTACAATTCACGAGGTACATATATTGCATCTCTCTTTTTTTTTTTTGAAACAACTCAAGTACTTATGTATATCAGTTAGTTAGCGAAACAACAGAATAATGTCTAATCGGATTTGTTGTGATATATTTATGTGCTAGACCAAACTTGCTGTGCTATGTAAAATATAAATGTTACACCTACTTGTGCTTGTGCCTACTTAATTGGCAGTTTACAGTGTTGTTATCTTCTTTTTGAATCACATTGCCGGTTCTGCTTTTTGCAGAAATGGGCGAGACCCTGTGACGCGGCGCGATGACATCATGTGTGGTGGATGTGGTTGAGGAAAGGAAGCCAATCTCATCAGCAAGAAGGATGACAAACTTGGATGCGACATGGTTCTTTTGATGAATGCCTCTGTCGCTATTTAGTAGTTGGTTCGGTGCTGTGGTGCTTTTTTGTTTTGGTACCGTTGTTGGCTTTCGTCAGTAAGCTTGGTAGTGTCCCGATGTTGTCGTGTGTAAGCGGGTAAATGTTTTATCATATAATGAACCTCTAGTTTTTTATTTCAAGCAGCAAACATGTGCTCCTTTGTTTAGTTTGGCTAAAAAAGTGCACCGCATACAATAGCTTTGTCTTGCCATTTTAAAACCTCCAGTTTGCACTCGCATCATTCATCCAATCTAAGCTCATATAGCATTGCTGAGCAGATAATGTGAGCATGTCTAAAGCTAGTTGTTTTTGTTTCCCAATGCTGGCTCGCTAATATGTCTTAATTAATCTTGTGAATTAATTTAGAGCTGCATTGCGAGTACTGATCTTCAGCAGTTTTTTCTTTTGGAGCAACCTTAGCAAGCAATTTAACTGAGGAGTATAGCATTTGACTGAATCATGAGCTATAAGAGTAGGGAACTACATGATATGGGACTGCATGGAGACCAAACTTAGCATTCATTTGCTGCAGTTCAGGAAGAGTACATAATAGTTGTAAGATGATGTTCATATGTTTGGTTACATGGTGACCATTGCGCTTGTTTTTTTTGCTAACCATAATTTCCAGTCTGGTTTTGTAGATTCCCCCTGTCACAATCATGGAAGCACATTTTCTCTATGCTTCTTGTTACTGGTTTGGATCTGTTCAAACACCTGATATCTAATTAACCTTGATCCAACATGCCTTGTGAGTTGTCCGATTTTCTGTGTCTCATGTAAATATCTTGGATTGACATGATCTACCCATCCCTCTTATATATTTTCTGGGTAATTTGTTTCTTCATATATTTGGGGTCTTATGGTGGTTGGGTATGTTGAGGAGCATGATGTAACTCTAGTCAACAGGGAAGATGGCCATGGGTCCTGTGATAAACCATGTCACCACCTGGTAGATGTTGGTTGTGCTTGGTTTCTCTTGCTGTTGTACGCGTTTGTCAGTTTGCTCTCCCAGCTTTGATTGATGCGATCTCTGAATCTGAACCCAGCTTTGATTGATAAAATCTCTTGAGTCCAATCCAATTTGGATCAATTTCTAAAGATCCTCGGATGATGAGGAATTTCAGAGCTGCTATTTTCTTTGGTCCAATAGATGGTTGTATGTGACCTGTGCATGATGGATCGCTGATAAATAACCTTATTAACTGAACTAGTTAAGAATGTCGAAGTGTTGTTGTTGCTGCAGATGTTTTCTTTACCTTGTAAAGTGAAGTTCTAAATGGAAAGAACTTGCGATCACAGATTCACAGGTCCGTAGCCCAAACAAGTGTATTGTTTCCCCATGACAAGAGCCACTGCATTTTGGTTTGTAGTAACAAAATTGCTATGTGTCTGGGATTTGGAAGATTCAGTAAGGCCATGCCAGAATTAAAAAGGTTGTCCCTCTTCCTTGAACTTGCACAGTTGAACTTGAGATATCATGTCCATTAATGCATTTTCCTCATGTTATGTATCACGTTGATAAAAAATGGTCGAGTATGCTGAAGAGCAGGATTGCTCAATGTTTTTATGTTTTTTTTTTCTTGATGTGGATTTTCTGAACCTAAGCTCAAGTGCATCGTTAGAAAATTTCAGCTTTGAAGTTTCAGATCGGGTTTGGGCTATTTGCGGAAAATAGCTTCCACATGCAGCTGCATGGTAGATTATACTGGTTGCACGTGAAACTTTTTTCTTAGCATCTACTCTGCTGTAGATTAGCATGTCGTTCCGTATATGAATTGGATTGCTTGGCATCTAACCTAAATATTACGGCTCAACACACGTAGTTCCGTATCCGGATTGGATGGCTTGGACAACTGTATGTTGCTCATGGAAGTGTGTAGGATTACATGAATCACATCACGTCGACAGCTATATTTCAGCTCACCGTGTAGTGGTGCGCATTATAAATCTTACTGTATTACAAGTTCGGCAAAGATCGACATCGCTGATCTTGCTATTTGCGCCTGTATAGAAAGCAAGATGAATCTGTAATTCTTTGGTTTGAATCAGTGGGAGAATATTAGAGCATCTCCAGCCGTCTCCCCGACGAACCTCTCATGACGTATTTTTTCCATCCGGATGGACGAAAACGGCCCAGCCGCATCCCCGGAACCTCGTTTTCGCCCGGATTTGGGCTTTCATCCGTCCGGCGAGCCCAGGTCATCCCGGCGGCTCGGGGAGCGCTCGGGAACTCCGGACAAATCAAAAGCGCGCGAAACATCGAGAAAACTTCCCGCGCGGGTGGTGGCCCCGACTTGTCGGTGACAGAGGCCAATCGTCTTCCACGCGCTACAAAAGCCTGCCGCCGGTCAGACTTCGCCGGACGCGTTGCTTCGCTTCGGATTCACGCGCGGCTCCCTCTATTTATCGCGGAACCTACCGCGTCTCGCCGCATTCACCACCGCCGTCTCCCTCCTCTCCCCAGCCCTGTCTTCTCTCCCCAATCCACCTCCACCAGCGAGCAATGGCGGGCCACGGGGCGGCGAACAACGGATTCGGCCACCGTTCCCTACATCAGTGGGAGGCGTGACTCCTGCACATGGCGAGCTACCCGACGCTGATACGGCTCCAACGTATCTATAATTTCTTATGTTTCATGCTAGTTTTATGACAATACCTACATGTTTTGTTCACACTTTATGATGTTTTGATGTATTTTTCGGCACTAAACTATTAACAAGATGCCGAAGCGCCAGTTCCTGTTTTCTACTGTTTTTGGTTTCAGAAATCCTACACAGAAAATATTCTCGGAATTGGACGAAACAAAAGCCCACGGTCTTATTTTTCCACGGAGTTTCCAGAAGACCGAAGAGGATACGAAGTGGGGCCACGAGGAGCCGCCACCATAGAGCGGCGCGGCCAAGGAAGGGCCCGCGCCACCCTATGGGGTGGGCCCTCG
Source organism: Lolium multiflorum (assembly GCA_030979885.1). Taxonomy (NCBI): domain Eukaryota; kingdom Viridiplantae; phylum Streptophyta; class Magnoliopsida; order Poales; family Poaceae; genus Lolium; species Lolium multiflorum. Next base: position 77,810,897 of record CM061750.1, on the reverse strand, counting down.
AGCCTCCTCCGACTCTGCCCTTCCGCCTACTTAAACTCAACCCTAGTACCGAGAGCCACGATACGAGAAAAGTTACGCCGCCGCCACCAATCCCATCTCGGGGATTCTGGAGATCCTCCGGCACCCTGCCGGAGAGGGAATCACCGGAGGGCTCTACATTACCATGCCCGCCTCCGGACTAATGCGTGAGTAGTTCATCCTTGCACTATGGGTCCATAGCAGTAGCTAGATGGTTGTCTTCTCCTCTTGTGCTATCATGTTTAGATCTTGTGAGCTGCCTAACATGATCAAGATCATCTATTTGTAATGCTACATGTTGTGTTTGGTGGGATCCGATGAATATGGAATACTATGTCAAGTTGATTATTGATCTATCATATATGTGTTGTTTATGTTCTTGCATGCTCTCCGTTGCTAGTAGAGGCTCTGGCCAAGTTGATACTTGTAACTCTAAGAGGGAGTATTTATGCTCGATAGTGGGTTCATGCCTCCATTGAATCTGGGACAGTGACAGAAAGTTCTAAGGTTGTGGATGTGCTGTTGCCACTAGGGATAAAACATCAACGCTTTGTCTAAGGATATTTGTGTTGATTACATTACGCACCATACTTAATGCAATTGTCTGTTGTTTGCAACTTAATACTGGAAGGGGTGCGGATGCTAACCCGAAGGTGGACTTTTTAGGCATAGATGCATGCTGGATGGTGGTCTATGTTCTTTATCGTAATGCCCTGATTAAATCTCATAGTGATCATCATGATATGTATATGAATCTTTATTTGTCAATTGCCCACCTGTAATTTGTTCACCCAGCATGCTATTTATCTTATTGGAGAGACACCACTAGTGAACTGTGAACCCCGGTTCATTCTTTTTACATCTGAAATACAATCTACTGCAATCTCTTTTCTCTGTTGTTCTTTGCAAACAAACATCATTCTCCACACCATACGTTTAATCCTTTGTTTTCAGCAAGCCGGTGAGATTGACAACCTCACGTTACGTTGGGGCAAAGTATTTTGATTGTGTTGTGCAGGTTCCACGTTGGCGGAATCACTGGTGTTGCGCCGCACTACACTCCTTCACCAACAACCTTCACGTGGCCTTCATCTCCTACTGGTTCGATAAACTTTGGTTTCATACTGACGGAAACTTGCTTCTATACGCATCACACCTTCCACTTGGGGTTCCCAACGGACGTGTGCTTCACGTATCAAGCTAAATTTCTGGCGCCGTTGCCGGGAGATCAAGACACGCTGCAAGGGGAGTCTCCCACATCCAATCTCTTTACTTTGTTTATTGTCTTGCTTTACTTTACTTTATTTTCTGTCTTGTTTGTTTTATATCAAAAACACAAAAAATTAGTTGCTTTACTTTATTTCATTTGTCTTGTTTACTTTCTCTATATCAAAAACACAAAAAAATTAGTTACTTGCATTTAGTTATTTTGTTATCATGTCTAGCTCTGTACCTGTTACTTCTTCACCTGAGGAATTAATCTTTACTTTTAAACAATGGGATGAGGAGAGTTTTAAAGATGCTTGGTCTAGAATTTTTGATTCTTATCGTAGAGCTGAACCTAAAATGACTCTAAGTCTGCTCCTTAGTAACTTTTACTTTGGGCTTATGCTTCGTTATAGATATGCCTTGGATGCTGTAGTGGGAGGAGATTTCCTTCATTGCGATGGGGATCAAGCTTTTAATGCCATAAAAAAATTGGTTGCATCATATAGTTCAGCTAATAATTTTGATTCATCTCTTGTTAGTATTTATAATAGATTAAACACTCTTGAGACAAATACATCTTGCCTGAAAGAAGGGTATAATCAGATTCGTGAGCGTCTTGATCATGTTTTAGTAAACTCTGAACCTTCAATGTGGGACCCTACTATTAAAGTTACTATTGGTGGTGAAACTTTTTATGCCCGTTGTGATATTACGTCTGAATTTTGCCTTATGCCTAAGAGTATTTATGAATCTTTGACACTCTGGGGACTTACTGAAGGTGGAGAAGGAATAACTTTTACTGATAACTCTGTTATAATTCCTAAGGGAATAGCCGAGGGTGTGTTCACAGCCATTCTTGGAAGAACGGTATCCACTGATTATCTTGTAATTGAATGTGTAGGAACAGGAAAAATCACACTTGAAAGATCCCTGCTGAAACTATTGGGAGCAACCATAGATGTGGGAAAAGGCACCCTAAAATTCACCTCTACACCGGGAGGCGGTCATGTATTCTCTAAACCAAAGAGTAAGAATAAGAGTAAGAAGGGTAGGCGTAAAGCCCGAGGTAATAAAGTTGATGCTTCTTCTCTTGATAATACTTGATTTGCACTTTCTGCGCCTAGCTGAAAGGCGTTAAAGAAAAGCACTTCTTGGGAGATAACCTATGGTTTTATTTTTACTACTGTTTTGTTGAGTATTGGAAGTTGTTACTACTGTAGCAACCTCTCCTTATCATGTTATTGTGCCAAGTAAAGTCTCCGATAGTAAAGTTGATACTAGATTTGGATTACTGCGCAGAAACAGATTTGCTGTCACGAATTCGCGTCCTTATCTCTGTAGAAGAATAAAAAAAATCTGCCAATTTACATGCGTGATCCTCCGATATGTACGCAACTTTCATTAGTTTTGAGTTTTTCCATCTAAGCAAGTTAAGTGCCTCAAAAAAATTCGTCTTTACGGACTGTTCTGTTTTGACAGATTCTGCCTTTTTATTTCGCATTGCCTCTTTTGCTATGTTGAATGGATTTCTTTGTTCCATTAACTTTCAGTAGCTTTGTGCAATGTCCAGAGGTGTTAAGAATAATTATGTCACCTCTGAATATGTGAATTTTTGATTATGCACTAACCCACTAATGAGTTTGCTTTAAGTTTGGTGTGGAGGAAGTTTTCAAGGATCAAGAGAAGAGGATGATACAATATGATCAAGAAGAGTGAAAAGTCTAAGCTTGGGGATGCCCCCGTGGTTCATCCCTGCATATTTCAAGAAGACTCAAGCATCAAAGTTTGGGGATTCCCAAGGCATCCCCTTCTTCATCGACAACTTATCAGGTCACTTCTAGTGAAACTATATTTTTATTCCATCATATCTTATGTTCTTTACTTAGAGCGTCTTTTTTGCTTTTATTTTTGTTTTGGTTTGAATAAAGTTGGATCCCAGCAATCTTTGTATTGGAGATATACACGCTCCGCTTTTTCATTTGAACACTGGTGTTCTTTAGTTATGCTTTAATGTTCATGTCGAAGGCTGAAAACTGCTTTGTTAATTGCTATTTGGTTGGAATCAGAAAATGCTTCATATGGTTTTGAATAATTTGATACTTGGCAATTGTTTTGAGATCTCATAGATCTTGTTTAAGCTCTTGCATCATGTAGTTTAAATCTATTAGTGGAGAACTACCGTAGAGCTTGTTGAAATTTGGTTTGCATGATTGCTCTCTCTAAGGTCTAGATATTTTCTGGTAAAAGTGTTTGAACAACAAGGAAGACATTGTAGAGTCTTATAATACTTGCAATATGTTCTTGTGTAAGTTTTGATGTACCTGTTCATACTTGTGTTTGCTTCAAACAACCTTGCTAGCCAAAGCCTTGTACTGAGAGGAAATGCTTCTCGTGCATCCAAACACCTTGAGCCAAAACTCATGCCATTTGTGTCCACCATAACTACCTATATGTGGTATTTTTCTGCCATTACAAAGTAAATTACTTGAGTGCTACCTTTAAAATTTTATTCCTTTGTCTTTGCAATATATAGCTCATGGGAAAATAGCTTAAAAACTATTGTGGTGATGAATATGTAGCTATGTATCTTAGTTCTTATAAGTTGTTTGTTGAGCAGTAACCATGTTTCTGGGGACGCCATCAACTCTTTACACCTTTGTTGAATATCATGTGATTTGCTATGCATGTTCGTCTTGTCTGAAGTAAGGGTGATATATCATGATCAAATGGTTTGAGTATGCATATTGTTAGAGAAGAACATTGGGCCGTTAACCAAAGCCATGTATCAGGGTGGAAGTTTTCAGTTTGGCCATTAATCCTCAATCTCTTATGAGAATATTATCTGTTGTTGAATGCTTATGCATTAAAGAGGAGTCCATTATCTGTTTTCTATGTTGTGCCGGTATGGATGTCCTTAGTTGAGATCTATCAAAAACGAGAAATCAAATGCGATTTATCTCCTTGGACCTTTGTACAGGCGGCATAGAGGTACCCCTTTGTGACACTTGGTTGAATCATATGTTATGCAATGATAATCCATGTAAATCCAAGCTAATTAGGACAAGGTGCGGGCACTATTGGTATTCGATGCATGAGGCTTGCAACATGTAGGAAGTTTTATGCATAACACATATGAATTATTAGTACCGTTGACAAAATTGTTTCTATGTTTTCAAAATAAAAGCTCTAGCACAAAAATAGTAATCCATGCTTCCCTCTGCGAAGGGCCATTCTTTTACTTTATGTTGAGTCAGTTTACCTACTTCTTTCTATCTTAGAAGCAAGCACTTGTGTCAACTGTGTGCATTGATTCTTACATGTTTACTTATTGCACTTGTTATATTACTTTATGTTGACAATTATCCATGAGATATACATGTTACAAGTTGAAAGCAATTGTTGAAACTTAATCATCCTTTGTGTTGCTTCGAAACCTTCTACTTTGAATCTATTGCTTTATGAGTTAGCTCTTATGCAAGTCTTTTTGATACTTGTCTTGAAAGTACTATTCATGAAAAGTTTTGCTATATGATTCCGTTGTTTAGTCATTACCTTTTTGTTAGCAATCCATTGCTTCGAATCACTCCATTCATCTCATATGCTTTACAATAATGTTGATCAAGATTATGATGGTAGCATGTTACTTCAGAAATTATTGTTTTTATCGTTTGCCTACTCGAGGGCGAGTAGGAACTAAGCTTGGGGATGCTTGATACGTCTCCAACGTATCTATAATTTCTTATGTTCCATGCTAGTTTTATGACAATACCTACATGTTTTGTTCACACTTTATGATGTTTTGATGCATTTTCCGGCACTAACCTATTAACAAGATGCCGAAGCGCCAGTTCCTGTTTTCTGCTGTTTTTCAAAATCCTACACAGGAAATATTCTTGGAATTGGACGAAACAAAAGCCCACGGTCTTATTTTTCCACGGAGTTTCCAGAAGACCGAAGAGGATCGAAGTGGGGCCACGAGGAGCCGCCACCATAGGGCGGCGCGGCCAAGGAAGGGCCCGCGCCACCCTATGGGGTGGGCCCTCGAGCCTCCTCCTCCGACTGCCCTTCCGCCTACTTAAACTCTCCGTGGCGAAAACCCTAGTACCGAGGGCCACGATACGAGAAAAGTTCGAGACGCCGCCGCCGCCAAGCCCATCTCGGGGGATTCTGGAGATCGCCTCCGACACCCTGCCAGAGAGGGGAATCATCACCGGAGGGCTCTACATCACCATGCCCGCCTCCGGACTGATGCGTGAGTAGTTCATCCTTAGACTATGGGTCCATAGCAGTAGCTAGATGGTTGTCTTCTCCTCTTGTGCTATCATGTTTAGATCTTGTGAGCTGCCTAACATGATCAAGATCATCTATTTGTAATGCTACATGTTGTGTTTGGTGGGATCCGATGAATATGGAATACTATGTCAAGTTGATTATTGATCTATCATATATGTGTTGTTTATGTTCTTGCATGCTCTCCGTTGCTAGTAGAGGCTCTGGCCAAGTTGATACTTGTAACTCCAAGAGGGAGTATTTATGCTCGATAGTGGGTTCATGCCTCCATTGAATCTGGGACAGTGAGAAAGTTCTAAGGTTGTGGATGCTGTTGCCACTAGGGATAAAACATCAATGCTTTGTCTAAGGATATTTGTGTTGATTACATTACGCACCATACTTAATGCAATTGTCTGTTGTTTGCAACTTAATACTGGAAGGTGCGGATGCTAACCCGAAGGTGGACTTTTTAGGCATAGATGCATGCTGGATGGCGGTCTATGTTCTTTGTCGTAATGCCCTGATTAAATATCAAAGTGATCATCATGATATGTATATGAATCTTTATTTGTCAATTGACCACCTGTAATTTGTTCACCCAGCATGCTATTTATCTTATTGGAGAGACACCACTAGTGAACTGTGGACCCCGGTCCATTCTTTACATCTGAAATACAATCTCTGCAATCTCTGTTCTCTGTTGTTCTTTGCAAACAAACATCATTCTCCACACCATACGTTTAATTCTTTGTTTTCAGCAAGCCGGTGAGATTGACAACCTCACTGTTACGTTGGGGCAAAGTATTTTGATTGTGTTGTGCAGGTTCCACGTTGGCGCCGGAATCACTGGTGTTGCGCCGCACTATACTCCTTCACCAACAACCTTCACGTGGCCTTCATCTCCTACTGGTTCGATAAACCTTGGTTTCATACTGAGAGAAACTTGCTTCTATACGCATCACACCTTCCACTTGGGGTTCCCAACGGACGTGTGCTTCACGCGTTATCAGGCGCCGCCGGACTTCTGCGTGCCCGGAGGATGGCGCCTGAGCACGGGGGAGGGGGTCCCGATCCCGCCGCTTCCGGTGGGAGGCACGAGCTCGACACCGCTATTGATGTTGTGCTGGTCACCCTCACCGACGAGCAGCGCGCGGAGGAGCGGTACCGCGCCGACAACTACGACACGTGGAACGAGTTCTTCCGTCTCCGGCACGCACGGGAACTCGCAGCCATTGACGGTCCTCCCCCTCCTCCAGCGCGTAACAACGCCGCCGGCCGCCGCCGCTGGTGGGGTGCGCCGGGCCGCATACTCGCCCGTGTGCTAGCGCACATCGAGGCCGGCAACTCCCCCCCCCTTGGGGATGCTGCCGGCGGCGCCGAACGCCGGGAACTCGAGCGAGACATGTAGTACTTTTTAGTTTATGTTTCCTTCTGGCCGAATTCAAATATATGCGACTGTATGTTAAATACCTTTAATTTTGTTTTTGTTTGAACGAATTTCACTTTGTTTTATCCGAATTCGCCGTTATTTATCAAAAGAATTCATCCATCCCTGGCTCGCTGCTGGGAAAATGGGCTCCCCGGGCCTAAAATTACCTCCATCCGGCGCTAAGTAGCGCCGGATTTCGGCCAGGAAAGCCCAACGGCTGGGATGCTCTTACGACTTGTTTTTATCCAAGCGGTCTCATCTGGATCAATTTCCATTACCAACAGATAACGGAATGATTGCATCTACCCACACCCCTTCCGGAAACCCAGCGGCGCTCCTAGGAGGGACGGCTCGGGCAGAACCCTATCTGTCGCCTCCCAGCTCTTTCCGCCGGCGGCAAAGGATATCGCCGGTTAAAGGCTGTGCTGCAGACGATGGTGCTGGCTCTCATATCCCCGAGCACACGACAAAAATGATTTTGAGTTTGTTTTGTTTGTGCTCAGGGCATCTCTGATGCAGTCCGACGTATATGGATGTAAAGTGTCGGTTTGCGTCCACGCGGTCAGAAAATAGGTCTGACCTCTAATTCAGCGGGCCGACACAAACTGACTGATCTGATCGCAGGGACGCAAACGTGGTCTAATTTGTGTCGCAAATGCGTCTTCGCAGATACAACACGGTCGACGCACGAGCCCATCTGCCAGCGATAGATTGTGTTTCGTCTCCCGTGCACGAGTAATTGCTTCAGCGACGGTTGATACGTCTCCAACGTATCGATAATTTCTTATGTTTCATGCTACATTATTGATGATATCTACATGTTTTATACACATTATATGTCGTATTTACGCATTTTCCGGCACTAACCTATTAACAAGATGCCGAAGAGCCAGTTGTTTTTTTCTGCTGTTTTTGGTTTCAGAAATCCTAGTAACGAAATATTCTCGGAATTGGACGAAATCAACGCCCAGGGTCCTATTTTTGCACGAAGTTTCCAGAAGACCGAAGAGGAGACGAAGTGGGGCCACGAGGTGGGGACACACCAAGGCGGCGCGGCCCAAGCCCTGGCCGCGCCGCCTAGTGTGTGGCCCCCGTGACGCCTTGACCTACCCTTTCGCCTACTTAAAGCCTCCGTCGCGAAACCCCGTAGAGAGCCACGATACGGAAAACCTTCAGAGACGCCGCCGCCAATCCCATCTCGGGGATTCAGGAGATCGCCTCCGGCACCCTGCCGAGGGGAATCATCTCCGGAGGACTCTTCATCGCCATGATCGCCCGGAGTGATGAGTGAGTAGTTCACCCCTGGACTATGGGTCCATAGCAGTAGCTAGATGGTCGTCTTCTCCTTATGTGCTTCATTGTTGGATCTTGTGAGCTGCCTAACATGATCAAGATCATCTATCTGTAATACTATATGTTGTGTTTGTCGGGATCCGATGGATAGAGAATACTATGTTATGGTGATTATCAATCTATTACCTATGTGTTGTTTATGATCTTGCATGCTCTCCGTTATTAGTAGAGGCTCTGGCCAAGTTTTTGCTCTTAACTCCAAGAGGGAGTATTTATGCTCGATAGTGGGTTCATGCCTCCATTGATACCTGGGACAGTGACAGAAAGTTCTAAGGTTGTGGATGTGCTGTTGCCACTAGGGATAAAACATTGATGCTATGTCTAAGGATGTAGTTGTTGATTACATTACGCACCATACTTAATGCAATTGTCTGTTGCTTGCAACTTAATACTGGATGGGGTTCGGATGATAACCTGAAGGTGGACTTTTTAGGCATAGATGCATGCTGGATGGCGGTCTATGTACTTTGTCGTAATGCCCCGATTAAATCTCACTATATTTATCATATCATGTATATGCATTGTTATGCCCTTTTCTATTTGTCAATTGCCCGACTGTAATTTGTTCACCCAACATGCTTTTATCTTATGGGAGAGACACCTCTAGTGAACTGTGGACCCCGGTCCTATTCTTTACATCGCATACAATCTACTGCAATACTTGTTTTACTGTTTTCTTCGCAAACAATCATCTTCCACACAATACGGTTAATCCTTTGTTACAGCAAGCCGGTGAGATTGACAACCTCACTGTTTCGTTGGGGCAAAGTACTTTGGTTGTGTTGTGCAGGTTCCACGTTGGCGCCGGAATCCCTATTGTTGCGCTGATGACCCACAAGTATAGGGGATCGCAACAGTCTTCGAGGGAAGTAAAACCCAAATTTATTGATTCGACACAAGGGGAGGTAAAGAATACTTATAAGCCTTAACAACTGAGTTGTCAATTCAGCTGCACCTGAAAAGCACTAGTAACAGGGGTGATGTGAAAGCAGCAGTAATATGAGAGCAATAGTAACAGTAACACAGCAGCAGTAACAGCAATATGAGAGCAATGGCACCGGAGAATAGTTGATACTACTTCCAATGACATATAGAACGAGTATATGATGATGAAAGATGGACCGGGGTTCCCAGCTATCTACACTAGTGGCAACTCTCCAATAACAAGTGTTGGGTGAACAAATTACAGTTGGGCAATTGATAGGATTGAAATAGCATTAAGACAGAATATCAAGTCTATTAATCATGTAGGCATGTTTTCCATATATAGTCATACGTGCTCGCAATGAGAAACTTGTACAACATCTTTTGTCCTACCAGCCGGTGGCAGCCGGGCCTCTAGGGAAACTACTGGCAATTAAGGTACTCCTTTTAATAGAGCACCGGAGCAAAGCATTAACACTTGGTGAAAATATGATCCTCATATCTAAGCCTTTCCCTCCAGTTGTCCCAATTTCTGTCACTTTGGGGCCTTTGGTTCCGGACATAGACATGTGCATACAACTTGTAGATACAATCTAAGCAATAATTATAGAGCTCAAATCTAAGATCATGCCACTCGGGCCCTAGTGACAAGCATTAAACACAACAAGATTGCAGCAACAATAACTTCACAAACTTTGTAGATAGACAATCATAACGTAACAATCCATCGGATCCCAACAAACACAACACCGATTACATCAGATGAATCTCAATCATGTAAGGCAGCTCATGAGATCATTGTATTGAAGTACATGAGGGAGAGAATATCAACTAGCTACAGCTAGAACCCGTAGTCCATGGGGGAACTACTCACGGAGCATGATGGAGGCGATGGCGTTGATGGAGATGGCTTCCGGGGGCACTTCCCCGCAGTGCCGGAAGAGAGACTTCTGTCCCCGAATTGGAGTTTCGCGATGGCGGCGCCCCGGAGTCTTCTCGGAGTTTCGTCAAGTGGTACTGCGTTTTAGGTCGAAAGGGCTTAAATAGGCGAAGAGGCGGCGCAGGAGGGCTGACAGGGTGGCCTCCCCATAGGCCGGCGCGACCAGGGTCTGGCCCGCGCGACCCTATTGTGTGGGGGCCCCCTGGCTCTCCTCCGACTCCCCTTCGGTGTTCTAGAGCCTCCCGGAAAAATAAGATCTTTGGCGTTGATTTCGTCCAATTCCGAGAATATTGCCCGAACAGCCTTTCTGGAACCAAAAACAACAGAAAACAGGAACTGGCACTGTGGCATCTTGTTAATAGGTTAGTTCCGGAAAATGCATAAAAACATTATAAAGTGCGAGCAAAACATGTAAGTATTGTCATAAAACAAGCATGGAACATCGAAATTATAGGTACGTTGGAGACGTATCGCCGCATCACATTTCGCCACCATCAACCTTCAACGTGCTTCTTGGCTCCTCCTGGTTCGATAAACCTTGGTTTCTTTCGAGGGAAAACTTGCTGCTGTGCGCATCATACCTTCCTCTTGGGGTTCCCAACGAACGTGTGAGTTACACGCCATCAAGCTCTTTTTCTGGCGCCGTTGCCGGGGAGATCAAGACACGCTGCAAGGGGAGTCTCCACTTCCCAATCTCTTTACTTTGTTTTTTGTCTTGCTTTATTTTATTTACTACTTTGTTTGCTGCACCTAAACAAAACACAAAAAAATTAGTTGCTAGTTTTACTTTATTTACTGTCTTGCTCTCTATATCAAAAACACAAAAAAATTAGTTACTTGCATTTACTTTATCTAGTTTGCTTTATTTACTGTTGCTAAAATGAATACCCCTGAAAATACTAAGTTGTGTGACTTCACAAACACAAATAATAATGATTTCCTATGCACACCTATTGCTCCACCTGCTACTACAGCAGAATTCTTTGAAATTAAACCTGCTTTACTGAACCTTGTTATGAGAGATCAATTTTCTGGTGTTAGTTCTGATGATGCTGCTGCCCATCTCAATAATTTTGTTGAACTTTGTGAAATGCAAAAGTATAAGGATGTAGATGGTGATATTATTAAATTGAAATTGTTTCCTTTCTCATTAAGAGGAAGAGCTAAAGATTGGTTGCTATCTTTGCCTAAGAATAGTATTGATTCATGGACTAAATGTAAGGATGCTTTTATTGGTAGATATTATCCTCCCGCTAAAATTATATCTTTGAGAAGTAGCATAATGAATTTTAAGCAATTAGATACTGAACATGTTGCTCAAGCATGGGAGAGAATGAAATCTTTGGTAAAGAATTGCCCAACCCATGGACTGACTACTTGGATGATCATCCAAACCTTCTATGCAGGACTAAATTTTTCTTCACGGAATTTATTGGATTCAGCTGCTGGAGGTACCTTTATGTCCATCACTTTGGGGCGGCTACAAAGCTTCTTGATGATATGATGATAAATTACTCTGAATGGCACACGGAAAGAGCTCCACAAGGTAAGAAGGTAAATTCTGTTGAAGAAACCTCTTCCTTGAGTGATAAGATTGATGTGATTATGTCTATGCTTGTGAATGGTAGATCTAATGTTGATCCAAATAATGTTCCTTTAGCTTCATTGGTTGCTCAAGAAGAAAATGTTGATGTGAATTTCATTAAAAATAATAATTTCAACAACAATGCTTATAGGAACAATTCTGGTAATAACTATAGGCCATATCCTTCTGCTAATGGTAATGGTTATGGTAATTCTTATGGGAATTCTTACAACAATAATAGGAGTGTACCCCCTGGTCTTGAAGCCATGCTTAAATAATTTATTAGTACACAAACTGCTTTTAACAAATCTGTTGAGGAAAAGCTTGATAAAATTGATATTATTGCTTCTAGAGTTGATAGACTTGCCTCTGATGTTGAGCTATTAAAATTGAAAGTTATGCCTAATGAGGATATTGATAAAAAGATTACTACTACAACAAATGCCATCCAAGTTAAAATTAATGAGAATATAAGATTAATGGCTGAATTGCGTGCTAGGTGGGATAGAGAAGAAAATGAAAAACTAGCTAAAGAGAATAATGTAGCTAAAGTTTGGACTATTACCACCATTAGTAATGATAATGATCCACATGTTGCTGCACCTCCTACTATCAATGGTAAAATAATTGGTGTTGGCAATGTTTCTACTCCTAGTGCAAAACGTACAAAACTGCCTGAAATTGCTAAAACTGCTGAAACTGCTTGTGATAAAACTGCTGAAATTTTTTCCAATCTTGGGGACAATGATCTCATTGCTGTAGCTCATAATGATTTAGATTTTGATGATTGCCACATCTCTGAAGTTATAAATTTCTTACAAAAACTTGCTAAAAGTCCTAATGCTAGTGCTATAAATTTGGCCTTTACAAAACATATTACTAATGCTCTCATAAAAGCTAGAGAAGAGAAACTAAAACTTGAAACTTCTATTCCTAGAAAGTTAGAAGATGGTTGGGAGCCCATCATTAAAATGAAATTCAATGACTTTGAATGTAATGCTTTATGTGATCTTGGTGCAAGTATTTCTGTTATGCCTAAAAAGATTTATGATATGCTTGACTTACCACCATTGAAGAATTGTTATTTGGATGTTAATCTTGCTGATAATGTTAAAAAGAAACCTTTGGGGAGAATTGATAATGTGCGCATTACGGTTAACAATAACCTTGTCCCCGTTGATTTTGTTGTCTTGGATATCGAATGCAATGCATCTTGTCCTATTGTGTTGGGAAGACCTTTTCTTCGAACCGTTGGTGCTACTATTGATATGAAGGAAGGTAATATTAGATATCAATTTCCTCTCAAGAAAGGTATGGAACACTTCCCTAGAAAGAGAATGAAGTTGCCTTTTGATTCTATTATTAGAACAAGTTATGATGTTGATGCTTCAACTCTTGATAATACTTGATTTACACTTTCTGCGCCTAGCTGAAAGGCGTTAAAAAAAGCGCTTATGGGAGACAACCCATGTTTTTACTACAGTACTTTGTTTTATATTTGAGTCTTGGAAGTTGTTTACTACTGTAGCAACATCTCCTTATCATGTTTTTGTGCCAAGTAAAGTTTCTATGTTAAAGTTGATGTTATATTTGGGATCGCTGCGCAGAAACAGCATTGCTGTCTGTCACGAATTCTGGCACAAGTCTCTGTAGAAAATTCGAAAAAATCTGCAAAATTACGAGCGTGATCCTTAGATATGTACGCAACTTTCATTAGTTTTGAGTTTTTCCATTTGAGCAAGTCTAGTGCCCCTTTCAGGTTCGTCTTTACGGACTGTTCTGTTTTTGACAGATTCTGCCTTTTATTTCGCATTGCCGTATTTGCTATGTTGGATGAATTTCTTTGATCCATTAATGTCCAGTAGCTTTGTGCAATGTCCAGAAGTGTTAAGAATGATTGTGTCACCTCTGAACATGTGAATTATTAATTGTGCACTAACCCTCTAATGAGTTTGCTTGAAGTTTGGTGTGAAGAAAGTTTTCAAGGGTCAAGAGAGGAGTATGATATACTATGATCAAGAGGAGTGAAAGCTCTAAGATTGGGGATGCCCCCGTGGTTCATCCCTGCATATTTTAAGAAGACTCAAGCGTCTAAGCTTGGGGATGCCCAAGGCATCCCCTTCTTCATCGACAACATCATCAGGTTCCTCCCCTGAAACTATATTTTTATTCATCACATCTTATGTTCTTTACTTGGAGCGTCGGTTTGTTTTGTTTTTGTTTTTGTTTGAATAAAATGGATCCTAGCATTCACTGTATGGGAGAGAGACACGCTCCGCTGTTGCATATGGACAAATATGTCCTTAGGCTTTACTCATAATATTCAAGGCGAAGGTTGAAACTTCTTCGTTAAATTGTTATATGGTTGGAATTGGGAAATGCTACATGTAGTAATTCTAAAATGTCTTGGATAATGTGATACTTGGAAATTGTTGTGCTCATGTTTAAGCTCTTGCATCATATACTTTGCACCCATTAATGAAGAAATACATAGAGCTTGCTAAAATTTGGTTTGCATATTTGGTCTCTCTAAGGTCTAGATAATTCTAGTATTGAGTTTTTAACAACAAGGAAGACGGTGTAGAGTCTTATAATATTTACAATATGTCTTTTATGTGAGTTTTACTGCACCGGTTCATCCTTGAGTTTGCTTCAAATAATCTTGCTAGCCTAAACCTTGTATCGAGAGGGAATACTTCTCATGCATCCAAAACCCTTGAGCCAACCACTATGCCATTTGTGTCCACCATACCTACCTACTACATGGTATTTCTCCGCCATTCCAAAGTAAATTGCTTGAGTGCTACCTTTAAAATTCCATCATTCGCCTTTGCAATATATAGCTCATGGGACAAAATAGCCTTAAAAACTATTGTGGTATTGAATATGTACTTATGCACTTTATCTCTTATTAAGTTGCTTGTTGTGCGATAACCATGCTTCTGGGGACGCCATCAACTACTCTTTGTTGAATATCATGTGAGTTGCTATGCATGCCCGTCTTGTCTGAAGTAAGAGAGATCTACCACTTTAATGGTTGGAGCATGCATATTGTTAGAGAAGAACATTGGGCCGCTAACTAAAGCCATGAATCATGGTGGAAGTTTCAGTTTTGGACATATATCCTCAATCTCATATGAGAATATTAATTGTTGCCACATGCTTATGCATTAAAGAGGAGTCCATTATCTGTTGTCCATGTTGTCCCGGTATGGATGTCTAAGTTGAGAATAATCAAAAGCGAGAAATCCAAAATACGAGCTTTCTCCTTAGACCTTGTACAGGCGGCATGGAGGTACCCCTTTGTGACACTTGGTTGAAACATGTGTATTGCGATGATCCGGTAGTCCAAGCTGATTAGACAAGGTGCGGGCACTATTAGTATACTATGCATGAGGCTTGCAACTTGTAAGATATAATTTACATAACTCATATGCTTTATTACTACCGTTGACAAAATTGTTTCATGTTTTCAAAATAAAAGCTCTAGCACAAATATAGCAATCGATGCTTTCCTCTTTGAAGGACCTTTCTTTTACTTTTATTGTTGAGTCAGTTTACCTATCTCTCTCCACCTCAAGAAGCAAACACTTGTGTGAACTGTGCATTGATTCCTACATACTTGCATATTGCACTTGTTATATTACTTTACATTGACACTATCCATGAGATATACATGTTATAAGTTGAAAGCAACCGCTGAAACTTAATCTTCCTCTGTGTTGCTTCAATACCTTTACTTTGATTTATTGCTTTATGAGTTAACTCTTATGCAAGACTTATTGACGCTTGTCTTGAAGTACTATTCATGAAAAGTCTTTGCTTTATGATTCATTTGTTTACTCATGTCATTACCATTGTTTTGATCGCTGCATTCATTAGATATGTTTACAATAGTATGATCAAGATTATGATGGCATGTCACTCCAGAAATTATCCTTGTTATCGTTTACCTGCTCGGGACGAGCAGAACTAAGCTTGGGGATGCTGATACGTCTCCAACGTATCGATAATTTCTTATGTTCCATGCTACATTATTGATGATATCTACATGTTTTATACACATTATATGTCGTATTTACGCATTTTCCGGCACTAACCTATTAACAAGATGCCGAAGAGCCATTGCTGTTTTCTGCTGTTTTTGGTTTCAGAAATCCTAGTAACGAAATATTCTCGGAATTGGACGAAATCAACGCCCATGGTCCTATTTTTGCACGAAGCTTCCAAGACCGAAGAGGAGACGGTGGGGCCACGAGGTGGGACACACCAGGCGCGGCCCGCCCCTGGCCGCGCCGCCCTAGTGTGTGGGCCCCCGTGCGCCCTTTGACCTACCCTTTCGCCTACTTAAAGCCTCCGTCGCGAAACCCCCTACCGAGAGCCACGATACGGAAAACCTTGCGAGACGCCGCCGCCGCCAATCCCATCTCGGGGGATTCAGGAGATCGCCTCCGGCACCCTGCGAGAGGGGAATCATCTCCCGGAGGACTCTTCATCGCCATGATCGCCTCCGGAGTGATGAGTGAGTAGTTCACCTCTGGACTATGGGTCCATAGCAGTAGCTAGATGGTCGTCTTCTCCTTATGTGCTTCATTGTTGGATCTTGTGAGCTGCCTAACATGATCAAGATCATCTATCTGTAATACTATATGTTGTGTTTGTCGGGATCCGATGGATAGAGAATACTATGTTATGGTGATTATGAATCTATTACCTATGTGTTGTTTATGATCTTGCATGCTCTCCGTTATTAGTAGAGGCTCTAGCCAAGTTTTTGCTCTTAACTCCAAGAGGGAGTATTTATGCTCGATAGTGGGTTCATGCCTCCATTGATACCTGGGACAGTGACAGAAAGTTCTAAGGTTGTGGATGTGCTGTTGCCACTAGGGATAAAACATTGATGCTATGTCTAAGGATGTAGTTGTTGATTACATTACGCACCATACTTAATGCAATTGTCTGTTGCTTGCAACTTAATACTGGATGGGGTTCGGATGATAACCTGAAGGTGGACTTTTTAGGCATAGATGCATGTTGGATGGCGGTCTATGTACTTTGTCGTAATGCCCTGATTAAATCTCACTATATTTATCATATCATGTATATGCATTGTTATGCCCTTTTCTATTTGTCAATTGCCCGACTGTAATTTGTTCACCCAACATGCTTTTATCTTATGGGAGAGACACCTCTAGTGAACTGTGGACCCCGGTCCTATTCTTTACATCGCATACAATCTACTGCAATACTTGTTTTACTGTTTTCTTCGCAAACAATCATCTTCCACACAATACGGTTAATCCTTTGTTACAGCAAGCCGGTGAGATTGACAACCTCACTGTTTCGTTGGGGCAAAGTATTTTGGTTGTGTTGTGCAGGTTCCACGTTGGCGCCGGAATCCCTGGTGTTGCGCCGCATCACATTTCGCCACCATCAACCTTCAACGTGCTTCTTGGCTCCTCCTGGTTCGATAAACCTTGGTTTCTTTCTGAGGGAAAACTTGCTGTTGTGCGCATCATACCTTCCTCTTGGGGTTCCCAACGAACGTGTGAGTTACACGCCATCAACGGTTCGGTTCCTCGTGTCCCGTCAATGGCGTTGTCCCGCCTCCACACGCGCCAGCGAACGTTATCTTGCCAGTTGAAGGCGTTGCCCGGCCATTTAAAGAGGTCCCGCCTCCACACACGCCAGTGAACGTTATCTTGCCGGTTGAAGGCGTCACCCAGCCATTTAAAGAGGGCTAGTCTGGCAACACCTTGCCTACAGCCAACCGCCATCAACATCGTCATCTAAAAGGGCTACCGTTCCACAAGACGAAGCATGGCAGCGAGACCAGGTCCTCTGGCGCCAACAAGAAGAAAACCCCGTGCCACCACCGATACGTGCCGGTGGAACTCGCTCACCGGGTGTTCGAGGAGTACCGACCAGTCCCTTTGGCCGGATGCGGGCATGCCGAGGGGTGCCTGGTACCTCAACCATCGCCGTGTCC
Source organism: Lolium multiflorum (assembly GCA_030979885.1). Taxonomy (NCBI): domain Eukaryota; kingdom Viridiplantae; phylum Streptophyta; class Magnoliopsida; order Poales; family Poaceae; genus Lolium; species Lolium multiflorum. The sequence continues at coordinate 77,793,178 of CM061750.1, read as the reverse complement.
CGGAATCCCGGTGCCTCCGGTGCCGGACGGGGGACGCCAACGACAGTACGAGATAACCGATGTCGTCGATTCATCGTCCCGCATGATCTACACGACAATCCAGCCTTTTCCCTCAACTCCTACAAATGGTCCACCTTCGGGACCTGAGAGTTCGACCCGCGCCGCTATGTAGGTTACCAGGCGATGTCGATTTCTTCAACCGGGAGCTCCGCGCCAGCTACGATGATGACGAGGAGGGCGCCTTCGAGGAGTAGGATGAACTCCAACCGCCGAACCTCACAGAGGAGGAGGCCATGTAGATGACCATCGCCAGTGAGCCGACGAGCTCGCTCAGTGGGATGGTCTCGCCATCCAACTGCGGGCCTCCGCGATGTCCCGAGGGAGGCCACCGACCCCTCTGGTGACTCCTCCCGCACCAGCACCGCCTCCTCCTGCACCAACACCGCCTCCCGCCGCACCAGCACCACCTCTGGCGCCTCAGTAGCCTTTGCATTTGCCTCCGGCCTATATCAACATCATCGACGACGACGATGACAAGTAGGCAGCCATGGCGAGCACCATTGTTAGCTAGGGCTATTTTCTTGTCTTTTTTACTCATTTTCAGCATTGTGTAAATGGTTATATTATAAAAAGAAATTGGGCGCAAAATGCGTCCGGCTATTGGGGCACCCAACCCAAACGGATATATCAGCCAAAGAGACAAATTTCGTGTCCACGGCTCAACCCAACATAGGCAGTCAATTTTGATGACCAGCCTATATCGGACCGTTGGAGATGCCCATACACGTGGGGTAATAGATACGCATCTCTCTCTCTCCGGTGATAGTCACATTAGTAAAGCTCCCATGCCGTTTCGCAGGCTTGGGGTCCTAGTACCGTTTTGGTCAGACAGTATAGGTCACTTCCATGCTGGATCGGATCAGTAGGGCCAGTCAGCGGTTTATCTTTATTTACATGCGGTGCACGCTCCCAGCTCGAATCTGCAGACCACGTTGGTTGTCTTAGGCATTTCGTACGCAAACAACTGCCTCCCTGCGGCTAGCTCGAGTGCTCAACGCTCTCTTTTCAGACTCCACGGGCTATTCGATCCCTCTCTTCTTCCCTCTGCCTCCCCGGCGTCACGACGTCCGACACGTCCCTTCTCCGGCGCCGATCCAGTGTATCGGAGAGGAGGTACGCCTGTTTCTTCTTCTCTTATACATGAGATAGAAGCTTTATTCGGTTTGCTTCATGGTGAACCGTCCTTAAGTCACAAGGCCAGCTCTGGATGAGTTGAAATATGTCTTGCATTTCGTCAAAGCCGAGTAGTATTCCTGTTCTCTGAAGGATGGCTTCTTCGAGTACGACAGAGCACAGCTTAGCTTATATAATTGCTTCAGAGATGCACATACATCTTGCTAGCTAGGCAATTAATCCGAGGTAGAGTAACAATGTATTCTGCAGGTTGTCTGAGCAGGCAATGGCCGAGTCCAACGGTAAGGGCGCCGTCGCGAGCGTGACGGCGTCGATGATGCTCCACGGCCGCGTGGCCATCGTGACGGGCGGCGCCGGCGGGATCGGCTCGGCCGTATCCAAGCACCTCGCGTCCCTCGGCGCGCGCGTCGCGGTCGCCTACGTCGGCGACCCGGCGCCGGCGCAGAAGCTCGTGACCGACATCAACGCCGCCCACGGCGCCGACGGTCCCCCGCGCGCCATCGCGGTGGAGACCGACGTGTCGGACGCGGCGCAGGTTCACGCCCTCTTCGACGCGGCGGTCGCGGCGTTCGGCGGGGAGCTCCACATCCTGGTGACGGCGGCCGCCGTGCTGGACGCCTCGTACCCGACGCTGGCGGAGACTAGCGAGGCGTCCTACGACGCCATGTTCGGCGCCAACGCGCGGGGCACGTTCCTGTGCCTCCGCGAGGCGGCGAACCGGCTGGCGCGCGACGGGCGCGGACGCATCGTGACCTTCTCGTCGTCGGTGGTCGGGTCCCTGCGCCCCTGGTACGCGGCGTACGCGGCGAGCAAGGCGGCGGTGGAGACCATGACGAGGATCCTGGCGCGCGAGCTGCGCGGGACCGGGATCACCGCCAACGCGGTGGCGCCCGGGTCCACGGCCACGCCCATGTTCTACGACGGCAAGACTGAGGAGGAGGCGGAGCGGTACATAGCCGGGACGCCGCTGGGGCGGCTCGGGATGCCAGAGGACATCGCGCCGCTCGTCGGCTTCCTCGCTAGCGACGCCGGCGGGTGGGTCAACGCACAGGTCCTGCGCTGCAACGGCGGCGCCGTCTGACCTTGACCAGACGCGAGGTCGATCTCATCAATTAGCTAGTGGATGATGGAGTGTGTTTTGTTGAACCTTAGCACTTGATTTCATGATCGTTCGATTGATGCTTTTATGGATCGTGTGGACTATCTTGTGATTGCCGTCATCGGTTAGAGTTGGATTTACATAATTTTCTTCTTCGTTTTTCTTCATTTTTATTGGTTTATTTTATGCTCTTTCCTTACTCGCGTTAGGTTTATGTAAAGTAATTTTCTTCCTTGCATTACGCATGTTGACGAGCACCAAGCATTTCCCCAAAATGGAGGAGAACTGAGGAAGGGACGGGCGAAGATGAACTTGTGTTGATGGCCACACCTGAAGTAGGTTAGACTGTTAGAGCATCTTTAGAAATATTAGAAATATGTTAGAGCATCGTCCTTCAAACCGTTCTTCAAAAGAATTTGAGCGCCCGATATTTGACCTTCCACATCCCCGCGCTCCAAAGCCTTTTTGGTTCGGCGCGGTTTAATACGATGTCCGGCGCCCCAAGCCTGTCCCCGCTACATAGGAGACGTTTGGGGGGCGTCTGGCATAACGAAACATGAGTTGCGAGTGGCGGGCTCGATTCTTCACACACGCAGAGGCATGCAACGCTGCAGCTTTTCCTTAAAGCGACAACGGTTTCTAGGACCGTGCAGACGAGACGTCTCGTTGGCGCTGTGCCACCTCCACGCGTCGCCACCGTTTGCATTCCCGCACATGTTCGCGCGTCTTCTCCACCGCTTCCCGCGCTTGCTCCCTACATCTTCCCGCGCCGTCATCGGCTATCAAAGGCCAGCCCCACTCGCCATCGCCACCACAGCCGCGGGTAATCCATCCCTTCGCCTACATGACACCATGCCTCGCCACCTAGCCACCACGTACGCAATGATGAGCCGCACGGGCGGCGGCCAGGATCCTACGCCTCCTCCTTCACCTTCCATGTTCGATTTCGACGATGAGGACGATGACATGGAGGAGGACCCATAGCTCGTGGAGATGAACGAGCAGTTTCTGGCCGACGCGCTAGGGGAGGCGGCCGAGGAGGAGGCGGCTCACGCGGCCTTCGACGGGGAGCAGCAACTATGGCGGCTAAGAAGAAGGAGACGGACGATGCCGACCACTATAGCGGGCCTGGACCGGAGGAGAAGGCGGCGAAGCAGATGGCCATCATCGCGTCCTTCGAGTTGCTAAAGAATGCTGACGATCACGCCAACAAGGCGCTGCAGCAGTGGCTCCTGGAGGACGTGGCGGCCCACCACGTTCTCGTGAGCGCGCAACGGAGGGAGCGGCGGACGGCGGCGGAGAAGCGGAAGAGGGAGGAAGGAAATGATGGGAAGGGACTGTCAAGCGCTTCGAGGGACGGAAAGTAGGCTAGGGGCGATCACCTAGCATTTTTCATTCAAAGTTATAAAATATAATCAATTTTGAATGCAATTTTTTATATTTCGTATTATTAACATGTTTTGGGGCCTCGTTTGGAGAACACGGCAAAAAACAGACGCGCTCTAAAAGCGGCAGCACGTGGCAACGTCCCCTAAACGCTCGATCTGTGCTTTCCCCGGACTCGCTTTGAGGACACGCTCTTAGTCACGTCCTTCAAACGATATCAGGCAAAAGTGTCGGATGGACCGAATGTAGGATTTCGTTTTCGGAGCGCGTATGTTGCCAGCCGCATCCCCAAACATGGTCCCAACCATATTTTGAACAAAATGTTAATATTTTATTCATTATTCCATTGCTTACATGGAAGGAAATAGAACTAAGAGCATCGCTCGTAAACGGGCCTAAACCAAAAAATAACCGTCAGTTTAAGGGTTCGGGCTGAAAAATTGGGCCGATCAGTTACCGTAAAAGGGTCAAAACCGAAAAACTTTTTCGTGCTGAGAACGAAAACCCAAATCGGCCTGTATTTGTAGGGGTCAAGAGAACCGAACGCTCGATCCATATCTAGGGCGTGCTGAAATTTTAGCTGACGCAATTGCTTGCTCTCTCCCTCCCCGCGCTGCCACCACACCGCCCGATTCACCTCAGGCCCGCATCCCGGAGCTAGCGCAGGTCGCCCCGTACCTGGACCGCTGTTCCTCGCCCAACACCGGGTGCCGCCGCCGCGTCGTCTGAATCGAGGATGAGCTCAGGCGACGAGCTCGTCGATGTGGATCTGTCGGATTTGTCGAGCTCGGACAATTCCAGCCTCGACGAGCTGCTCCAGGACGACGAGACGGAGGCCACCATGCTCCTCCTCTTCGTCAAGGAGCTGGAGGACCGCGCGAAGCTGCTGAATCGGAGGCGCGGGTCGGTGATGGGACGGAACCACATCCAGCGGAATCGCCTCCTCGGCCACGAGCAGCTGACGAAGGACTACTTCGCCGAGGTACCTACCTACCCGCCCCATCTATTCCGTAGGAGGTATCGCATGCGGCGTAGTTTGTTCGTCAAAATCGTCAAGGCCTGCGAAGCCAACTGGAATTACTTCAAGCAACGTAGAAATGCCGCCGGCGTCATGGGTTTTTCAGCCCGTTCCAAAAAATCTCTACTGCCATGAGGGTAATTGCGTATGGCATCCCTGTGGATTACACCGGCGAGTATCTTCGAATTGGCGAAGATACTACATTGGAGTCGGTGTGTAGGTTTGCTCGCCTGATTATCAAGTTGTTTGGCCCAACCTATCTCCGAGCTCCCAATGAGGATGACACCAAAAGATTGATGGAGATAAATGAGAAAATAGGTTGGCCAGACATGCTTGGTAGTCTTGATTGTATGCATTGGACATGGAAGAATTGTCCCATGGCATGGCATGGACAGTACTGTGGCAAGAGCAAAGATGCAACCATTGTACTTGGGGCCGTTGCATCACAAGATTTGTGGATTTGGCATTGTTTTTTTGGTTTGCCGGGAACACTCAATAACATCAACGTGCTGCAAAGATCCCCTTTATTTGCCAAATTAGCAAATGGGGAAGCACCCACTTGCAACTACAAGGTCATGAACAATGAGTACATAATGGGATATTACCTAGCCGATGGCATCTATCCGGATTGAGCAACTTTTGTTAAGTCTGTCAAGGATCCCCAAGATAGAATAGAAGCTGAATTTGCCAAAGCTCAAGAAGCAGCTCACAAGGACATTGAGAGAGCTTTCGGTGTTTTGCAAGCAAGGTTTACCATTTTTCGTGGTCCAGCCCGATTTTGGGACAAAAAAACCCTTGTCAACATCATGACATGTTGTGTGATTCTTCATAACATGATCATTGAGGATGAAAGAGAGTTGAGCTTGCCCTGCTTCTATGACAACGTTGGCACCCGAGTGGAACCCCAAAGCAATCCGGATCGCATTGAAGCTTGTCTTGAAACTCATCGGCAGATTGAGAATGCCAGTACCCATGCCTAGCTTGTTTATGATCTGAAAATGCACCACTGGCAGCGACATGGCCGTCGCCTTTGTTCCTACCATTCCACTCATTTATTTTTCACATGTATCATTGTTGAGAAATTTTTTTATTTGTCCAATTTTGCGAGAGTTGTTGTAATTTGATTGAGTCATTTTTCATTTGTTCAATTTTCCCAAAACTGTTGTAATAATTTGGTTCAGACTATTGTTTATGTGTTGTAATAATTTGGATGATTATTTGATTAATTATGATCGATTGTTGTATGTCTTGCATATGAATTCTCTGAAAAACCCTGCCATTACGGGTCCGGAATCCGTTGGCGCAGAATAGATCCCGTAAACCAAAACTATAAAATAGAATATTCTATTTTATAGTTTTGGTTTACAGGCTCTGTTTCTATTTTATAGTTTTGGTTTACGGGCTCTGTTCTGCGCCAGCCATTTTTCGACCCGTAAACACGAGTTCGGTGAACTGAACTCCGGGTTTTCAATTCGCGTTTTTACTGGCTCTGCTAGAGATGCTCAAAACATAGCCACAATTATCGCCCTGAAACCTAAACTAGAGGCTTCTACGCATCGTCGATGTCATTGTAGTGCCTTCGGCACATCATGCCATTGAATACCTTCTTGTGAAGCACGTCGTTGCTTTCTTACTTGAAGTTCAACAAGCAACCGACCTCTAGGTTGTGGGCGCGGGCGAACTGCTCCCAACCATTGTGGAGGTACATTTGGCCTTGCCCATCAAATAGGACCTCGACGGGCCATCGGCAAAAACCAAAACCAACTTCCCGAAGCTGCACCCCGGCCTGCTTCCGACCATTAAAAAATCGTGTGAACTTCTCCAGGAGCCTCTTTTTGCCGAAAACTCATCCTACACCGGCAAAGGCGAGCGTGCACGGGATGTTGATCGACCACAACGGCCCCTGCTCTGGCGCTGCGGCCACGACCGCGACCCCTGGAAGTCGCCATGGAGCGTGTGGGGAGAAGGTGCACGATGTTGCTGGGTTTGTGGAGGGGGCGAGGACGAACTATGGCGGCTGCGATTGTGGTGGCGCTGGAGAGGGGAGGGCGCGTTATATAGGTGGAGGTGTTGCGGGAAGAGCCAGAGAATGAACAGAAGCAGTGGGGAAAGGGCGGGAAGGGCGGGCGGGCAACGACGCGTGGAGGAGGGGCAGCAGCGACGGGACGTCTCACCTGCTTCCATCTCGTAAACCATCGCCACCATTAAGAAAAAGTTACAATGCTTCGGTTTTGTGTCGATGACGTGGCTAGCCCGCCAATCGCCACATTACCCGCTCGTTAGGTCCGACACCCCCACAACATCCGTGTAGCGGGGACGGGCGAGAGGCGTTAGACACTCTATTGGGCCATGCCGGATCAAATCGGCTTTTGAGACACGCGGCTAGAGGCTGTTAAATGTCCAACGCGTCCTATCATTTTGGGAAGAGTTTGGAGACGCTACATGAGATGCTCTTATGTCAACGCCTAACATTTGTCTGAGGTATCATATTCAGTTTCAAGGCATCGAGTAACCGATCAGTGTAGACTAGTATTTAAGCAGTTCATATGTTTTGCTCATCTTGAAACGCCTCTTTTCTTTGAACATAAAAGGGGTCTACCCGCGCATTGCAACGAGAAACATAACAATCATCTTTTAAAAGTCAAATGATGACGTGACCCAAAATTTTTGCCCCAAACTCCCCGCGCTTAAGCCCATTCATTGCTAACGGTTTTACATTTGATGCAGTGATGTGCCGGGCGCCGTTGGACTGGGCCGAGTCGGCCTCGCTAAGCAGGATATATAGACTTTTTTTTATAATGGGCGGTTTGTTACTTGATTAAGTAATTATATCTGGCCTCTGCATGACTAGTATGCACAAACATTAGTGAAAAATAGAGATTTAGTTCCGATTGTGCAACCGAGACTGCACAATCGGGACTAAAGCCTTCTATCTTTAGTCCCGGTTCAGATACACCTTAAGTATGGATCAACTACAAGATCTTATAAAAGATCTCAACATGACATTACTTACCACAACACATGAATAATTATTCAACTATAAATCAAAGAACACAATCAAACAAGAAACTATTCTTAACTTATCTTTTCCATATCTTTTAATAAATAAGTATCCCTACCATGATTTACATGGTATATATTTCCAACTACAATACTTGAATCCATGTCAAGGACATTCATATTAATTCCTTATTAAACCTTGATCATTCCAATCTTGTTTCTCCAAACTCATTTCCATTAAACCTCAGAGAAAGGAGAGGACCATCCATGTATTTAGATTATCCATTGAGTATAACCCTAGGGTGACATTCAAATCCTATCCAAGTGAGGTAATTATGGATACTAACTCATGCTATAAGAAATACAAGTCAAGTACTAAACCCTACTTGACCTAGCTAATACTAGATGGTAAGCAAGAACCTGTTTTATTAGTGATCCAAGAGAAGCAAGTGTTGTGATCATTACACATTGGTAATGATCATAAACCCTAGAGGAACCCTACCTATCTCAGAAAGCTCAAATTAAAGATGTATACCCAAGTATAAGATCAATACTTGATCTTGGAGAGGATAACCATGATTCATTAATAAATCATTATAAGGTCAATACTTTGATCATTACAAATTGGGTGATGATCATAAACCCTAACAATCTAAGTGAGTGTGATGAGAGAAATAATAAGGAAGTGATTAGGGATGAATAAGTGGATCATATCTAATGCATGATCATACCTTGTAGATTTAGATGATAAGTAAACATATATGATTAATAGATCTCATCTACCACATGAAATAATAGGTACATCACTAGCAGTTAACCCCAGACCAATCCTCATGCCTTGAGTGTAAGAGTAATGGCATTAACTTCAACCTTGTTTATCCAAACACTAGAGACAACCCTAGCATTGCCTTGGTGCATGAATCCTAACAATGTGAGGAGAATAACCCTAGCTAATAAAACATAACCAAAGCTTAGGCCCATATCTTAATCCTTGTTGTGTATCACTTGGGTGATCACCACTAAAACCCTAGATCACATTTGAATTCAATCCAAGTACCACTTGGGATCATAAGTGGAACCCTGCCATACCTCATGCCTATTATTATTTCAAATAGTGAAGCATCATCAAAACCCTAAACCCTTTCACATAGGATTCACTCCACATAAAATAATATGTCCAAACTTGTGTATCATGGATCATAAGTATAAACCAAGCCATATATACCTAAAGACTAAATGCCATTTAGTGATTAGTGTAAAACTAATATTAAATCCTACACTTCCATCTTAATGGCCAGAGTTGTTAAGTATTACTTCACTCAAGTATTTATTTTGGAAAAAGCAGGATCTATGAGAATCAAATGATTTGATTAGGAGTCTCAAATTAATGTGTTAAGAAAACCATATCAGTAACCTTAGAATAAACATAAACATAAACTAAATTCCTAAGTCTGAAATAACCATATACATAAAATCATGAATCAACCCCATCCTCATTACCAATTATATTAAATCTAGCCATAATAAAAATTATATGTGAACAATCCATAATGTTAAGTACTAGCAAAATTTAATAATATGTCACCATGCACAGGTGATAAACTTCAAATCATTTAAACAGATTTGGTTCCTAAATTAAAAAGGGAATTGAGATAAATAACTAAACCCATATCTATTTTATTTATACCCCACTAAAACACCAATTTTATTAAGTATTAAATATTTTTTAGAACAACAAAACAACCATAAAGTATGTATAAGGATCAAATTCAATTGAAATTCAAAGATTTTAGAACCTGCAAAAATAAACAGAAATCAAATTGGAATTCAAATAACAAATTGAAAACAGAAAATAAAAAGAGAAAAGAGAGAGAGAAAGAGGCTTACATGGTGGACCTCAGCTGCCAGGGAGCAGCCCACGTCGAAGCCCAACCCACGAATTAAACAGCCCATGTCACCGTACCCCTTCATGCAATAAGAAAGAAAGGTGGAGGTCGTCGTCTTCTTCTCCACGATCGACAGCGCAGAGGAGCAACCTGGCCACGTCCTCGGCAGCGATAAGGACGTCTCGGGCGCCGCAGAAGCTTCTAGAACTCCATCCTATAATCCTCGCGTCCGTCTCATCCATTAATCATCAAGATTCACGCTCTGAAACGACCATACTGACCGTTTGCATCCCGGCCATTGCCGTCGGTGAAATGCAGATCTAGACCTCGTCTCGCTCTATAAAACCACCTGGAGCTCCGCCAAGAAACCCTAGCACCTCGCCACCCCTCCATTTCCCCTAAGACTCTCCCCATTTCTCCAAACCTTCCACAACATCTCGTCGGTGTTGATCAAGGATGCGACGTTAGAGGTCACCCCAGGCTCTGTGGTGTGGTCGAGGAGAAGCGCCTTAACCTGCTGATCATTCTGGAGAAAGGAATCAGAGAGGGGAGCATCCTATCAACGGAATCGACTCGTTCCGTTCCGCTCGGGTTCGCCGGAAAATCTCATCTGACCATCTTCTCCGGCACCAACCGTCGTCGTCGAGTATTCTGCAAGTCTCAAGGTGAGCTTGCGGTCATTTAGAGCCTACTTTCGTGTCCTATCGACCGTTGTAGCCCGCGTTTGATTGATGGCCGGAGAGCACCGCCGCAGAGCTCATCGCCGGAGCTAGCTCCGGTGGTCCTCTGAGAAAATTACCACCACCATCAGCCTCAACGAGTAAAGGAGGTTCCGAAAAACCAAGTCGTGCGTCCTCGGAGGCCGTAAATCGGCGGCACCGTCGTACGCTGACCATCGGCGGTCATTGACCGGCGACATCGACGTGTCCTGCCTCGTCAGCATTTGTTGACTGGTCTTTGCCCGCGTGGCAATTGACTCAAAAGGTCCCACCAGTCAGTCTCTGCGGGTAGATCTGAATCGGTACGTTTAGCATTTTCCGTTTAATTTAAAAACCAGTAAATAACTGAAACTTTGCATAAATAAATAAAATTCATTTTGGCTCAGAAAAATATACCTGAGATATCAAAATTCTCACAAAAATAAACTCTATTCTGTAAAAATATAAAATAAAAATGTGTGTCAAAATAAAAATTCAATTATTTTAACTTTGTTAATTATGCCTTTTCATTTATCCTAAATACAACTTGAATTCAATAATTCTTTAAGTTTCAAAAAACAAATAATATCTAATTAGTAAGTAATTAAAAATATTAAGATTATTTTCTTTTTCATAATTTCATCAACTTAAATATTAGATGCAATTCATAAACCCTAATTTACAAATTACCATTTATGATTTTCTTTAAATATTAATAAAGCAAGAAAATACTAAAAGCTAATATTATTTTAGTAGTTCAAAAATTGTTTACTTAAATAATTTTAGTTAACAAGTTAATATTTAAAATCTAATAACAGTTATAAAACCCTAGTTTCTAATTAAACCCTAAATATTAATTATCCTAATTAGTAAATCTTTTAAAATTAATAAATGCTAATACCATTATTAATTTTGTTTCAAAACACACCTCTATTGTCATTTTATTATTCTAAGAGTTGTATTATAATCTATAAACCCTAGTTCTAATATAAGTAAGACCATGATCCCATTATTTTATGTGATCATCCTAAGTTGTTTCAATCCTAAAACCCTAGGGGTTTACCACATGTGATCATATAAACTTCACCTTTACCTATAGAACCTTAATATGCAACAAATAAGTACATGCTTATGATCTACTAAAACAAAGCTAGGCCAATTCACATGAAGTCATTATTTCATGTCTTTATTTTTGAATAAACCTTATATAAACAATTAGTGCCACCTAGGTATAAACCCTAGCTTGTTACCACATATTAGCACCATTGATCACCATTCCTAATACCACACCATTGGAATTAACCAACCATCTTTACTTAGTAGAAGCATGGTGATCAACCCTAATACAAACTTGTGTAGTAATTCACAACACATGCTCCTATTCAACTAAACCCTATTTAGGAAATAATAAACCATCTAGCTTAGAAACATTATTAGTTAGTGAAACAAATAATAAGCCATAGTAAATCCTAAGGTGTAACTTATAACATCACCTCGGTAACCATCCTTTGATAGGATATCTATAATCAACCATAGTAACACACCTGCTAATACTTGCTGCATATAGACCCCTCCAACTTAAGAACCCAACTAGTCCCTATTAGAGAACTAAATGAATCGAATAGTAAATCCTAGAAGCCATAGATCCTATTTATAGTAGTTCTTGTTCTTATTTAACATGTTCTTCAAAATTTATTCGTTTGAAGTAAATACACAAGTACACCATATAAGTAAATAGTTATTGTTGAAACTACTTATTATTTCTTAATTAACCTGTTCTTCAAAAGTTATTCTTTTGAAGTATAATATATGTAATCATCAACCATGCATCATAGAACATAAAATTGACAACTGCTCTTTACATATTACTCAATTATAATTCCTTTATGTGTATATTTGTTATGATGCATTATATCACTTGCTTATGCTATCAATATCACCAACCCTAATGAGAACCTTGTTTGAGAACCATCCTAAAAGTGCAATGATACGTCTCCAACGTATCGATAATTTCTTATGTTCCATGCTACTTTATTGATGATATCTACATGTTTTATGCACATTATATGTCGTATTTACGCATTTTCTGGAACTAACCTATTAACAAGATGCCGAAGTGCCGTTCTGTTTCTGCTGTTTTTTGTTTCAGAAATCCTAGTAACGAAATATTCTCGGAATTGGACGAAATCACCGCCGTTCCTATTTTTCCCGGAAGCTTCCAGATCACCGAAGAGGGGCCGAGATGGGCCGGGGCCCCACACCACACTTGGGCGCGGGCCAGGGCCTGGCCGCGCCACCCGGTGGTGAGGGCACCCTGGTGCCCCTCCGAGGCTCCCCTTTCGCCTATTTAAAGGTCCGACCTAAAACCCGGGGAGGAAGCCACGGTACGCAAAACCTTCCAGCGCCGCCATCGCGAAGCCAAGATCGGGGACAGGAGTCTCTGTCCGGCACCCTGCCGGACGGGGAAGTGCCCCGGAAGGCTTCTCCATCGACACCGCTGCCATCTCCACCGCCATCTTCATCACCGCTGCTCCCATGAGGAGGAGTAGTTCTCCATCGAGGCTCGGGCTGTACCGGTAGCTATGTGGTTAATCTCTCTATGTACTTCAATACAATGATCTCATGAGCTGCCTTACATGATTGAGATTCATATGAGTTTTGTATCACTATTCATCTATGTGCTACTCTAGTGATGTTATTAAAGTACTCTATTCCTCCTCCACGTGTGTAAAGGTGACAGTGTGTGCACCGTGTGAGTACTTGGCGTAGGCTATGATTGTGATCTCTTGTAGATTATGAAGTTAACTATTGCTATGATGGTATTGATGTGATTTATTCCTCCTACATAAGCGTGAAGGTGACAGTGTGCATGCTATGTTAGTTCTTGGTGTAATTGTGTTGATCTATCTTGCACTCTAAGGTTACTTAAACATGAATATCGAACTTGTGGAGCTTGTTAACTCCGGCATTGAGGGTTCATGTAATCCTACGTTAGTGGTGTCCATCATCCAACAAAGAGTGTAGAGTATGCATTTATCTATTCTTATGTGATCAATGTTGAGAGTGTCCACTAGTGAAAGTCTATTCCCTAGGCCTTGTTCCTAAATACTGCTATCACGCTTGTTACTGTTTTAGCGTTACTACTGCTGCGTTACTACGCATGTTTACTTCCCGCAATATTACTACCATCAAGCACGCCAAAGCATTTTCGCGCCGTACTACTGCTCATATTCATTCATACCACTTGTATTTCACTATCTCTTCGCCGAACTAGTGCACCTATTAGGTGTGTTGGGGACACAAGAGACTTCTTGCTTTGTGGTTGCAGGGTTGCATGAGAGGGATATCTTTGACCTCTTCCTCCCTGAGTTCGATAAACCTTTGGTAATCCACTTAAGGGAAACTTGCTGCTGTTCTACAAACCTCTGCTCTTGGAGGCCCAACACTGTCTACAAGAATAGAAGCACCCGTAGACATCAAGCACTTTTCTGGCGCCGTTGCCGGGAGGAAAGGTAAAAGGCACTCATACTTCGGTTCCAGGTAACAGTACTTTTCGGCGCCATTGTGTGTGTGCTCGAAGCTATTTCCTTTAGACTCTGCAATTGCGACATTTGGTTTCTTGTTTACACTAGTTAGGCATAATGGACAACAATGACCTTTTTATTCTATTTCCTGATTTAAGACATGGATGGTTTGATGCGAAAATTAAAAAACCCATGGAACATATTAATATGAATGCTTTGAACACTATTGTTGTTAATGCTATGGAAAATTCTAAGCTTGGGGAAGCTGGCTTTGATGAGCATGATATTTTTAGTCCCCCAAGCATTGAGGAGAAAATTTACTTTGATGATACTTTGCCTCCCATTTATGATGATTATAATGATAGTAGTCTTTTGTTACCACCTGTTATGGAGGATAAATTTGATTATGATTACAATATACCTCCTATATTTGATAGCTACTTTGTTGAATTTGCTCCCACTACAATTAATAAGAATGACTATGCTTATGTTGGGAGTAGTAATTATTTTATGCATGAGACTCATGATAAGAATGCTTTATGTGATAGTTATATTGTTGAGTTTGCTCATGATTCTACTGAAAGTTATTATGAGAGAGGAAAATATGGTTGTAAAAAATTTCATGTTACTAAAACACCTCTCTATGTGCTGAAATTTTTGAAGCAACACTTGTTTTATCTTCCTATGCTTGTTACTTTGCTCTTCATGAACTTGTTTATTTACAAGATTCCTATGCATAGGAAGCATGTTAGACTTAAATGTGTTTTGAATTTGCCTCTTGATGCTCTCTTTGCTTCAACTTCTATTTCTTGCGAGTGCATCATTAAAACTGCTGAGCCCATCTTAATGGCTATAAAGAAAGAACTTCTTGGGAGATAACCCATGTGTTTTTTACTACAGTACTTTGTTTTATATTTGTGTCTTGGAAGTTGTTTACTACTGTAGCAACCTCTCCTTATCATGTTTTTGTGCCAAGTAAAGTTTCTATGTCAAAGTTGATGTTATATTTGGGATCGCTGCGCAGAAACAGCATTGCTGTCTGTCACGAATCTAGGCACAGGCCTCTGTAGAAAATTCGAAAAAATCTGCCAATTTACGAGCGTGATCCTCAGATATGTACGCAACTTTCATTAGTTTTGAGTTTTTCCATTTGAGCAAGTCTGGTTCCAGCTTTAAATTCGTCTTTACGGACTGTTCTGTTTTTGACAGATTCTGCCTTTTATTTCGCATTGCCTCTTTTGCTATGTTGGATTCATTTCTTTGATCCATTAATGTCCAGTAGCTTTATGCAATGTCCAGAAGTGTAAAGAATGATTGTGCCACCTCTGAACATGTGAATTATTAATTGTGCACTAACCCTCTAATGAGTTTGCTTGAAGTTTGGTGTGAAGGAAGTTTTCAAGGGTCAAGAGAGGAGTATGATATACTATGATCAAGAGGAGTGAAAGCTCTAAGCTTGGGGATGCCCCGTGGTTCACCCCTGCATATTCTAAGAAGACTCAAGCGTCTAAGCTTGGGGATGCCCAAGGCATCCCCTTCTTCATCGACAACATCATCAGGTTCCTCCCCGAAACTATATTTTTATTCAGTCACATCTTGTGTTCTTTACTTGGAGCGTCGGTTTGTTTTTGTTTTTGTTTTTGTTTGAATAAAATGGATCCTAGCATTCACTTTGTGGGAGAGAGACACGCTCCGCTGTTGCATATGGACAAATATGTCCTTAGGCTTTACTCATAATGTTCAAGGCGAAGTTTCTTCTTCGTTAAATTGTTATATGGTTGGAATTGGAAAATGCTACATGTAGTAATTCTAAAATGTCTTGGATAATGTGATACTTGGCAATTGTTGTGCTCATGTTTAAGCTCTTGCATCATATGCTTTGTACCCATTAATGAAGAAATACATAGAGCTTGCTAAAATTTGATTTGCATATTTGGTCTCTCTAAGGTCTAGATAATATCTAGTATTGAGTTTTGAACAACAAGGAAGACGGTGTAGAGTCTTATAATGTTTACAATATGTCTTTTATGTGAGTTTTGCTGCAGTTCATCCTTGAGTTTGCTTCAAATAACCTTGCTAGCCTAAACCTTGTATCGAGAGGGAATACTTCTCATGCATCCAAAATCCTTGAGCCAACTACTATGCAATTTGTGTCCACCATACCTACCTACTACATGGTATTTCTCCGCCATTCCAAAGTAAATTGCTTGAGTGCTACCTTTAAAATTCCATCATCCACCTTTGCAATATATAGCTCATGGGACAAAATAGCCTTAAAAACTATCGTAGTATTGAATATGTACTTATGCACTTTATCTTTTATTAAGTTGCTTGTTGTGCGATAACCATGCTTCTGGGTTACGCCATCAACTATTGTTGAATATCATGTGAGTTGCTATGCATGTCCGTCTTGTCTGAAGGATCTATCATTTTAGTGGTTGGAGCATGCAAAATTGTTAGAGAAGAACATTGGGCCGCTAACTAAAGCCATGAATCATGGTGGAAGTTTCAGTTTGGACATATATCCTCAATCTCATATGAGAATAATAATCATTGCTACATGCTTATGCATTTAAGAGGAGTCCATTATCTGTTGTCCATGTTGTCCCGGTATGGATGTCTAAGTTGAGAATAATCAAAAGCGAGAAATCCAAAATGCGAGCATTCTCCTTAGACCTTTGTACAGGCGGCATGGAGGCACCCCTTTGTGACACTTGGTTGAAACATGGCATGCAAAGATCCGGTAGTCCAAGCTAAGTAGGACGAGGTGCGGACACTATTAGTACACTATGCATGAGGCTTGCAACTTGTAAGATATAATTTACATAACTCATATGCTTTATTACTACCGTTGACAAAATTGTTTCATGTTTTCAAAATAAAAGCTCTAGCACAAATACAGCAATCGATGCTTTCCTCTTTGAAGGACCTTTCTTTTACTTTTATTGTTGAGTCAGTTTACCTATCTCCTTCCACCTTAAGAAGCAAACACTTGTGTGAACTGTGCATTGATTCCTACATACTTGCATATTGCACTTGTTATATTACTTTATGTTGACAATATCCATGAGATATACATGTTATAAGTTGAAAGCAACCGCTGAAACTTAATCTTCCTTTGTGTTGCTTCAACACCTTTACTTTGATTTATTGCTTTATGAGTTAACTCTTATGCAAGACTTATTGATGCTTGTCTTGAAGTACTATTCATGAAAAGTCTTTGCTATATGATTCACTTGTTTACTCATGTCATTACCTTTGTTTTGATCGCTGCATTCATTACATATGTTTACAAATAGTATGATCAAGATTATGATGGCATGTCACTTGAAATTATCTTTGTTATCGTTTTACCCTGCTGGGACGAGAACTAAGCTTGGGGATGCTGATACGTCTCCAACGTATCGATAATTTCTTATGTTCCATGCTACTTTATTGATGATATCTACATGTTTTATGCACATTATATGTCGTATTTACGCATTTTCTGGAACTAACCTATTAACAAGATGCCGAAGTGCAGTCTGTTTTTGGTTTCAGAAATCCTAGTAACGAAATATTCTCGAATTGGACGAAATCACCGCCAGGTTTCTATTTTCCGGAAGCTTCCAGATCACCGAAGAGGGGCAGAGATTGGGGCCCCACACCACACTGGGCGCGGGCCGGGCCGGCCGCGCCACCTGGTGAGGGCACCCCTGGTGCCCCTCCGA
Source organism: Lolium multiflorum (assembly GCA_030979885.1). Taxonomy (NCBI): domain Eukaryota; kingdom Viridiplantae; phylum Streptophyta; class Magnoliopsida; order Poales; family Poaceae; genus Lolium; species Lolium multiflorum. Next base: position 77,775,663 of record CM061750.1, on the reverse strand, counting down.
GGCTCCCCTTTCGCCTATTTAAAGGTCCTGACCTAAAAACCCGGGAGGAAGCCACGGTACGCAAAACCTTCAGCCGCCGCCATCGCGAAGCCAAGATCCGGGGGACAGAGTCTGCGCACTCGCCGGACGGGGAAGTGCCCCGGAAGGCTTCTCCATCGACACCGCTGCCATCTCCACCGCCATCTTCATCACCGCTGCTCCCATGAGGAGGGAGTAGTTCTCCATCGAGGCTCGGGGCTGTACCGGTAGCTATGTGGTTAATCTCTCTCCTATGTACTTCAATACAATGATCTCATGAGCTGCCTTACATGATTGAGATTCATATGAGTTTTGTATCACTATTCATCTATGTGCTACTCTAGTGATGTTATTAAAGTACTCTATTCCTCCTCCACGTGTGTGTGTGCACCGTGTGAGTACTTGGCGTAGGCTATGATTGTGATCTCTTGTAGATTATGAAGTTAACTATTGCTATGATGGTATTGATGTGATTTATTCCTCCTACATAAGCGTGAAGGTGACAGTGTGCATGCTATGTTAGTTCTTGGTGTAATTGTGTTGATCTATCTTGCACTCTAAGGTTACTTAAACATGAATATCGAATCGTGGAGCTTGTTAACTCCGGCATTGAGGGTTCATGTAATCCTACACAGTTAGTGGTGTCCATCATCCAACAAAAGAGTGTAGAGTATGCATTTATCTATTCTGTTATGTGATCAATGTTGAGAGTGTCCACTAGTGAAAGTCTATTCCCTAGGCCTTGTTCCTAAATACGCTATCATCGCTTGTTACTGTTTTATGCGTTACTATGCTGCGTTACTACGCATGTTTACTTCCCGCAATATTACTACCATCAATCGCACGCCAGCTATTTTCTGGCGCCGTACTACTGCTCATATTCATTCATACCACTTGTATTTCACTATCTCTTCGAACTAGTGCACCTATTAGGTGTGTTCAAGAGACTTCTTGCTTTGTGGTTGCAGGGTTGCATGAGAGGGATATCTTTGACCTCTTCCTCCCTGAGTTCGATAAACCTTGGGTAATCCACTTAAGGGAAACTTGCTGCTGTTCTACAAACCTCTGCTCTTGGAGGCCCAACACTTTCTACAAGAATAGAAGCACCCGTAGACATCATGCAACACACCCTAAAGAAATCTTTGCAACTCATTCATCCTAAATCATCGAGGTTAGGTTACGCTCAGGGCGATTGCATCTCATACTATGCATTATAGCATCTTTGTCAGTTCTTTAAACATTGTCCTTACCGGACAATGATGGTATTTCAGAATTTGGAGTTCTCACGTATCGAAGCTTTTGGCTGCATAATCTTGCAGTCAAGAAAGGAAAGTTCATCGCTTGCTCATGTCATTTGATTATTTTTATCAAACTATATGCAAAGTACTATACTTATCGCTCTTGCATTGAAAAGCAAAATACTATTTTACAATTATGAATATGACTATGTGGTGGGCAATTAAACCATGGTATGTGTTGATTGGTGGAGGTTCCATTGCAAGGGTACAACTCATCTAGGACTAAGCACCAATGTCGTCTAGTGATTCTAGCGTCGTACATATCGCGTTAACCATAAGATCTATAATGGCTCTGGGGATGTCAGTATCTTTTCCCTCCTGCACATCAACGGACTTGATAGAGCCTGGCTGGGTGTTGGGATAACACTGCAGTAGGTTGGGAAATCCTTTAAAATCCCCATCCGTGTGGATGAGAGGCTCTACCGTCTATGAAGGATTATCCGACATACATCGGGGGTAAAGCCGTATGATCGGGAGATATCTACCGGGGATGTACAGGTGGACAAAAGGGTGGGTTTGCACGGTCGCGGAGAAGGCAGTGATTGAATTTGTTGCCACTATCTAGAGACTTGTAAAAGACTTGAAAAATACCTGTAAATTCCCTCTGTTCCCCCCTTTTATATCTTCCTTCTGAGGAAGACACCATGTAAATTTCTCTGAGTATTAATACAAAAAGACAGTAGGAGCCTTTCCTACTGTTAGAGCCTTCAAAAAAAAGAGAAGGCAGTGATTGGCTTGGTTCTTATACCTGGCCTCACACCAAGGAAGTGTGGACGGTAAATACGTCACCTGGTTGGCAACAAAGTTAACTTCTCTTATGGGAAAAGTAACGCACCTCTGCAGAGTGTATCGAATTGTGGCTGTCACTCCCTGTTCCGGGAAGGGAACTACGAACGCGGCAGGAAAGGAACTCCATGAAGTTATGTTCAACCTGTGAAGACTGACGGGCATAGTTTTCAAAATAAAATAAACCTTTTGAAGAAATGTTTACGAAAACTTGCATTCGCCTATGACTTTCTGGTCTATGGCTGTAGCTAGTGCATGATACACCTATTTCCTAATATGAACTTGCTGAGTACGCTCGTACTCATTCCCTCCCATTTGAACCCCTTCTTAGGTCAAGGCATCGAAGAAGAAACTACCGTGGAACTCGAAGACAAAGGAGTCAACTGCAACAAGATGAAGAATCCAATCAAAGAAGTCAATGGAGTCAACTTCTGCATCAGCTAGAGTGGAAACTTAGACTAGTAATAGAAGGGAACATTTCCCTAATCCTATCACCTAAGTAGCTAGAGTTCTATAGCAAGCCAAGTATCTATAGAGCTAGGGTTAACAATAAGTTAGACTACGAGTCGTTCTTCTAGAGCTTATTTGAAGTTTTACCTCACTGTAAAGTAGGAGGCTGTGTTGATATTCTGTAAACAGTTTGTGTATCCTTCTATAGACATGCCTTGGACTCGCATATGTTTATGTTGTACCACTCTGAGGGATGTAATTTGAGTGGAACGGTGTTTCACTTGTGTTATGTCAACGACTTGTGTACTACACCATGCAGTGGTACGCTGTGTCACCACAGCTGGTATCAGAGCAAATGCTTTAACCCTAGGATTAAAACCCTTTAAAGGAGACCTATAGGTTTGGTAGTGTCTATAGGAAGTTGTCTTAGTTAAATCAACTATTCTTTTGACTTGAGATGGGTATTCACTTGAGAATAATCCTGACACAGTTGAGTCAATCCTTCTTATCTATTATTTTAAGTAAAGTTAGCTAGCTATATCCTATATCAGTCACCAAATGTGTAGCACATTATTGAATCCTTAAGGTAGTATATGATAGGTAGACAACAGTTGGTATACAATACATGGTAGTCCAAAGAAAGGATACAACCATAAGGAAGATATCCTATTGGAAGAAGTATACCAATGCATGTTATGGTTAAGTAAGAGTCATTTAAAATGTCAAATGGCTGATATTAGGTAAGGGAGATAAGTTATATGAGGTAGTATATACCTATGATGAGTCAATCATGGGAGGTAAGGAAGAGCGATAGGAGTTATATAAGTCTACTTTTCATGATAGAGTTAGTAATCATATATGTTGGAGATATGCCCAAGAGGCAATAATAAAGTGGTTATTATAATATCTATATTAACCGAAATATTGATACATGTATGTTATGTAAACAACAAGGAATCCCTAGTAAGCCTCTTGTATAAATAGCTTGTTGATTAATAGATGATCATGGTTTCGTGATCATGAACATTGGATGTTATTAATAACAAAGTTATGTCATTGGATGAATGATATAATGGACACACACCCAAATAAGCGTAGCATGAGATCAAGTCATTAAGTTCAACTTGCTATAAGCTTTCGATACATAGTTACCTAAGTCCTTCGACCATGAGATCATGTAAATCACTTACATCGGAAGGATGCTTTGATTACATCAAACACCATTGCGTAAATGGGTGGTTATAAAGATGGGATTAAGTATTCAGAAAGTGTGAGTTGAGGCATATGGATCAAGAGCGAGATTTGTCCATCCCGACAAAGGGAATCGGTATCGTATGTAAATGGTTCAATCGATCACTAAGTTATCGCTGACTGTGTGGGAGCCATTATGGATCTCCAGATCCCGCTATTGGTTATTGGTCGGAGAGGAGTCTCGACCATGTCTGCATAGTTCACGAACCGTAGGGTGACGCGCTTAAGGTTCGATGTTGCATAAGTAGATTCGAAATATGGGATGGAGTCCGAAGTTTGTTCGGAGTCTCGGATGGGATCCAGGACATCACGAGGAGATCCGGAATGGTCCGGAGAATAAGATTCATAAGGGAAGTTGATTTCTAGGTTTCGGAAAAGTTTGGGATTTTTCCGGTGGAAGACCGGGAAGGTTCTAGAAGGTTCTGGAGGGTTCCACCTTGGGGCCCACGACCTAGGGGGGCCAACGTGGGTAGAGGGGGTGCTGCCTTGCCCTAATGGGCCAGGCGCACCAAGCCCCAAGGGCCCAGGCCGGCCACCCCTTAGGGTTTACCAAAATCCTAGGGGGATCAACTTGGGGGCAAGTTTCCCCCTTTCCCTCCTTTGGCCGCCGGCCATAGGGCTTGGAGGAGGGGCCAAGGCAGCCCTGGCCGCACCCCCCTATATAAAGGGGGGAGGAGGCAGGGGGCGTAGCCCTCCTTCGCTCCTTGACCTTTGGCCGCCTCTCTCTCCCACCGATAGTCTGCTCCGGCTTAGGCGAAGACCTGCCGCTTTTCTCCTCCACCACCACCACCACGCCGTCGTGCTGCTGGGATTCCGAGGGGATCTATCACACCTCCGCTGCCCACTGGAACGGGGAGAGGACGGGCTTCATCGATACCGTGCGCACGACCGAGTACGGAAGTGCTGCCAGATTGCAGCACGGACGATCGACTACATCAACAACGAGATCTAATCTTGTAGGCTTTGGAATCTTTGAGGGTTAGTCTCATGATCTTCTCGTTGCTTCGATCTTGGTAGATTAGATATTGCTTCTTCCTAGATTGGATCTTGGTTTTTGTTCATGTTCACGGTAGAATTTTTTTTGTTTTCCATATAACGAACCCATCAATATATGATTCACTTGAGAGTCATGATGTGATGGAGTAGAACATCATAAGTGATTTAACAGGAGTATGATGAGGAGTAAGATATTAAAATATAGTTTAAGAACACAAGTTTTAAAACCATGGCAACTGTGCCAAGTATGCTAGAACCATAGTCCATAGTCTGAAGAAGACTTTATTAGAGTATAGCTTATAGAGAAACCCTGGAGTTATATGTGATAAACTCTAACAATTCTGTGTATAGAGTAGCCATGTTATAGTCTCGGGAGATCATGTTAGGTTAGTTTTCAATTTAATGGAAGCTAAGGTAATTCTTTCCAAGGAAATTAGGTCAACCATAAATATTTTGGACCAATTTGCTCAAGTTTATTTGATTGCAAGTGAGCAATCGAGGTAAAAGTTGAGAAAAGTAGTAGGAATCCATATTTATGTGCTAAGTATCACAACCTAAACCTATCTTATGTGGTGTTATATACTACACATCTGAGCCTGATGTTTAGGGATGTCTTATCCAACTATTATATTCAGGCATATAAGGATGTGTATTATATGTACAAAGCTGTATTTTCTTGGATTTTATTGGATTTTCATTGATTGACTAGATCCATACATGAAGTTTGACTTTGATATGCAAGTGCATGTTGCAATATCAAGCTCTTACTTGATGTCATAGGTCTAGAGGGTAAAGATATTCGTGTGAGGAAGTGACGAATTCTGAAGATTTGGAAGACAAGATGAAGGTTCACTAGCAGAAGGAAGTCAAGTTCTGGGGAGTGCATAAACCGCGCGGACACGGTTGAAAATATTGGTCATCACCACCTGTGTTTTTTTTCTTCCTTGGATGGTATTTACAATATTTCAGCGGAAACCGGTTTTACCGGTTACCACCGAGAAAAATAATAGCAAACGAAAATTTCCAGTATTCAAATAATTTTCTCAAATTTTATTTTTTAATATTTGTTTGAAATAAATATCAAACTTGTTTAACAAATCTCGACCGGTATTTCCGATATTTCTAAAATACCGAAAAATACCATTAGCCACCTGTATTTTCCGCACCACACATGGAAAAGGCCTTCCGTGTGCCATAAGGCACTTCATTACTGATAAATAAGTGCTACCAGCTTCTTACAACAAGTGCTTGGTGAATAGCTAATTAACGACCCATATATTTTGTCTGATTTGCGAGGTACCGCTATATTTGGTCTATATGCCTTTATCCAAGAAAAAGTATATGTTCTAAGCCTAATTGCCTATGCATGTTCATCTTCCTTCTTTTTTTATCTTACTTCTTCTAGGAGTACTACGGCATAACTCATGGCAGGTGTCCTGGATCCATCTCTTTCTTTAGTACTTGGAACTTCAACTCTCTCTTATCGTCACTAGCCTCTATGGAGATCTTTGAACCTTTACATGCTTCCCTGGTGACCAACATATTTGAAAGAACTCTTGTCACATGCTTCTTCACCCACGTCTTTATAGGCCTTGCGCCGTCCACCTACGAGCATCAAAGCATTGGTTACCGAGACATAAAAACAACGGCCCAAGTAAATCTTTAGATGTTACCATCCAAACCCGAATAAAAAGCTGTGTAGTATGGTGATGTTGACGAGGAGTTACTTACTGGGTCGTGTGATTGTGACCAAATGACATCCAAAGCGCCATCTGTCACCGACATAGAGAAGCCCTTGTTAGCCATCATGGCAACGACGCTCTTCATTTGGATTTTCACTATCTCCTTGAGTTCATCGTGTGAAAGCGGCTCGAATATCGCAATCTCACTCAATCTGTTGACAAGATCGGGCTTGACGCATTTTTGAACCTAATAATGAATGAGTATTATATGAATATCATTGGCTGTAACTGTTACAGCCTTACAGGAGACAATTTGGGATTCACTGACCTGTTTCATGAGAAGATCTCGTGCAAATTCCACCGGGTTTTCACCTGCTATTCTTGTTGGTAGGTTCTCTGATCCTAGATTTGATGTCATAATAATGATTGTATTCTTAAAATCCACGTTCCTCCTTTTGCCATCAATCAGCATACCATCATCGAGGATTTGAATTAGAATTTTGAATACAGAGGGATGCGCCTTATCCACATTGTCAAAAAGAATAACACTGTATGGTTGGCTCCCGATTTTCTCACTGAGTTGTCCATTTTCTTCGTAGCTTTAGAATGTAAATGAAAATGGTAAACATAATGAAGTGTAAAGAATTAGACATGCAAAAGTGTATATGTTAAACCTTCCGGGTCCTCCAATGAGATGCCGCAAAGATCCACTCTGATCATATTCAGACATATCAAAGCGAACTAACATCTTCTCATTATCAAATAGCTTCTCTGCAAGAGCTTTAGCAAGCTGTGTCTTTCCAACACCAACCGGACCCAAAAATAGGAAAGAACATATCGGTTGGCCTGATTTATCAAGACCAGTCCTAGAACGTAGAACTGCTTGTGCAACCAAATTTACCGCTCCATCCTGTCCAACAACTCTCTCATGCAGTCTCTCAGTGAGATGGATTAGCTTTTCTTCCTCTTGATCAAGTGTAGCTATAGGAATTTTAGTCCATCGGCTCAAAACCTTCAGGTCACATTATTAAAGTAACGTAAGAACGTCATGATAAACAATGGAAACTACCGATATGTATGCAAATAAGCAAATTTACCTGTGTGATATGATGTGGACCAACCAGTACCTCCGCCGGTGTATTTACAGTTTTACTTCGTTCATTTATAGCTTCCTTTTGCTTGCCAAGATGCAACTTTACCATAGTGCATGCCTCATCAATCAGATCAATTGCCTTATCAGGAAATTGACGACCTAACAATAATAAAATTCACCAAATTTCTTCAAGATGCACTACATAGTCAACTAATGTGAGTAAACTCAGTTAATTCTTGCCGATTTCGCATACGTACCTGTAATATAACGGTCAGCAAGCTGTGCAGCGGCAACGAGGGCGTCGTCGTCAATTTTCAAGCCATGGTGTACTTGGTAATGCTCTTTCAACCCTCTTAGGATGGCAATGGTGTCTTGCACGCTTGGTTCCTCGACTTCAACCTTTTGAAAGCGCCGCTCGAGTGCCGCATCCTTCTCGACGTACATGCGATACTCCGGAGAGGTAGTAGCCCCTATGCAACGGATGCGACCACGGGCCAAGGCTGGCTTGAGGATGTTGGCGGCCTCGCCGGTGCCACCTCGCTCACCGGTACCGACCATCATGTGCATCTCGTCGATGAAGAGGATGAGCTTGCCAGCCGAATCCTCCGCCTGCTTGACGGCATCCTTCAAGCGCTCTTCGAACATGCCGCGCAACCTGGTCCCGGCAATCATCGCCCCGAGGTCAAGCTCCACCACGCGAGCTCCGGAGAGAGCGTCTGGGACCGTCCCGGCAGCGATTCGTTGGGCGAGACCCTCCACGATGGCCGTCTTGCCAACTCCCGCTGCTCCGACGAGCGCAGCGCAGTTCTTTGTCCGTCGGCAGAGTATGCAGATGACGCGGTCGATCTCGTCGTCGCGGCCAATCACCGGATCTGCCTCGCTGGCGTCGAAGTTCTTGAGACCGTAGGTGACCCGAGGCGGAACAGCCGTGGCGGCATCAACCATGGCGATATAAGCCGTGTCGGTCACGGGCTTGCCGATGTGGTGCTTGTAGTACCTCCGCGCTGACCACCACAAAAGAGCAGTTGCTCCGATGAAAACCACGTCTTTCATCCCTTCCGATGACCTAGCGTGCTGCTTCAGGGACCGGAACATGTCTCGCAATGGCCCCAAGCCCCCAAGGATGAAGAAACAGCAGCAGAAGAACAATTGTTCGATACGATAGGATGCGCTGCCGATATATATTGCTCTGTACGCATAGATCGATACAGTAAACGTACGTGCACACAACTCCCGGCCTTGCCCCGTTCTGGATTCTTATCGAAGTGTTATGTACTACCATCGTCCATATGTTTATCAAACAAAACAAAAACCATCGTCCATGCAATGTTTTTTTACGAAGCCCAGACAATGTTTTTTTTTTTGCGAAACAGTATATAGACAATGTTTAACCCGCCGGAAGCAGCATACTTTGCCTCCCAGTTAAATATGTTGCACATATATATGTTGAGTGCAACTTATGTATATACAGACCATAAATTGACTCGAATCTAGGGATCTTTTACGGTACAATTTACTAGTCCAATAAAGAAGAGGGGAGTACTATATATACACCATTTATTTAAGGGGTATTCTAGGCAACTTACGGCAATAAAATCATGACGACACAGATTTGGTTTCGTTCGTACCACGTAAGTCCAATCTTGCCATAAGACAATTTGATATTTCGATGCTACACCATATCATATGACAAACCATTTGTTTGCCCACAAGATATCAACCGACACCTAGGTCCAAAAATATGTGAGCCTATAGACGATCCACATTGATACATGTGAGTTCGAGCTTCTAAGAGCATAATAGCTGGGCGCCTAGCCGCGCCCCCCATAGCATGCTTGTGTCCGATGCAATGCAATAAACTGTCCAACGTCTTTGGGCCGATCCCGACCCACAGGGGGGAATTGCGGTAGCGCCAGACATAAGCCGGTGCGAACGTCATGTTGTTTACGGATAGGCGGCCGGTCAACCCTGACATTGGTAGAGCGGTTGGTCCACCTAATTTAATGTCGGCCAACCACCGGTCTACTCTGATTAATGTGGCAGCAGTAACATGCGGCAGAAGGCGAGGCACGGCTTTCCCACGTAGCGGCGCTAATGCGACTCACCGCCTCCTCGCCTACCTGCAACATTTAAATATGCTCTCGCACACATTCCAACAGCCCACAATCATCTCACCCTCTCTCGTCCACTCGAAGCGCCGTTGCAACCCTAGCAGAGTTGGCGATGCCGCGGGGTGGCACCGGCATTGCCTTCCGCGATCCGGCTTGACATCTAGCGCCACCTCATGGAAGGGATGACCTTCTGCTGCCAGAAGAAGGAGCAGGGGCTCAAAGCGAAGAAGGCCAAGGAGAACCCTTGGTTGGCGGATACCCTGAGGCACGCGATGTTGCACGCCTACCCTGATGACTATCTAGCGCTTGCACTCAAACTCAAAGAGTCGCACAACGATCTAAGGGAGTTAGAGACGCCTTTGTCAATCACCATTGGGTGGTTGGCGATCAAGACAAACAACTAAGTTGAACCTGGCGACAACGACAGTGGCGCAGTAGGAGGCGGCGAAGGCACAAGAGCCGTCCGTAGCGGCATCAAGGACGACAAGGGGAAGGAGTTGGAGTACAACTTATTCTACTACCAGCATTGTGATGACATGCTTTAGTAGGTTTAAATTTTAGTTGAATTTAGTTCAAATTAAGAAAATATAAAAATTATGAATGAAATTTAAGAGATGTATATATGCATGATATAACACGCCATAGGGGTGTCCGAATAAATAAAAGATATCACAATAACATGCAAAAAGATAGGGTGTCTCGAACCAAAAACCATGTAGTCTGAACTCGGCGAAACTTAACGCTGCCACTTAGATAGAACTACATCTTCGTTGCAATGCAGGTTTGAGTTTTGAACTGTTTTAAACTGTGTTTTGCTAATCAACAATCAACCAAATAGGAGTTGTATTAGACTTTTCTTTCCGTGAACCATAAAGAAGTTAATATAATTATCTAAAATCTCCAGCCACGTACACCTAGTGTTTGTAAAAACATAAAATATAGCTATTATAAGGAATGCTAAGAAAAGGAAAGTTTCCTTTATTAGAGGTGTGTATTTTAGCCGCTGCCGAATCTGCACTTAGGTGATAAAAAGATTTTAGATTGAACGGTCAAGTAGTATTGATAAAAAGATCTGCTGATTGAACGGTCAATATTCTTCAGTCCCTACCATAAAAAGCCTCATCTACACAAATGAGCTCAAACAAGACCGGCATCAAACTCCAGCTCCTCACATGAATTGGCAAATCTCTTGAAGGTGGATCATAATCGTCGATGCCATGTTTGGCCCCAGAATAGCAGTTTTGAAATTTTGAACTTAAAAGTTGGTGGTGCATTAGCCCTGGGAAATGCTGCAGAAAGGGTAAGGTGATCACCGAAATGAGCAAGATATAGGTCCGCAAAGAAAATTAAAAGCTTCATGCAGAGAGACAAAGGGAAGTTATCAAATAGTATTTCCTAGTTGTATATGTAGTAACAGAATCAACAGGGCATGGGGTTCCTGTGCATTTTCTCAAACATGCTGCAGGCGACGACGAACAATTTCATTTGCAAGAAAGAAACCAAAGCCTGAGCATAGAGCAATCAACACCCCAGAACAGATCACCTCGGTGTCGGCTGCGACACAGCGGCAACTCAAGATCGGAGCGCCACCAGCGTCCTCTCCTCCTTGTCGATGGAGCCCGTCAACTTTTCGTGAACATAACAGATAAGGTTGTGATTCGGGCACTGGCGGCCTCCTCACTTCACCTCATCAACAATGCCCGAGCTGTCGACTTGTTCCACACCGGGCGTGCTTTGAGCGAGGAACAGAAATTGCTTCGCACGTCGTTGTCCGAAGGGATACATCCTGGATTCCTGGGTGCGGCGGCGTGGGGCTACGGGTAGAAGGAGATTGAGGGGAAGAAGTGAACCAAGCATAAAGGATCACCGCAAAGAAGGGGGACTTGGAGCGAGAGCCTCTGTTTACCAACGAACGGAGTCTTTTCTTTTTCTTTTTTAAGAGCAATCCGTAGACCGTTTCGTATACACGGTTTTTCTATAGATAATGGGCGCTTTATTATTTAAGGAAGCAATTACACCCGATCTCTGCATAGCTAAGATACACACAGCCGTTCAAGAGTCTCAAAAATCTGTAGTAATAAAAAGGTGAATTACATATTAAACATGAGCAACTGTAAGACGCCTAAGGTGAAGGCGGGTGCCCAATCCATAGATTATGCTGCCACCCATGTAGGGGAAAAGTATCCATCGTTGTGTCCTCCAACTATGTACAGATCTCCGTAAAGAGGTCGCGATTCTCCATCTTTTGCAGCGCAGACCACGAACGAAGAGTAGCGGTACATCTGTAGAAGAACAATTCTTATCATTAAAAACTTTGTCATTTGTACATAGCCATAGCGACCATAAAATGGCGAGCGTCTCCACCCTAATAAACGTTCTAAATATATATCGATACTATGAAGCCAATTACCAAACATATTGGTCACACTAGTCGGGGTATACAGATCAGAATCTACTTGGATGCATGACCATATAGACCTGACAAAGCGACATTGGAAGAATAAGTGTTTAATCGTCTCGTTGTGGTGACAGAAAACACATTGTGTACTCCCATGCCAATTACATTTCACAAGATTATCTTTGGTTATGATTAACCTATACACGGTTAGAGTGTAAAGTTTTTTGTTTTACTCCTCTAAATCGCCTATACTGTTTAGACCTTGTTTAGAACTAGAGTGTTTGTGGGTATCAGTGGGATAATACTCTAGAGTATTTAACTAGAAGTGAATCTCTCCCGAATCGCTCCACTCCCGAGCGACTCTGGAGGCAGCCCTCACCCAACCCTAAACAACCACCGCCACCTGATCTCCTGGCTGCCGTCGAAACAACGGTGGGTAGGGAAGCTGCCTCTCGGCAGCGCGTCACGAGAGGAGGTGGGACGCCGGCGGAGGCAAGGGTGGCGCGACCAAATGGCCGTGGCCTGAGATCCGCGAGCAGGACGGCGACGAGGAGGTGGTGTTGCACCTTCAGAGATGCCATCTGGTCACACGACGGTGTGTTCGGGGCGATCAGGGCCTTTGGGCTTTGATCCAGGCCAGGCAGTTCCAACTAGGCCAGGTGCTACAGGAGCTAGCGCTGACTTGGTCACGCCGATGTTATGCAGCCGAGCACGACACTAGTAGGAAATAGCTTATCTGTGGCGCACCAAAATGGAATTCTGTGGCGTATAGGAGATGCGCCACAAAATTCTTGCCACTAAGTTTTATTTCTGTGGCGCAGCGCCGAATTCATTCCTGTGGCGCATCCACACAATATGCGCCACATAATTCTCGAAAAATTCAAAAAAATAATCATAAAAAATAATAATTTGGAAAAACACAAATATTTGAAATATTTGAACATCAAATCACACTGCGAATATAAATCAAATGATATCAAAATGATGACTTCCCACTAGGTGACCCATCATCAAATTCCTCCAACCTAAGCACGTTGAACTTTTAAGTTCTATTTGATTGAGCTACCCTTATACTACTAAAGTTCTTATTGATATTATTAGTATCATATCAACCCCCTTAAGGCTTGTTTGTGTATATGTTTATATAGATGTGTGTGTAGTTTATGTGTGGTATCTTTACTATTATATGTGAGTCCGCACGATCGTAAAAAATGTTTGATGTCAAAGAGTAGAGATATCTTGACGGTCCAATCTTACTAAATGTCTCCCGTTTTCCATCCAGCCATCCGTGCGACATGTCCTTCTAAAAATCTCCTAAGCAGCAATCACTTTCTAAAATAAACTTTAGGAGCATTAAAACTGTTTGTGCTACGCAAGGAAAATAGGGAATATTAATCAAGGCATCCCCGTGATCAAAGGGTGGCCATGATCAACAAATCGTCAAAATCATCCAAGGAACCATAATCGCTACATGCATGGAAAGCATACACGGAAGGAAGAATTGTAATCGCTCGCATACAAGGGAGACTGGACGTGATTGTCACTCGTGTCTGGTCCAACACCATCTTCTGGACGTGATTTGTCACCGGGATGGAGAGCTGCAGCGCGCCGTGGAGTGGGCGTCGGCACGGCTCCGCCGGCACGACGTGTCCGTGGTAGTTCCTCGTCGACGCGGCTCTCATAACGGCCGGACTTGATCGAGATGATATGGCTCTCTACACGGGTGGGACGAGCACCTCGTAGTTGACCTCGCCGTTCCACCGTCTCACCATGGTGTAGGCGTCCTAGCCGTCGGAGAAGAGCACGACGCTGGAGACGACGTTCCGGTATCGGTGCTCGTTGAGCACCTTTGCGGTGTCCAGAGCCCATCGGCGATGTTGGTGCCGTCGCGCGCCACGAACGACTCCGCGGTGCTGATGATCCACAAGTATAGGGGATCGGTCTTCGAGGGAAATAAAACCCAAATTTATTGATTCGACAAAAGGGGAGCCAAAGAAATATTTATAAGCTTTAACAAGTGAGTTGTCAACTCACCTGCACCTGAAAATAGACTTGCTCGCAACAGTTTATAAGTAGTAACAATTTTATAGCAGTGGTAGTAAAGTAACAGCAGTAGCGAAATAAAGCAGCAGTAGCGATGATTGCAGTAGACAGCAGGGCTAGAATACTGTAGGCACATGGATGGATGAATGGACGTTGCATGAATGAGAGATTCCATATAATAGCAAGACAATTGCATTGCAAGTAATAATGATATACGTATCCTAGCATAATATAACCATAGGCGTGTGTTCCTATTTAGTCGTGCTTGCTCACAATGAGAAACATGCATGACATCTTTTGTCCTACCAGCCCCTTGTAGCGGGGCCTCTAGGGAAACTACTGGTAATTAAGGTACTCATTTATTTTAATAGAGTACCGGAGCAAAGCATTAACACTAAATGAACACACGTGATCCTCACATCATAGCCATCCCCTCCGGTTATCCTAATTATCGTCACCTTGTGGCCTCGGGTTCCGAACAACAATATGTGTATACAACTTGCAGATATGATCAAAAATAATTATTATCCTCATGAATCAATAACATGTTCAGATCTGAGATCATGGCACTCGGGCCCAAAGTGACAAGCATTACACATAGCAAGTTGCAACAATGTCAAAAATACTAACAACGGATATTAGGCACTATGCCCATAACAATCTTATAGCTATTACATGACCAATCTTATCCAATCCCTACCATCCCCTACAACCTACAACAGGGAATTACTCACACATGGATGGGGGAATCATGGATGGTTGATGAAGAGGCGTCGGTGATGGCGATGGCGACGATCTCCTCCAAATCCCCATCCCGGCGGGTGCCGAACGGAGTTTCTATTCCCGGATTGGGGTTTCTGGTGGCGGCGGAGCAGCGGAACTCTTTTCTGGAAAAACGTCGAACCCCCTCGATTTTCAGGTCAGGAGGCTTATATATTGCGAAGGAGATGTCGAGGGTTGGCCGAGGCGGCCAAACCACCCTTGGCACGGCCAAGGCCTGGCCCGCACCAAGGGTGGGTGTGGGCCCCTCATGGCCCCCCTCCGTCTCGTCTGGCTCCGGGAGTCTTCAGGTGAAAATGTGATATATTGGTTTTTCTATTTTTCTGGGAATTTTCCCGGAGGTTGGATTTCTGCACAAAAACGAGACACCAGAGCAATTCTGCTGAAAACCCGATCTCCGTGTTAGTTGTATTCAAACACACAAGATAGAGGGCAAACAACAGAAAAGAGAAAGTAGATACGTTTTGGACGTATCAACTCCCCAAGCTTAGCTTATTGCTTCTCCTCAAGCAATTCAGTGACAACTGAGTGCGATAAAAGAAACTTTCACGAACCTATTTGCCTCATATGATGTATATATTTTCACTACATGATCAAATGCTCAGAAAATTCGTAATAAGAAGCATGCAACTAAGAATACTCAATAGTTATGCAAGTCATGAAAGGATACCAACACAATAATAAGCAACATGAAACATAAATATTTGCAAGATTGCAATATTCATAATATGATATGATAAAATGGTATCTCGCTTGCCCTATTTGTGGATAAAAACATAAATGCCAGGACACCTCTAAAGTTCAAAAGAAGACTAGAAGTAAAAATATCGAAAGGTTCAAGCATCACAGTTATACCACAATTAATCTTATTCCGGGACAAGCACATTAAACTAAGAATGACAGCTATGCTTTCAACAAAGTGCTCGAAGAACGGATGGTGATTCAACATAAAAGTATAAGATTGGCCCTGCGCAGAGGGAAGTAAGATTGCTCATGTGCTAGAGCTTTTCAATTTTCAATACAATATGAGTGTGGAAAATATATATTTTGAGAAGTGCAACTCATGTCAACGGTAGTGATAAATAATATGGCTCATGCATAACACTTCCTATAAGTTGCTTGCCTCATGCATAATATACTAATAGTGCTCACACCTTGTCGTAATTAGCTTGGATTTTCATCGCATACATATGTTTCAACCAAGTGTCACAAAGGGGTACCTCCTTGCCTCCTGTACAAAGGTCATAGGAGATGAATCTCATTTGATTTCTCAATTTTTATAAATCTCAACTTTTGGATATCCATACCGGGAAGACAAGGACAACAAATATTTGGACTTTTGTCTAGCTGAAACTTCCACCATGGGAACATGGCTTCAGTTGGCGGCCCAATGTTCCTCTCTAACAATATGCATATTCTAATCTTTGCAACTCATGGTAAATCTCCCTTACTTCAAACAAGATGAGCATGCATAGTAATTCACACGATATTCAACAAGGGTATATTGATGGTGTTCCCCATGACATCATGGTTATCACACAACAAGCAACTTATAAGAACTGAAATGCATACGACATAATACTTACCCCAATAGTTTTTAGACTACTTTCCCATGAGCTATAAATTACACAAAACAAGTGATAATAATTGTGAAGGTTTAAAGGTAGCACACAAGCAATTCACTTTGGAGTGGCAGCAAAATACCACATATAGGTATGTATGGTAGACACAATTGGCTCTTTGGTTTTTAGTAGTTGGATGCACGAGTAGAGCTCATACTCAGTGCAAGTGAATGCTAGCAATAGACTGGGAACCGACAATCAAGAAAGCAGTAACTGTCATAATCATGCTTGCGACGGATAAAATTAACAAAAACATAAAGGTAATACAAGAACTCCGAGTCAAGATAAATCATCGAGGCTTAAATGACTTTTGTTTTAGTCTCATGCATGCTTGAGCATGTGCCAAGTCTACTCAAACGAAACAATCAGAGGAGGATACCACAATGTCATACCGTTATATGAATAGAGCAATGCAAGCAAACATCTATATGACATGTTACCTAATATTAGTAAATTGGAACTAATCATGAGAGAGCATAAACTACTGAGCAGCATCAAGTAGCATACATCTTACACAAACAAACTAAGCATGTTCACATAAATGAGTATATGAACAAAAATGAAAACAAATAGAGTTCATACCAGCCTCTCACCACAACTCGAATTGTCGTGACCGTCATTATTGCTCTTAAATTGTGTGGATTGAATAATATGAAATGATAACCAAGCTCCAATGAAGTCACGGAAGAACGTTGAACCCTGCAACAACTTTACAAAACCAAAGAAGAGCAACAAATATTTTTGGGTTTTCGATTTTTAATCAACACACAAAGCAAAATCTTTTTGGATTTTCGCATAGCAAACCATATGAGAAAATAAAGCAAACTAAGAAGAAAATGAAGAGAAACAACAGAAATATTTTTGGTATTTTGTGTTTTGGAAACTAGAAACAAAATCAAGAATCCTAGTGGCAAGGTAATAGGTAAAGTAAACAAATTGATGATGTTTCATGGCAGCAAGATCAAGTCTTTGTGGTTCCAACAACACATCATTTGGATCAATAGTAAGATCCAAGTCAGCTACAACACGTTCAGCAACAATTCCCCCATAAATGGGTCCTCTAGCAGAGACGAGCAATAAGAGAACCAAGATTATACTTAGTACTATCATCGAGTGCAGTAGCTAGAAAAGCCAAGTGATAATGGGAAATGTTACTAGTATTTTCCCTGCCAAGAATACTAGTGGCAAGGTAATAGGTAAAGTATCTAATAGCTGGGAGTTGGATATTTCTTATATTTCCACGTTTGGCCTTGCGGTCATCATCGTTCGTCACCTTCCGGTAAAGCTCCAACAAGTCAGCAGGGTTGTTCTTAATCTTCCTCGTTCTCCCTGTAGTAGGAATACCTAGGATTGCACAAAATTTTAACAAAGTCAAAGTGATAGACTTGTCATAGATTTAAATGCAACACTCGGCTTTACTTAGTGTTGCTCAAGTGGAAACTCTCCACAAATGTTTTAGTGAGCTAAGCATATTGCTCGCTCTCATCATTCATGTAATCGGTTAAGCCAACCTTGTCAACAAGGTATAAGAAATCATCACAAATCCCTACATCTATCATGAAGTCAATGCAAGGAAAAGTGGATGGATGTGCCTCCCCTTCACCCCTTTCACCAAAATATTGAACAATGAGATCTTCATTGTAAGATCGTATGTATTGGGTAGATGATCTTGAAGACCTCCTTGGTCTAGGTGCTTCCCTCTCGAAGATCTCTCCATATGTGTGGTTGTCCCTCCTTGTTCTCTGATTTTTTTAACAAACCTCATAAAAAATGATTTTGAGACAAACAAGTGAAGGATAACACTATGGAGACTTATAAGAGGACTAAACATGTATCAAAACAACTTATCCCATCATAATACAAGCATGCAAGCTCACTTATCATGTCATCTACAGCAGCAAAATATTCAAGATATACTTCACCAATTAAAATTCTACTTGGATAATCGGAGGAGTGACATACCGGAGAGCAAATGCTTCAAATTTCAGCAAGAAATATGGGCTGAGGAAGGAGATTGAAATTTCGCGATGAAGAACAACAAGAGCACGGGTTTGAGCAATGGTGGGGTGTTTTTTCGGAAGAGAGAAGGGAATGGAAGAGGAGGGAGCACGTGAAGGGCCAGGGGACCCCACACCTGCCCTTGGCGCGGATAGGGGGCCAGCCGCGCCACCACATTGTGTGATCGGCTGGTGGGTCCCCCTAGGCTGCCCAGGTACCTCTCTGCCCCTTTTCATGCGCAAAAAATTTCTATACATTTTCTGGAATTTTTCGAGAAACTTTATTTTTGGGCAATTTTCAGAATTTGAATAATGATTCTATCGCAGGAAAACAATTATGGAATGATGAAAAATAAATTCAAAACCAAATCTATAGCAACTCTAAGAAATTCTAATATAAATTCAATCAATTGTACATAGGTGAAAACATAGTTTCATTCATGCAAAATTATTTTGTTAACAAGGTTGATAAAGTCTTGTTATCAAAACAATTTTATATGAAGCAAAACTTTGCATTTCACACAATGATTATGTTACCTCAATCTCGACGAGAATAGTTCCAATCATGACAATATCCTTATCTTTCTTTGGCTTAGGCAAAGGCAAATGAAATTTCCCAATTTGGATGGTATCAATATTAATAATTGAGTTTAGACCATAATTCACATCAATCTTCTTGGGAAAATAAACCGTATGCTCTCTGTCATTGATGTCTACGGGTGCTTCTATTCTTGTAGACAGTGTTGGGCCTCCAAGAGCAGAGGTTTGTAGAACAGCAGCAAGTTTTCCCTTAAGTGGATCACCCAAGGTTTATCGAACTCAGGGAGGAAGAGGTCAAAGATATCCCTCTCAAGCAACCCTGCAATCACGATACAAGAAGTCTCTTGTGTCCCAACACACCTAATACACTTGTCAGATGTATAGGTGCACTAGTTCGCGAAGAGATAGTGAAATACAAGTAGTATGGATGTATATGAGTGGTAATAGCAATCTGAATAAAATATGGCAGCGAGTAAACATGCAACAGAACAGTAAATAAACGGAGATTCGATGTTTGGAAACAAGGCCTAGGGATCATACTTTCACTAGTGGACACTCTCAACATTGATCGCATAATAAGTAACTTCTTCCCATATGTGCTACATACACTCTTTTGTTGGATGACAAACACCAGTCGTTGTGTAGGGCTACAAGAGCACCTCAATGCCGGAGTTAACAAGCTCCACAACATTCGATGTTCATATTTAAATAACCTTAGAGCATAATAGATCATTGCAAAATAAACCGAGAACTAACATAGCATACACACTGTCCACATTACGCTATGAAAGGAGGAATAGATCACATCAATACTATCATAATGACAATTAACTCCACAACCTACAAGAGGTTATGATCATAGCCTACGACAAGAACCACACGGTGCACACACTAGCACCTTTACACCATGCAGGAGGAATAGACTACTTTAATAACATCACATGAGTAGCACATAAACTAGTAGCGATACAAAGCTCATCATATGGATCTCAATCATGTAAAGCAGCTCATGAGATCATTGTATTGAAGTACATAGGAGAGAGATTAACCACATAGCTACGGTACAGCCCTTAGCCTCGATGGAGAACTACTCCCTCCTCATGGGAGACAGCAGCGGTGATGAACATGGCGGTGGTGTCGATGGAGGAGCCTTCCGGGGCACTTCCCCGTCCGGCGGCGTGCGGAACAGAGACTCCTGTCCCCCAGATCTTGGCTTCGCGATGGCGGCGGCTCTGGAACTTTTCTCGTACCGTGGCTTATTCGTCCCGAAGATTTAGGTCACGAGGGGTCTTATAGGCGAAGAAACGGAGTCGGAAGGGTCCCGGGGAGCCCACACACCAGGGGGGCGCGCCCCCCCCCCCCCTCTGGCCGCGCCGTCACCATGTGTGGTGGCCCTGGGCCTCTCCTCTGGTCCCTCTTCGGTGTTCTGGAGGCTTCGTGGAAATATAAGATACTGGGCGTTGATTTCGTGCAATTCCGAGAATATTTCCTTACTAGGATTTCTGAAACCAAAAACAGCAAAACAGGAACGGCACTTCGTCATCTCGTCAATAGGTTAGTTCCGGAAAACGCATCAAAATGATATAAAGTGTGAACAAAACATGTAGGTATTGTCATAAAACAAGCATGGAACATCAGAAATTATAGATACGTTGGAGACGTATCAGTCATCGACATTAAAAGTTACTTTTCCTTGGTTGGAATCAATAACAGCCCCAATAGTGTGAAGAAAAGGTCTCCCAAGAATAATAGACATATTATCATCTTCCGGCATTTCCAACACAACAAAGTCAGTTAATATCATTACAATGATGAGCAACTTGAACAAGAACATCCTCACATATACCAACAATAATAGTAGTAGACTTATCAGCCATTTGCAAGGATATATCAGTTGGTATTAATTTTTCTAGATCAAGTCTTCTATAGAGAGAAAAAGGCATAACACTAACTCCTGCTCCCAAATCACATAAAGCAGTTCTAACATAATTATTATTGATGGAGCATGGAATAGTGGGTATACCTGGATCACCAAGCTTCTTTGGAACTTTACCATTCAAAAAGTAATTAACGAGCATAGTGAAAATTTCCTCATTTGGAATCTTCCACTTATTAGAGAAAATATCTTTCATATACTTTGAATAAGGATGCAATTTAATAGCATCAGTCAAAGAAATTTGAAAAAACAAAGCTGTTTCATCCATTCACAGAACTTATTATAATGTTCTTACTCCTTTTATTTATGCATCTTATCAGGAAAAAGCATTGGTTTTTTCACCCAAGGTTCTCTTTCACTACCATATTTAGTAGCAATGAAATCTTCCTTAGTGTATTTTGTATTCTTAGTATGCTTTTCAGGTTCGTCTTAAATTTCTTATTTATCGGAACCATCATTTTTATCATTACCTTCAGTTTCAGCATCAGAAATAGATATACTATTAGGATCCTTAGCAGGTTCAGAGGATTCTACAACAGTTTTATGTGTCTTCTTCTTTTTCTTAGACTTAGTCCTAGTATCATTAGCTCGTTCAGAATATTGTTCAATTCTCTTTGGATGTCCTTCTGGATATAGAGGATCCTAAGTAGAAACACCACTTCCAGTTCTTATATCATAAGCATGCTTTTCTCTATAAGCATTAACTAGCAAATCTTTTTGCACTTTAGTGAGATGATCAATTTGAGTTTGAACCATATGGAAATGTTTAACAAGCATTTTAAAATCATTAGAGGTTCTTTCCACAATATCATGCAAATTATTGATAGCTCTAGAATTTTCCATTAAGTGATGTTCCACTCTCTTATTAAAATGAAGAGAAACAACAGAAATATTTTTGGTATTTTATGTTTTGGAAAGTAGAAACAAAATCAGGAACAACAAAAAGAAAGAAAACTAACATAAACTCACAAATGCAACAAGTGGCAGAAATCTGCCAACCCAGAACATCAGGCAAAGATCGATTTTTATGAAAATGTTCTGTAGCTCATCTCGAAAAATGCTCAACTAACTGAAGTTATATAACAACCTGGTGAATATGGTCAAAAATTAGCAGCTGAAAATTCCCATCTGACTATTTATACGAATTTTTACGGTGACAGTAAAGAATCTGATTTTGGACAGCAACACCCCAAATTCTTACCTCCTTCCTATTACAGGCTATCTTTGGTATAAAAACGAAATAAATAAGCTAAAGAGAGGTTATTAAAGTAGTAACAACTCCCAAGATTCAAATAAAGAGAATTACTGAAATAAACTAGCAACAACATAAAGAAAGCGAAACATGCCTATACAAAGTTTCTGACGGAATATAATATGTAAATGAGTGACGTCCAAAACGTATCTACTTTCCCGAACACTTTTGCTATTGTTTTGCCTCTAATTTGTGTATTTTGGATACAACTAACACGGACTAACGCTGTTTTCAGCAGAATTGCACTGGTGTCTCGTTTTTGTGCAGAAACTCGACTTTCAGGAAAATCCCGGAAATAATCGCAATGGGCCTATTTTCACCGTGAAGATGAGAGGCCCAAAGGGCGAGCCAGGGGGCCCATGGCCCCCACACCATAGGCCGGCGCGGCCTAGGGGGCGCGCCGCCCTATGGTTAGGGCGCCTTGGCGGCCCCGACGCTCTCTCGGGCTACTAAACCCCTTCGACCTAAAAACGCCGGGGTTCGACCATATTTCGAAGACGTCCGAACTCCGTCGCCATCGCGAAACTCCGCCTCGGGACTAGAAACTCCGTTCGGCACTGCCGGGACGGGAATTGAGGGATCATCGCCGCCGTCACCACCGACTCTCCATCGACCAGCCATGCTTCCCCCATCCATGTGTGAGTAATTCCCCCGCTGTAGGCTGAAGGGGATGGTAGGGATTGGATGAGATTGATCATGAAATAGTCATAACATTGTTAGGGCATGGTGCCTAGTATCCGTAGATGGTACTTTTATGATATTGTTGCAACTTGTTATGCTTAATGCTTGTCACTAGGGCCCGAGTGCCATGATCTCAGATCTGAACATGTTATTGATTCATGAAGATATTCATTGTTTTATGATCTTACCTGCAAGTTGTATACACATATTGCTGTCCGGAACCCGAGGCCCCAAAGTGACAAATTGGGATAACCGGAGGGGAAGGCGGTGATGTGAGGATCACATGTGTTCACGGAGTGTTAATGCTTTGCTCCGGTACTCTATTAAAAGGAGTACCTTAATTTCCAGAGTTTCCTAGAGGCCCGGCTGCCACCGGGTAGGACAAAAGATGTTGTGCAAGTTTCTCATTGCGAGCACGTACGACTATATACGGAACACATGCCTATGGATTGATTAGTACTTGGATACCGTTTTATTATTATCTGCAAATGCCCTACCTTGATTGTTACATGAATTCTCTCATCCATGCAACGCCCGTTCATCCATCCATGTGCCTACAGTATTTTAATCCTGCTGTTTACTATAATCACTCCGCTGTCTTTATTTCACTCTTATTTCACTACTCCTGCTATAAACTGTTGCTATCGATAAACTCTTGCGAGCAAGTCCTTGCCAGTGCAGCTGAATTGACAACTCCGGTTAAGGCTTACAAGTATTCTTTGTCTCCCCTTGTGTCGAATCAATAAATTGGGTTTTACCTCGAAGACTGTTGCGATCCCCTATACTTGTGGGTCATCAAGGTCGGTATACCTCCCCCCCCCCCCCGCCCAAGCTTAGGCTTTTGGCCTAAGTGGAGATCAACCCCATGGTGACCAAGCATCGAAAGAAATGTTGCCCCCATAATACGACGAAGAGGCACCTTCGTCCTGGTATGAACTCATGGACGGGTCGGTGTAGTGCGCGGTGTAGTCCTCAGGGGCCGCCTCCTCCTCCTGCTGCTACTGGCCATGGTATCCAAGTAGTCGAAGCTGCTCGTCCAACTCCTCCTTTGAGCGAAACCACAACTTCCTGTGAACACTAAACAAACTATGTTGTGGTAGGGGAACCTCCCTTTCTTCCCCATCAACAAATAACATTCTATACACTAAATTCCCTGCACAAGAGTTAGCAGTAACAAATTGATGATGTTTCATGGCAGCAAGATCAAGTCTTTGTGGTTCCAACAACACATCATTTGGATCAATAGTAAGATCCAAGTCAGCTACAACACGTTCATCAACAATTCCCCCATAAATGGGTCCTCTAGCAGAGACGAGCAATAAGAGAACCAAGATTATACTTAGTACTATCATCGAGTGCAGTAGCTAGAAAAGCCAAGTGATAATGGGAAATGTTACTAGTATTTTCCCTGCCAAGAATACTAGTGGCAAGGTAATAGGTAAAGTATCTAATAGCTGGGAGTTGGATATTTCTTATCTTTCCACGTTTGGCATTGCGGTCATCATCGTTCGTCACCTTCCGGTAAAGCTCCAACAAGTCAGCAGGGTTGTTCTTAATATTCCTCGTTCTCCCTGTAGTAGGAATACCTAGGATTGCACAAAATTTTAACAAAGTCAAAGTGATAGACTTGTCATAGATTTAAATGCAACACTCGGCTTTACTTAGTGTTGCTCAAGTGGAAACTCTCCACAAATGTTTTAGTGAGCTAAGCATATTGCTCGCTCTCATCATTCATGTAATCGGTTAAGCCAACCTTGTCAACAAGGTATAAGAAATCATCACAAATCCCTACATCTATCATGAAGTCAATGCAAGGAAAAGTGGATGGATGTGCCTCCCCTTCACCCCTTTCACCAAAATCTTGAACAATGAGATCTTCATTGTAAGATCGTATGTATTGGGTAGATGATCTTGAAGACCTCCTTGGTCTAGGTGCTTCCCTCTCGAAGATCTCTCCATATGTGTGGTTGTCCCTCCTTGTTCTCTGATTTTTTTTAACAAACCTCATAAAAAATGATTTTGAGACAAACAAGTGAAGGATAACACTATGGAGACTTATAAGAGGACTAAACATTTATCAAAACAACTTATCCCATCATAATACAAGCATGCAAGCTCACTTATCATGTCATCTACAGCAGCAAAATATTCAAGATATACTTCACCAATCAAAATTCTACTTGGATAATCGGAGGAGTCACATACCGGAGAGCAAATGCTTCAAATTTCAGCAAGAAATATGGGCTGAGGAAGGAGATCGAAATTTCGCGATGAAGAACAACAAGAGCACGGGTTTCAGCAATGGTGGGGTGTTTTTTCGGGAGAGAGAAGGGAATGGAAGAGGAGGGAGCACGTGAAGGGCCAGGGGACCCCACACCTGCCCTTGGCGCGGATAGGGGGCCAGCCGCGCCACCACATTGTGTGGTCGGCTGGTGGGTCCCCCTGGGCTGCCCAGGTACCTCTCTGCCCCTTTTCATGCGCAAAAAAATTCTATACATTTTCTGGAATTTTTCGAGAAACTTTATTTTTGGGCAATTTTCAGAATTTGAATAATGATTCTATCGCAGGAAAACAATTATGGAATGATGAAAACTAAATTCAAAACCAAATCTATAGCAACTCTAAGACATTCTAATATAAATTCAATCAATTGTACATAGGTGAAAACATAGTTTCATTCATGCAAAATTATTTTGTTAACAAGGTTGATCAAGTCTTGTTATCAAAACAATTTTATATGAAGCAAAACTTTGCATTTCACACAATGATTATGTTACCTCAATCTCGACGAGAATAGTTCCAATCATGACAATATCCTTCTCTTTCTTTGGCTTAGGCAAAGGCAAATGAAATTTCCAATTTGGATGGTATCAATATTAATAATTGAGTTTAGACCATAATTCACATCAATCTTCTTGGGAAAATAAACCGTATGCTCTCTGTCATCAACATTAAAAGTTACTTTTCCTTGGTTGGAATCAATAACAGCCCCAGTAGTGTGAAGAAAAGATCTCCCAAGAATAATAGACATATTATCATCTTCCGGCATTTCCAACACAACAAAGTCAGTTAATATCATTACAATGATGAGCAACTTGAACAAGAACATCCTCACATATACCAACAATAATATTAGTAGACTTATCAGCCATTTGGAAGGATATATCAGTTGATATTAATTTTTCTAGATCAAGTCTTCTATAGAGAGAAAAAGGCATAACACTAACTCCTGCTCCCAAATCACATAAAGCAGTTCTAACATAATTATTATTGATGGAGCATGGAATAGTGGGTATACCTGGATCACCAAGCTTCTTTGGAACTTTACCATTCAAAAAGTAATTAACGAGCATAGTGAAAATTTCCTCATTTGGAATCTTCCTCTTATTAGAGAAAATATCTTTCATATACTTTGAATAAGGATGCAATTTAATAGCATCAGTCAAAGAAATTTGCAAAAACAAAGCTGTTTCATCCATTCACAGAACTTATTATAATGTTCTTACTCCTTTTATTTATGCATCTTATCAGGAAAAAGCATTGGTTTTTTCACCCAAGGTTCTCTTTCACTACCATGTTTAGTAGCAATGAAATCTTCCTTAGTGTATTTTGTATTCTTAGTATGCTTTTCAGGTTCTTCTTCAATTTCTTATTTATCGGAACCATCATTTTTATCATTACCTTCAGTTTCAGCATCAGAAATAGATATACTATTAGGATCCTTAGCAGGTTCAGAGGATTCTACAACAGTTTTATGTGTCTTCTTCTTTTTCTTAGACTTAGTCCTAGTATCATTAGCTCGTTCAGAATATTGTTCAATTCTCTTTGGATGTCCTTCTGGATATAGAGGATCCTGAGTAGAAACACCACTTCTAGTTCTTATATCATAAGCATGCTTTTCTCTAGAAGCATTAACTAGCAAATCTTTTTGCACTTCAGTGAGATGATCAATTTGAGTTTGAACCATATGGAAATGTTTAACAAGCATTTTAAAATCATTAGAGTTTCTTTCCACAATATCATGCAAATTATTGATAGCTCTAGAATTTTCCATTAAGTGATGTTCCACTCTCTTATTAAAATTATCTTGCTTAACAATATAATTATCAAATTCATCTAAGCATTGATCAAGAGTTTTAGAGTAGGGAATATCTCTATTATCAAAGCGTTGGAGAGAGTGTACCTAAATAGTGGAAGAACGAGGGATTGGCTTACATAATTCTTCTATAGGTGGTAGATTCTTCACATCTTCAGATTTAATACCCTTCTCCTTAAGAGTTTTCTTGGCTTCCCTCATCAATTCATCATTTAATTCAAGCATTCCCCTTTTCTTTGGCGTTGGTATTGGCTCCGGTGTAGTCCAATCATCATAATTCTTGCTTATTTTAGCCAATAATTTCTCAGCTTCAGCTGGAGTGCTTTTCCTGAAAACACAACCAGAACAACTATCCAGGTATGTCCTAGATTCAACGGTTAGTCCATTATAAAATATATCAAGGATTTCATTTCTAGCTAATGGATGGTTACGTAGTGCTCTAATTAAAGAACAAAATCTTGCCCATGATTCAGGCAAATTTCTCTCCTTCAACCTGCATAAAGTTAAAGATTTTTTGCAAAGCAGCATGTTAGCAGTAGCAGGGAAATATTTCTGAAAGAAGGCATTAACCAAACCAATAGGACTATCAATAGATCCAGGAGACAAAATATCATACAAATTTTAGCTGCTCCTTTCAGAGAGAAAGGGAAAATTTTAGTGACAAAGTAAGTGCGTATCTTAATATCATCGGAGAATAAATTACTCAAAGTAGAGAGTTCATTCATCGGAAATAAATTTTAGCTGCTCCTTTCAGAGAGAAAGGGAAAATTTTAGTGACAAAGTAAGTGCGTATCTTAATATCATCGGAGAATAAATTACTCAAAGTAGAGAGTTCATTCATATATTTCATAGCACTTTTATTTTCAGTACCAAAGAAAGGTTCTTTCTCAAGAATAGATATGTAAGATAAATCTAGAGATAAATCATAATCCTTATCTCTAATGTTTATAGGAGATGTGGCAAATTTAGAATCAGGAGACAAATTATATCTAACAACGCGTCTTGCAAGAAGACTTCTCATAGCACTTGCATCTCTAGTACCATGACATTTTTCAATGAAGTCGTCATCAAGGTCAATATAAGTTTCATCAACATCATCACTAGGATCCCCCTAGCTCGAGGTGAACTAACATGTGTAATAGTATTTTCAGCATTTTCAATTTGTTTAGCTCTAGCAACTGTAGTATCTAGAAAATGACCTAACGAACCACTCTTATCAAGCACAGTAGAAGCATCATCAAAATCATCAGCAGCATTATCAGCACAAGTAGCAGTAGCATGTGGTGGAGTAAGAAGCTTACTCATAACAGATGGCGAATCAAGAGCAACAGAGGTGTTCAGAGTTGTACCTCTTCTTGTAGTGGATGGCAATATAGGAAACTTCGATTCAGTAGCTTTCCCCATAATAAATAAATTGCAGCAAACAATATCACCTTCAAGTGGGCTTGTAAATAAAGCTATGCTCCCCGGCAAAGGCGCCAGAAAATAGTCTTGATGACCCATAAGTATAGGGAATCGCAACAGTCTTCGAGGGAAGTAAAACCCAAATTTATTGATTCGACACAAGGGAAGCCAAAGAATATTTATAAGCTTTAACAAATGAGTTGTCAACTCACCTGCACCTGAAAATAGACTTGCTCGCAACAATTTATCATTAGTAACAGTTTTATAGCAGTGGTAGCAGTAAAGTAACAACACTAGCAAAATAAAGCAGCAGTAACGATGATTGTAGTAGACAGCGGGATGAGAATATTGTAGGCACAAGGATGGATGAACGGGCGTTGCATGAATGAGAGAGTCCATATAATAGCAAGACATAGGCACTTCAAGTAATAATGATATAAGTATCCTAGCATAATATAACCATATGCGTGTGTTCCTATTTAGTCGTGCGTGCTCGCAATGAGAAACTTGCATGACATCTTTTGTCCTACCAGCCCGTTGCAGCGGGGAAACTACTGGTAATTAAGGTACTCCTTTTAATAGAGTAGCAGAGCAAAGCATTAACACTCCGTGAACACACGTGATCCTCACATCATAGCCATCCCCTCCGGTTATCCCAATTATCGTCACCTTGGGGCCTCGGGTTCCGGACAACAATATGTGTATACAACTTGCAAATATGATAAAAAACAATAATTATCAGCATGAATCAATAACATGTTCAGATCTGAGATCATGGCACTCGGGCCCAAAGTAACAAGCATTACGCATAGCAAGTTGCAACAATGTCAAAAATACTAACAACAGATACTAGGCACTACGCCCATAACAATCTTATAGCTATGACATGACCAATCTCATCCAATCCCTACCATCCCCTACAACCTACAGCTGGGAATTACTCACACATGGATGGGGAAATCATGGATGGTTGATGAAGAGGCGTCAGTGATGGCGATGGCGATGATCTCCTCCAAATCCCCGTCCCGGCAGGGTGCCAGAACGGAGTTTCTGATCCCCGGATTGGGGTTTCTGGTGGCGGCGGAGCAGCGGAACTCTTTCTGGAAAAAACGTCGAACCCCCCTCGGTTTTCAGGTCAGGAGGCCTATATAGTGCGAAGGAGAGGTCGAGGTGGTGGTCGAGGCGGCCGGACCACCCCTTGGCGCGACCAAGGCCTGGCCCGTGCCAAGGGTGGGTGTGGGCCCCTCTTGGCCCCCCACCATCTCGTCTTCTGGCTCCGGGAGTCTTCAAGTGAAATATTGGTTTTACTATAATACTATATTTTCCGGGAATTTTCCCGAAAGTTTGATTTCTGCACAAAAATGAGACATCAGAGCAATTCTGCTGAGAGCAGCGTTAGTCCGTGTTAGTTGTATTCAAAACACACAAGATAGAGGGCAAACAATAGCAAAAGTGTTCGTAAAAGTATATACGTTTTGGACGTATCAGGTGCTAACAGAAGAAGCTTTCCTGCGTGCGAGCCTGGTCACGCGGCGCACCTCAGAGAAGGAAACGACGGTGAGGCAGTCGGCAGGGCTGATGTTGTCGATGACGAACCACATCGCCTACTTCAGCAGTGCCAGCTTAGAGCATCTCCACTCGTGCCCCCGTCGAGGCCCCCGGCGAGCGTTTTTTCCATCCGGACGGCGTAATTTGGCCCAGTCGCGCCCTCGGTTCCTCGTTTTCGTCCGGATTTGGCCCTTCATCCATCCGGCGAGCCCACGCCACCCGGCCCCCGGAGCGCTCGGGGACTCCGGACGAGTGAAAGCGGGGAAGGGCCCGATCTGCGGTGACTCGACGCACGAACCCCACCGCCACGTCGCTCAAAATCTCCCCATCTCTCTCGCCGCCGGCACCACCCCGCCGGCTTGTTGCCCAGATTCCGCCGCCCCTCCTTCCCCACCTGCCTATATTCCGCCTTTGGACGACGGCCTATCCGGCTGCTCTTCCGCGGCCTGCTTGCTCCTCGTCGCTCGCGGCTCGGGTTGCCTCGACCACGCCCGTCAGGTGTTCGTCCATTTGCCTCGCCGGCCATGGACTCGGACGAAGAGGAGGAGCATATGTTCGTCGAGGGATGCTTGGAAGCATTGACTGCATGCATTGGCAATGGAAGAACTGTCCGTTTGCGTGGCAGGGAATGTACAAGGGTCACAAAAAAGGCTGCACTGTGATGCTTGAAGCAGTGGCTACCCATGATCTCTGGATTTGGCACTCTTTCTTTGGTATGCCTGGATCCAACAATGACATCAACGTCCTAAACTGCTCCCCGGTCTTTTCCAAGCTTGTTGAGGGTCATGCTCCCCCGGTGGACTATGTGATCAATGGTCGGCACTACAACAAAGGATACTATCTTGCAGACGGTATCTATCCAAAGTGGGCAACATTTGTGAAGACTATCTCGAATCCTAGCACCCCCAAACTTTGCGAGTTTGTCAAGAAACAAGAAGCTTGCCGAAAAGACGTCGAGCGTGCATTTGGTGTCCTCCAGCAGAGATTTGCTGTCGTCCGGTTCCCCGCTATGACTTGGTCCAAAGATCAGATGTGGGAGGTGATGAACTGCTGTGTGTGCCTACACAATATGATTATTGAAAATGAGCGAAAGCATCCGGTTCCTCTGGCTGAGCAAGAAGCACCATATGAGAGAGAGGGTCCTCTTGCACAGCCTAATCACCAGGTGCCTCCATCATGGGCCGCCTTCATTGCTATGCGTCAGGAGATTCGAGACTCTACAATGCATCAGCTGCTGCAAGATGATCTAGTGGAGCACATATGGAGGCTCCGAGGCAACGCCGACGCCAACTAGTCTGTCTAATTTGTTTGAAAAATTGTGAAATTGTGTGCTTCATTTGTTTCAGCACTTGTTAAACATTGTACTGATTATCGCCGAATTTGTTTCAGCAATTTTCGTACTCTTGGTCGCCGAACTTGTTAAATTTTATGTTAAATTTGTTTCAAATATGTTAAATGGTCGAGGTTGGGGGTTTCCTGCCGGGGGACGGCTGGAACTTCGGCGCTCCCCACGCCAAATCTTCCTCCAATCCGGACGAAAATTTCGCCGGATTTGGACGTGGGGAGCGCCAACGAGTGGGGATGCTCTTACACCCGCTCTTGCTGCCGCTCACGTCCACCACCGTGACAAGGTCCAATGGCGCACGTGGTTGCGCATAGCTCGCAGCTCCAGCATCGGCTATCCCTAGAGCATTAACGTGCACAACCAGTGCTTCGTTGGATGATGCAACAGCCGGAGATGGTGGTTGGCTGTCAATCGCCCTAGAGGCTGGCTCCATGAGCCTCCACCTGCTCTTCATCATCAAAGACGATGACCGGCTCGACGGGATGGGTGCGCGGCTGCAGGATATGCGCGGGCGGCAGCGGTGCAACTGGCGTTGGTCGGACGAACGACGGGTCGCGCCGCTGCGTGTTGCAGAGCGCGCAGACGAGGTTGTCGTGCGCGACGCTGGCGGAGATACAGCTGAAGTGGAATGTCTGGGAGCACACCGCTGTGAAGGCGGCCTGCCCACCGCCGACGGCCTTGCCTGCTAGGCCGACAAGCCACGCTGCCTCTAGAATATGGTCATCGCCAGTCACCACGAATCCACGATCTTGTGCCGCGCGGCGCGGCCCGCCGGATGCGAGCATGAACATTGCCACTGTCTTTAACCGGCATAGGTCTAAACGGTGGATGACGGCCGTTAGGCCACATCATCGCTGACAGTGGGGCTAAATGGTATTATCAGATGTTTTGCGCTATCTGTTGTTCTCTGCCTTAGAAGTGGTACTAACTTGAAAAAATTAGCAGAAGTGGTACTGATGTGCAATGTTAGCCTCAATTGTGGTAGTTTCTAGTAATTTACTCACTGTGTAAGCGACCATCCCGTGGAGCTTGATGGCTTGGCCAAGATGTGCACACCGACTGCTAACACGGTAACACACCACCACAGCCGAGATCGCCCAGTACAACCCGGCCGTAGTATTCACCTTAGGCCCCATCTCGAGCTTGCTATCTTCATTGTCACCATTCCTCCCATGCAAAGTCAGCATGATGGTGGCGAAGCGGCCGGCAACCCGGTATACGCAGAGGCTGATGGGTCCAGAAGAGCATGCTCGTCGTTGACACCAACACAGGTGGGCACGTGGTCATCGGGTTTTACTTCATCAAGGCGTTCCTCGCCGCCGGGCACGTGTTCACCGTGCTCACTGTCCGCGTCAGGGATCCGGCAAGATGAAGAAGCCTCATTCATTCCCTTCTCAGTGTGATAAACATGACGGCCTCACCGCTGATGGTAATCGATCGGCAACAACGTCAAGGACCTCGACGCCGTGAAGTATGCTCTAGCTGCCTCTATTTTTTGACACGGTATTCAGGCTTCAGAACAATATAATTTTTGTGGTATTCAGAACAATCCGTCCAACGAGCCGCCGCATGTCGAGGGGGTAATACAATAGTTTTATAGAATATTCTTAGCGAAGACATGTTGAACGTGAGAGCACCCAAGAGAGAAGGTATGCATGTAGAACTTTTTTTAGCATGATGCAAGTCTTTTCGTAATTAGATTGTGTTATTTGCTTCTAATCATCTAGTACCATGATATTGGAGCTCTGGTTCCTTCAAACATCGTTTTGTTTTGCATATACACCGATTATCGAGTATCACTTTTTCTTCTAAAATTTGAAATTTCGGATACCTAAATTTTACCGTGTTTGAAAGGGTTTATCTCTCTTCGATTTGTCTTTTTGTAATTTTGGAGAAATGAAGCCTAGCGTTTGTTTTGACATGTTGTGCGCTGATTTATGTGAGTTATTTAAATACAGTGCTTATATCTTTGCTCTCTATCAAACTATACGAGCTTGAGGCGAAGCTTAGGCCGAGAGACTGGATAGGTTGGAACACATAATTTGGCAATATAGAGTTGTTTGATGGTAAAGCGAACATAGTTTCGCCATGTGAGGTGGGATAGAATCATCTGTTCGTGAAAATAGAACAAAATGTGTATGAACGTTTTTCAAACCGTAGCTTTGCAATGATATTAAGCCAACGAAATATTTATAAATTTTCATAGTGAATATTCGATGTTGCTCCTAAACTAAACAACAAAAACTGCTCATGTGGCATGATTATGAGCCAATGAGGAAAATTTTGGTTACCTAACCATGCAAATGAAGTTGGACAGAACAATACTCACATTGTACGTGTTTTTCTCAAGCGCCAGAAAATATACCTTAGTTAAGTATAAATAGTTATGCAATTGCTTTTCATGTGTACAACGCTCAATTAGCTTTTACTGAAATACAAATCGAGAAAAGTGAAATCTTAAAGATGTGTAGTTATATACTCCCTTCGTTTCAAAATGGATGTCGTAAATTTACGAAATTTGGATATATTTATACAGTAATAAGACGAGATGTACCGTAGTGCGGAGCTACCTCACGCGACTCTCGCTGGCGAGGATCGCCGGCCATCTGCGCCGCCGCCACCCACAAAATCGTCTCCGTCCTCACCACCCACGAACAAGACCAGACATGAAATAACGCTACGTCGTCGCGTGATTTCTGGGGTGTTAATACACAGCGAGAGGGCAAGGACCTGTTCGTAATTATCTCTTTTCTTCAGTGCTGCAACGAAAACCAGCTTCTCCTGGAAACTACCACGTGTCGCCTCTAGATTCAATTGTATGAATTGTGCACGTCCAGGACAAGTTGTTGTATGAGTGGAACACATTTTGAGAAATGTTGTATGAAATTGCACATTAAGGACAAGTTGTTGTATGAATGGTGCAATTACCTCCAAAAAAATATAAAATCTGAAAAAACAATATATTAAATATTAAAATAAAATTTAATTTAAAAAAATCAA
Organism: Lolium multiflorum; assembly: GCA_030979885.1. NCBI lineage: Eukaryota > Viridiplantae > Streptophyta > Magnoliopsida > Poales > Poaceae > Lolium > Lolium multiflorum. Next base: position 77,741,336 of record CM061750.1, on the reverse strand, counting down.
AACAATCCTAGAAGTTCAAAAATTGGAAAAGATTCTAAAAATTCTAAAATTTTAAAAAAAATCTAATATTTTGAAAAATCTAGAATTTAAAAATCCAAAAAACAAATTCTATGGCGAATATAAATATCAATATGCGCCACAGAAATGTGCATTCATGTGGCGCATATATCAATATGCGCCACAAAATTGTGTATTTCTATGGCGCATATCAATATGCGCCACAGAAATGTGCATTTCTGTGGCGCTTATGGTTTGCATGCGCCAGAGAAATATTTTTGTGGAGCATGCATTTTTAAATGCGCCACAGAATCCATTTTCTATCTATGAGCGTTTTCCTACTAGTGTGGTGCGACCCTCTCCTTTGGTGTCGTTCTGCGTGAGGGCCTACGAGTCATGCGAATAAAGGAGGTGGTCGGTCCTACAGTTTCTCTTGTGTGAAGATAAAGACATGCATGTGGCATGTCCTTCTTGATCTAGACGGAGTGTTGTGTTCCGGAAGGCTCCGCAAGCGAATGTAACAATGCACGTATTGCCTGGTCTTTGCGATGTTGAGGGATTTGCTTGGTGTTCCGGTCTTCGCAGCAGCAGTATGAAAGTGGGGGCGGCAACAAAGGTGAAGTTCAGAGTCTTACCTCTCAGGGTGAAAATCCAAAGTATTGCCTTAATTGGTTGTACCTCGCAATGCCCTTTTGACGGCATTGTTTTTTAGAGCGGGGTCTATCTCCAGGGTGAAAAACCTAAGATCTTTGATCGGACAACGACGACGCTTGTACAATGTTCCCTTCTTGAAGACGTTGCTTTTGAAGAGTCTGAATTTCAGGTGTTGTCTTGGTGGTGGTTGTATTGTTGTTGCTAGGTCTAGGATACTGTAGCGAAACTTTTATTTCTTTGTTTCTTTTCCCTTTTTTGGTTGTGTGTATATGATATCTCATGATATTAATATATTTCTTTTTTCGGAAAAAATACTCTAGAGTATTGGATGAAGCCCCATCGACACTCAATCTCCACAAAACCCCATACCCAATCCACTAGTTAGGGGTAGAGTATTAAAGACTCAGAAAAATTTGAAAAAATCTCAGTTATGACACTATTTACAATTTGAAAAAATCTTACTTGTGATCTCACTTGCAATTGAAAAAACCTCGTGACCTTACTTTCAATTGAAGAAAAAAAATATCAATTGTGACTCCACTTGCAACCGGAAAAATATCATTCACAACCCTACCTCTAACATACCAGTTGCAACTTGAAAATTTCAACTACAACCTCACTTGCAACTGGAAAACAAATCTCAACTACAACCACAGTTTCGACTAGAAAAAAATCTCGGTGACACCCAACTTGAAATTTAAAAAATCCTCCTATGTAAATGGGAAAAAATAGTCTCCCATTTTCTATGATAAAAAAATACTCACGAAAATACACAATTCCTTAAACCTCTGACTAAAAAAATAACTAGCTCTAAATGGGACAAATATTATGGCGAAAAGCACAAATTAAAAGACCCAGCGCACAAATCCCACAAAAGACAAACTCGTGCTAGTACAAAGAATGTACGCAGATTGCAGACATGGAAAAACAATAGAAAGTAAACACAGGAAAGACATTTTTACGACGCTTACCCCACAAACATAATGGAAGGCCAGATAGCTAACAAGTTGATTGAGAACTAAGCTAGTTTTTAGCTGACTGAGGACTAGCAAAACCCGTAAATTATGCTCCTTGGTCGCTCGGTCCCCTATATTAACTCATCGATTGAATATAACTAGTTGAATGCCCGTGCTTTGCCACGAAAGAAATTGTGTAGCTCTTATCAAATGATTGTTCTGTTCTAAGAATAAAACATGTTTGTGTATTCCCATTATTTCCATCCATCACATGTATCAGCCTCGCCAAGACAAAGTGCGATTTGTCTTATTTTCTTTTGTTCCCCACTGGCCCCTTCGACTCTGTCAACCTATACAATCATTTCACTCTAGTTTCATTCAGCTTTGCTATGACATGCGTACATTGTTAGGTTGAATGAATTGCTTCAATCGATCCATATCACCTCTTACGGGTTGTATGGCAAACGGTTTATCATAAAACAGAGATAATATCAAGTAGGGAGCGATGTCTCACAATTATGGCTATCCGAACATTTTCACAAGACCCATCTTCTTGAATTCCTCTTTTATCATGTTAGCTACGCAAAAAAATAAAGCAGCTTACACCTCTGTTTCCACCGGTCTATCCTCTACTATATCTTCTACAAATCTCACTGTGAAATGCAGTGACATTTCCTCATGAGGTAGCAAAACGCCCCTCGCTCCATACCATTTTAACCATTATTCATTCATCAACATCACCTTCTTTCTTCTCTTTTTTCATTCACTGTGACGGCCATCGTGCTTCTACGATTCAGTTTTCTTCATCCCCAATTGACAAGAGGTTCTGTGAGCCGCTTTCTTCTCTGACTTTGGAAATTTATTAGTGTGGTTCCTTTCGCTCGTGGTGGCCCATGGAATAATATTGCTTGATTCAACTAAATACTCTATCCATTTGAAAATACTTCGTATATGATCTGTTAGGTGTCATTAGGACAATATTTTGACAAATAACTACTTTATTTTGGAATTTTTGGAAATACTGATGTACATTTTGAAATGTTTGGAATGCCCCGAACATACATATCATCATGAGGAAATGCTAATTTGCAACGAGGTTGTTTTCTTTGTCATGACGGACAATATTGCGGTAACTCCGAGGGGCCAAAGCATGTATTAATGATATAAATGGGAGTACTCAAGTAATTCATCTAAATGTACAGCTTGTGTGCACATAAACATTCTAAATAAGCTCGACACAGTGAAACAACTGTAGCTCGAAATAACTAAAAATCAGCTCATATCCATCTAAGGCATGCAGAAGGAATATAAAACATAATTTATCACCAATACATTCATAACCCAAATAGATTAATATCCAACTTGATTATGATGGTTTTTCCAACAAATACTTGTCAATCAAAGTAATCCACACAAGATGTCAATCTTCTTTTACGCGAAGCATGAAGATATATTTCCATGTACTGCAACCTGAACTCCCGAAGTGACTGCAAATTGCATAAACAGTGGTCAAATTATTAATACTTCTAACTATCTTAGCACACTAACTATTTTCTTGCATGCTGTGAAAGAGAGCCGGAAAAGGAGGAAAAACTCACAATCAGTAGAGTTTTCCACGAGCATACTGCCGTGTTATAAATTTGCATCATGCCAAACCAAAGAGATCTTATTTATTCGCAGCCCAGCGAGGCAAGCAAACCTCGCGTTGGTTCATGTCCTATCCAAACACTTAAGCATCAAAACTTATCGAAGACCTTCGCATAGATTTCGATCACTGCAATTAAATCCTTCTTCTAACCGACACTTACAACATATGCTGGCCGTTCTGCTGCGGATGCACACGATCTGCATGATGTGAACAGGTTGCATGGAGGCAAAAGTATGTTTCTCGATCTTCAACCTTGAAACTGGAATGAGATCTCATATTAAATTGAAGATGTAAAAAAAGAAATATGCAGTGTGTACCTTTGATATGTACACTGACTGCTCTCCAGTGCATCTATAAGTCGATGAAAGTACGATTACGATTTGGACAGCCCGCAACAAATTTATTAGAAAGTACAAACGAGATTTCGTAGCGGACACACACACAGCCCACCGTGCGCCACCACTGCCCTGGCCTATGCGCACCACATCAGTTAGCCACAATGTCTCTTCTCCTCTTCTCGCACTCCTCCTCCCACTCCTTTTCTTTTGCTTTCCTTCGCCTAGTCGTACATCAACATCTAGGCGCTTGACAAGCTGTCATTCCTATCAGACTCATCCCCATACCAGATTTCACAGAGGAATGTCCGACCATCTGAACCTTAAAGGATGTCGGACCATCATAATAATTCAGAAATATTTCAGGCATGAGTTACACAGCTTCCACTTACATAGCTGCATACCTTAAGCATTTATCAGGCCATGGGATCAATTAAGTCGATCGGCAAACCTTGGACCTTTGCCGTGTTCCATTCTACAAAACACACGGCGAACCGTGAAAGCTTTGCCGTGCTCCAACCATGAAAACGCACGGCAAAGTTTAGTCCCCGTTAGACCAGCGCGTACCGTCAAGTCACTTTTCCTTGCCGTGCGTCGTGGAAAAACACACGACAAAGGACTTTACCGTGCACATTTGCGAAAGCGCACGGCAAAGAATTCTTTGTCGTTGAAGAATTTGCCGTGTAGACTTTGCCGTGTGTCGGTGCCGTGTTCATTCGGTACACGGCAAAGGACAAATCTCCCGTAGTGATAGCTCCCTCATGTCTGTGTTGTTGGATAATTAGGCACAATTTTCATGATTAATTCCAGAATATTGAGCATGACGATAGTAACTACTAACATGTGAAACTCGAACATACTAGATGCATTAATCAACATGAATAGTAGCGGGGCAAACGGTACAACATCCATCGCTAAATAGATCGAGATGTGTCGCACGTACCTATCTGGTGGAGGTGGCGGTGGCGGTGTAGCAGATGACGTCGCAACAGTAACGTTGTTGATAACAACGTTGTTGACGACGGGGACGACGGGTCGAAGTAGACGGCGTTGAAGACGACGGTGATGAAGAACTTGAGCAGTCGTGCAGAGCGCTTTCCAAAAACCTAATTCGCCCTCTCCCGTACAGGATCGCAAGGCGAGCGGTTCCGAAGACCTGCTCTCCCGTTTGCCGGTGCACGCCGGCGGACGGTAGGCTACGATGGGGGCGCAAGCAGAGAGAGGTGGAAACCCTAACTCGTGTATTAGATATGTTTTGCGGTAGCCGGGCAAGAGAATATATAGGCTCAGGAAACCCTAGGCAACGTGGGCCACGCCCACGTTGCACGAATGTTTCGAGTCGGTTACAGATAGCCCACAATCCGGGAGCGACCCAAACCGACTAATTGCGACGTGTCTGTCTAGGACTCTGTTTTTTCAACTGCAAAAAGAAAGGAAATTCTCGGCTCGAAGCTTAATCCACTCACCACGATCGTGACGCGCGTCGTGTCGTGTCGAGTCGAGACGGGCGATCGAGGAGGAGGAGGAGCGCGCGTGTACCACTCATATTCTCACTCAGTTATTAGTGGTGGAATAACCCACCTTATAAGGTGATCTAACTTCCTCCCAACTTTCCATGTGGGACTAAACTTTCCACCTCTTGTCACTCCCTAGTGAGCTGCCACTGACTTGGGCTCAAACTCACATGGGCTACCACAATTTGGGCTTTGAGATTTATAGAGAAATCTAAAATCTAATGTGGGCCACTAAAAGTGGACCCAATATTTCAACAATCCCCCACCAGATCTCAAATGCCCATTTAGAGATTTACCAATACTCGTTGCTTTTTCATATACCAGTGTTCAGCAGAGACTGTTAAGTTGAACTTTTGCCTAGAACCTTAAGCTACATCTATTCACACTTGAACAATGGACTAATCCTTGAATTGCAAGTTTGGCTTGAACAGGTTTCACTCAAATCCATAACTAGTACATGCCTGCCAGTAGCCTACCCCGCGGGTGAAGCATATGCATCATACTTCGTGGTCTCTTCATGAGTTCACTAGAAATCACCCAAATCTCATAGATTGCGAGGTTTTACAATCGGACTCATATAGGTATGTTATTTCAAAAATGCTCTGTAGGACAGCATCTTTGTTATAATAGCCAACATAAACACATTAAGACTTGTTGCCAACCTGCCTTACAGCAATTGAGAGTTGTGTATCTTCACATAGAGAGGGTTACATAATACTCTCCTCAATTAAACCACTAGTTTGTTCTTCCCAGGTCTTAATTCACGGGATCTCCGATCACAAAGGTTGGGTTACCACTATGGTGTAACATCAACGGGTCTCAAACTCATCTCCCTCGATGCACTTTCTATCACATTACGTGGTAGTTCCTTTGTAAAGGGATATGCCAGGTTTTTGTCTGTTTGAATATATGTAACAGTTATTACTCCAAAGTTTCGCAATTTCCTGACAAACTTCAAACATCTCTTGACGTGTCTTGATGACTTTGCGTTATCCTTAGAATTGTTCACTTTGACAATTACAGTTTGATTTTCACAATTCAAAAGGATTGCCAGAATAGCTTTTTCAACCACAGGAAAGTCCATCGAGAGCTCACGAAACCATTCTGATTCAACAGTGGTTGTGTCTAAAGCAGTAAGTTCTGCTTCCATAGTTGACCTCGTCAATATGGTTTGCTTGCAAGATCTCCATGACACTGCGCCACCTCCAAAGGTAAATACATACCCACTAGTGGCATAGAGATCAGCTACATCAGAGATCCAGTTTGAATCCCTATATCCTTCATGCACAGCTGGGTGACCTGAATAGTGAATCCCATAACTCATTGTACCACATAGGTAGCGCATGACCCTATCAACTGCATGCCAATGATCAGTACCGGGTTTGACATGAACCTACTCAACTTGCTAACAACAAAAGAGATGTCGGGTCTAGTCGCGCTCGCTAAGTACACGAGTGAACCAACGATCTGAGAATATCTCAACTGATCTATGGCAATCCTCCGGTTCTTGCGTAATGTCACATAGGGATCATAAGGTGTTGGAGAAGACTTGCTATCAATATAGCCGAACCGGCTCAAGATCTTCTCAACATAATGGGATTGCGTTAGAGTAATCCCACTCTCGTTCTTAATCAGCTTGATGTTCGGAATCACATCAGCTTCTCCCAGATCCTTCATATCAAAGCTCTTTGACAAGAAAGACTTGACATCGTGTATTACTTTCATGTTTGTTCCAAAGATCAGAATATGATCCACATACAAACATAGTATAACACCTTCATTGTCAACACCGGATTTTTAAGTCGCATGCCTATTATGCCATACATCGCAATCCCAGGAAGATTGTTGTTGCGAGACATAACAGTTGATATCATAAGTCATCATTCATTACAAACCATCATTGTCTTACAAAAGGGGATCACATGACCCAATATTACACAAATAGTTGATCTATTGATCAACGAACAACATAGTAGCGGAAGCGTAATAGAAGTGGACTATCTAGTTCCACAGGCCAACGCCTGACGTTAGGAGAACTCCTAGTTGTTGTAGACGTCCTGTCCGTCATCTTCATATTGCTGCTCCTCTTCATATTCTGGCCATTTGAATAGCCAGGGACACAGCTGTGAGTACTTTAAAGTACTGGCAAATTAATACTATTGTAATTACTATCAATTTTATTAAGGGGATGCTAAGCTCTAGGTTTATTTTCATAAAGAAAATTTTAATTCATAAGCAATTTCATAAAAGACTCTTCATATGCTAACTAACTCAAGTGGGAACATTAGTGTCATTCCCACAACTCAGTTGTGTTTCAACATTCAAGTCACCCTTTTCAATTCAACACTTCATTTTCAAGAAAAGATCTGATGACGGAACAGTGTGGCCTTTCCAATTGTCCGTAACCATGGACACAGCTATTCGAATAGTTTTACACTCTGCAGAGGTTGCACACTTGTGCCACAACATTTGATTACATCCGTCAGGGATAACCCTGAATAATCGTAACTCAGTACACGGATCATCAACCTAACCTTTCACTTACACACCCTAGTATAGGCACCTCTCCCCATGAGCTTGGCCTCCCAGTGAAGACAAACCGTCAGCCTGGGAACTGCACAGGCTTGGGCCGGACAATTCACCTCATTCACGTCATTTCACATTATTTCACATTTAACGAAGGCAGCCTCGGCATAACCCCTATGACGCTTGTTTAGAGGGAACCCATACTAAGATATATAAACTTCTAGTTAGACCCTACCCATAATCAGGTATTGTGGGGGTACTTGTAAATTGGAATGGTATCGCATCCGAACCCAACCATCAGTTTTATCCAATTCATCAAGTCATTCATTTCATTCAAGTCATATTCACCCTCAAATCCTTCAAAGTCATTTCATTTCACAATTTTCCCATCTAGAGTAGTCAATTTTAGTTATTTAGCACTAGCCACTAGTCATGAGGGGTGCTAACTAGCTTTGATTGCCGTAGGCTAACTTTGATGATATTGTTATACTCTAGACCAAGTGAATCATGAATCAAAAAGTACTTTGATAAAACAAAAAAGTAAAACTTGTAAGTAAAAGCTTGTAGTAAAAACTTGGGATGTGCTTATTAAACATAAAGTAAAATGTGGGGGTGCTTTGCTCTTGTAGAGCTTTGCACTTTGCAAGAATATTAGCTTGCCTTGATTGGTGTACTGATCAAAGTGGTCTTCCTCTCCTTGGAAGTAGACCTCCTCCTCTTGGTATTCCTCGGTACTAGCGTCTAAAAACGAATACGATACACACAATCACCAAACAAAGCCCAAGTACTATGCTAAACACACATATGAGTCACACAAGCTAAGCTAGCATCACAACATGCTTATTAGGTTGGTTGACTTTGTTGTATTCTTAAGAAAAATAATTTCCTCTCATTACAAATATTACTTAGTGTTTCCATTTAGTTCTTGAGAGAAATAATTTCCTCTCATTGAATCTTGTTAAGATTTAATTTCCTCAAATCACAATATATGACCTAGGTTGACCAAGGTCAACCTCTTCATAATTATCACTTGGGAAAATGATTTAAATGAGGTGATGCACCTCATGCATTTTAATAACACATGGTAATGATTTAATATCATCAACTAATTCAATATGAGATTTAATTTGACCATGGTCTCTACCTCATGTTGGATTACTTGAGACAAGATTTAAATGATAGAAGCTCTCATACATTTTAATAAATAAATTTGCATACATTAAATGAACTAGAAATAGCCATACAGGGCCATTTTTTAAACTAGATCATGATCATACAAACAACTATGTTATATTTTTATATATTCTGATATACAATGTGAAATATGATTTTTGAGAGTTGGAATCAACTCAAAAGCATTTTTATTTGATTTTTAATAATTGTTTGAAGTTGCAAAAGGCCCTGCCTTGTTATTTTTGTCACATTTATTCTACAAAGGTTCTAGAGTTGAGACCAGTGTAGTTTTGTAGATAATTTGACAAGGTTTCCAAATATATAAAATTTGTCAAATTTGGTTTGGTGGATTTTGTTTTATTTAAATTTGAAAACAGCATCTGTGAGTAATTCAGGAAATTCGAAAATTGATATTTGAATTAAAAGGGCCGGCGGGAAACGTTACTGGGCTGCACAGGGGAAAGAAGAGATGGGCCGGCCCAGCTGCACGTCTCGCGTGAGCGGGCCGCCTGACAGGTGGAGGGCCACCCGTCAGTGGGTCTTAAAGGGCGAAGCGGTATGAGTTGATCTGTGCCGCACGATTAGAAGAGAGATCAACGGCGCACGGCCGTCGTCATCTCCGGCGAGCGGCGAGGCTACTGGCGGCGCATGTAGGGGGTCGGCGGCTTACCGGCGGCGCGGCGAGGGTCTACGGCGAGGTGCTGCGGCGGCCTTGTCGACGACGGCGGTCTTCTCGAACAAACGGCGTCTCCTGGGGCCGCGTCTATCTCCAGCGAGCGTCTGCGGCGGAGCACGGGCAGCGAGGATGCAATTGGGCGGCGCTACGGTGCAATGTGGAGCGGCGAGGTGGCTAGGAGACTCAGAAAGAAGAGGGGAAGCGATTGGTGTGGTCGATGGGGAGCGGGGGGTGCCCCTTTTATAGCAGCGAGGAGAGGCCGTGGCGCGGCGATGAGCTCATCGACGACGATGCGTCTACAGGGGAGCTTGGCCAATGGTGATGACGCGCGCGTTGATACGTCTCCGATGTATCGATAATTTCTTATGTTCCATGCTACATTATTGATGATATCTACATGTTTTATATACATTATATGTCGTATTTACGCATTTTCCCACTAACCTATTAACAAGATGCCGAAGAGCCGGTTGCTGTTTTCTGCTGTTTTTGGTTTCGAAATCCTAGTAAGGAAATATTCTCGGAATTGGACGAAATCAACGCCCGGGTCCTATTTTTGCATGAAGCTTCCGAAGACCGAGGGGAAAGGAAGTGGGCCACGAGGCGCCGCCACAACAGGGCGGCGCGCCCAGCCCGGCGCGCCGTGGTGTGGGGCCCCCGTGTGGCCCCCCGCGTTGCCCTTCCGCCTACTTAAAGTCTTCGTCGCGAAACCCTGTCCGAGAGCCACGATACGGAAAACCTTCCAGAGCCGCCGCCGCCAATCCCATCTCGGGGATTCAGGAGATCGCCCGGCACCCTGCCGGAGAGGGGAATCATCTCCCGGAGGACTCTTCATCGCCATGATCGCCTCCGGAGTGATGAGTGAGTAGTTCACCCCTGGACTATGGGTCCATAGCAGTAGCTAGATGGTCGTCTTCTCCTTATGTGCTTCATTGTTGGATCTTGTGAGCTGCCTAACATGATCAAGATCATCTATCTGTAATACTATATGTTGTGTTTGTCGGATCCGATGGATAGAGAATACTATGTTATGGTGATTATCAATCTATTATTTATGTGTTGTTTATGATCTTGCATGCTCTCCGTTATTAGTAGAGGCTCGGGCCAAGTTTTTTCTCTTAACTCCAAGAGGGAGTATTTATGCTCGATAGTGGGTTCATGCCTCCATTACAGTGACAGAAAGTTCTAAGGTTGTGGATGTGCTGTTGCCAGGGATAAAACATTGATGCTATGTCTAAGGATGTAGTTGTCTATTACATTACGCACCATACTTAATGCAATTGTCTGTTGCTTGCAACTTAATACTGGAAGGGTTCGGATGATAACCTGAAGGTGGACTTTTTAGGCATAGATGCATGCGGATGGCGGTCTATGTACTTTGTCGTAATGCCCAATTAAATCTCACTATATCCATCATATCATGTATGTGCATTGTTATGCCCTCTCTATTTGTCAATTGCCCGACCGTAATTTGTTCACCCAACATGCTTTTATCTTATGGGAGAGACACCTCTAGTGAACTGTGGACCCCGGTCCTATTCTTTACATCGCATACAATCTACTGCAATACTTGTTTTACTGTTTACTTCGCAAACAATCATCTTCCACACAATACGGTTAATCCTTTGTTACAGCAAGCGGTGAGATTGACAACCTCACTGTTTCGTTGGGGCAAAGTACTTTGGTTGTGTTGTGCAGGTTCCACGTTGGCGCCGGAATCCCTGGTGTTGCGCCGCATCACATTTCGCCACCATCAACCTTCAATGTGCTTCTTGGCTCCTCCTGGTTCGATAAACCTTGGTTTATTTCGAGGGAAAACTTGCTGCCGTGCGCATCATACCTTCCTCTTGGGGTTCCCAACGAACGTGTGAGTTACACGCTCATCAAGCTCTTTTTCTGGCGCCGTTGCCGGGAGATCAAGACACGCTGCAAGGGGAGTCTCCACTTCCCAATCTCTTTACTTTGTTTTTGTCTTGCTTTATTTTATTTACTACTTTGTTTGCTGCACCTAAACAAAACACAAAAAAATTAGTTGCTAGTTTTACTTTATTTACTGTCTTGCTCTCTATATCAAAAACACAAAAAAATTAGTTACTTGTCTTTACTTTATCTGCTTAGTTTACTTTTTGCTTATTTCATCATGTTTCCTCCTAAGCACACTCTAAAAGACATACCGGTAGGCCGAGGGTCTATAATTGGAAGAGATAATATAGAAGATTTTTTCACTCATGTTAGTATAGCTGAGGATTTTGAAGATAGACACTTGGTAGAACTTGCTCCTACTTACGAAATTGCTGTTGCTTCTCTAGTACACATGTTGGAAATTAAATTTGTTAATCTCAATCCTATAATTCAGCATATGTTTCTTACACTCTCTGATATGGAGGAAGGAGAAAAGAAAGATTTTGTCTTAGAAACTCTTCTAAAAGAATTTGGTGGTGTAGCAAGAGAGGCTAGAAAAGTCTTTACTAAATATAAAATGCTTGGTTCTTACACCAACTTTGCTAGCACCCTTGAAAAAATGGATATTGATAGGATGAAGTACACTAATAATGTTAATGATGGAGGGGACATTAAGACATCAATACCTTGCAAGCTTGTAGGAATGTTCGAGGCACTAGAAAAAAATTATGATTGGATTGTTCCCGAAAATTTATTTGATGAGAATAGCAAGCCTAAGAGTAATGAAAAGGGAGCCTCTGAAACTTACATAGATAAGATAACATGTATTGTAGAGGAAACTCCCAACTCCCAAGGTAATATCGATGCTTCATCTCTTGATAATACTTGATTTACACTTTCTGCGCCTAGCTGAAAGACGTTAAAGAAAAGCGCTTATGGGAGACAACCCATGTTTTTACTACAGAAATTTTTGTTTTGTTGAGTCTTGGAAGTTGTTTACTACTGTAGCAACCTCTCCTTATCATGTTTTTGTGCCAAGTAAAGTTTCTATGCTAAAGTTGATGTTATATTTGAGATCGCTGCAGAAACAGCATTGCTGTCTGTCACGAATTCTGGCATAAGTCTCTATAAAAATTCGAAAAATCTGCAAATTTACGAGCGTGATCCTCAGATATGTACGCAACTTTCATTAGTTTTGAGTTTTTCCATTTGAGCAAGTCTAGTGCCCTTTCAGGTTCGTCTTTATGGACTGTTCTGTTTTTGACAGATTCTGCCTTTTATTTCGCATTGCCGTATTTGCTATGTTGGATGAATTCCTTTGATCCATTAATGTCCAGTAGCTTTGTGCAATGTCCAAGTGTTAAGAATGATTGTGTCACCTCTGAATATGTGAATTTTTAATTATGCACTAACCCTCTAATGAGTTTGCTTGAAGTTTGGTGTGAAGGAAGTTTTTAGGGTCAAGAGAGGAGTATGATATACTATGATCAAGAGGAGTGAAAGCTCTAAGCTTGGGGATGCCCCCGTGGTTCACCCCTGCATATTTTAAGAAGACTCAGCGTCTAAGCTTGGGGATGCCCAAGGCATCCCCTTCATCAACAACATCATCGGTTCCTCCCCTGAAACTATATTTTTATTCAGTCACATCTTATGTACTTTGCTTGGAGCGTCGGTTTGTTTTGTTTTTGTTTTTGTTTGAATAAAATGGATCCTAGCATTCACTGTATGGGAGAGAGACACGCTCCGCTGTTGCATATGGACAAATATGTCCTTAGGCTTTACTCATAATGTTCAAGGCGAAGGTTTAAATTTCTTCGTTAAATTGTTATATGGTTGGAATCGGGAAATGCTACATGTAGTAATTCTAAAATGTCTTGGATAATGTGATACTTGGAAATTGTTGTGCTCATGTTTAAGCTCTTGCATCATATACTTTGCACCCATTAATGAAGAAATACATAGAGCTTGCTAAAATTTGGTTTGCATATTTGGTCTCTCTAAGGTCTAGATAATTTCTAGTATTGAGTTTTGAACAACAAGGAAGACGGTGTAGAGTCTTATAATGTTTACAATATGTCTTTTATGTGAGTTTTGCTGCACCGGTTCATCCTTGAGTTTGCTTCAAATAACCTTGCTAGCCTAAACCTTGTATCGAGGGGAATACTTCTCATGCATCCAAAATCCTTGAGCCAACCACTATGCCATTTGTGTCCACCATACCTACCTACTAAATGGTATTTCTCCGCCATTCCAAAGTAAATTGCTTGAGTGCTACCTTTAAAATTTCATCATTCGCCTTTGCAATATATAGCTCATGGGACAAAATAGCCTTAAAAACTATTGTGGTATTGAATATGTACTTATGCACTTTATCTCTTATTAAGTTGCTTGTTGTGCGATAACCATGCTTAGGGGACGCCATCAACTATTCTTTGTTGAATATCATGTGAGTTGCTATGCATGTCCGTCTTGTCTGAAGTAAGAGAGATCTACCACCTTAATGGTTGGAGCATGCATATTGTTAGAGAAGAACATTGGGCCGCTAACTAAAGCCATGAATCATGGTGGAAGTTTCAGTTTGGACATATATCCTCAATCTCATATGAGAATATTAATGCCACATTTATGCATTAAAGAGGAGTCCATTATCTGTTGTCCATGTTGTCCCGGTATGGATGTCTAAGTTGAGAATAATCAAAAGCGAGAAATCCAAAATGCGAGCTTTCTCCTTAGACCTTTGTACAGGAGGCATGGAGGTACCCCTTTGTGACACTTGGTTGAAAAATGTGTATTGCGATGACCCGGTAGTCCACGCTGATTAGGACAAGGTGCGGGCACTATTAGTACACTATGCATGAGGCTTGCAACTTGTAAGATATAATTTACATAACTCATATGCTTTATTACTACCGTTGACAAAATTGTTGCATGTTTTCAAAATAAAAGCTCTAGCACAAATACAAGCAATCGATGCTTTCCTCTTTGAAGGACCTTTCTTTTACTTTTATTGTTGAGTCAGTTTACCTATCTCTCTCCACCTTAAGAAGCAAACACTTGTGTGAACTTGCATTGATTCCTACATACTTGCATATTGCACTTGTTATATTACTTTACCTTGACACTATCCATGAGATATACATGTTATAAGTTGAAAGCAACCGCTGAAACTTAATCTTCCTTTGTGTTGCTTCAATACCTTTACTTTGATTTATTGCTTTATGAGTTAACTCTTATGCAAGACTTATTGATGCTTGTCTTGAAGTACTATTCATGAAAAGTCTTTGCTTTATGATTCATTTGTTTACTCATGTCATTACCATTGTTTTGATCGCTGCATTCATTACATATGTTTACAATAGTATGATCAAGGTTATGATGGCATGTCACTCAGAAATTATCCTTGTTATCGTTTACCTGCCGACGAGCAGAACTAAGCTTAGGATGCATACGTCTCCGACGTCGATAATTTCTTATGTTCCATGCTACATTATTGATGATATCTACATGTTTTATATACATTATATGTCGACGCATTTTCCGGCACTAACCTATTAACAAGATGCCGAAGAGCCAGTTGTTGTTTTCTGTTTTTGGTTTCAGAAATCCTAGTAAGGAAATATTCTCGAATTGGACGAAATCAACGCCCAGGGTCCTATTTTTGCACGAAGCTTCCAGACGAGGGGAAAGGAAGTGGGGCCACGAGGCGCCGCCACAACAGGCGGCGCGGCCCCCCTGGCCGCGCGGCCTGGTGTGTGGGGCCCTCGTGTGGCCCCCGCGTTGCCCTTCCGCCTACTTAAAGTCTTCATCGCGAAACCCTTTGTACCGAGAGCCACGATACGGAAAACCCATCGAGACGCCGCCGCCAATCCCATCTCGGGGGATTCGGAGAGCCTCCGGCACCCTGCCGGAGAGGGGAATCATCTCCGGAGGACTCTTCATCGCCATGATCGCCTCCGGAGTGATGAGTGAGTAGTTCACCCCTGGACTATGGGTCCATAGCAGTAGCTAGATGGTCGTCTTCTCCTTATGTGCTTCATTGTTGGATCTTGTGAGCTGCCTAACATGATCAAGATCATCTATCTGTAATACTATATGTTGTGTTTGTCGGGATCTGATGGATAGAGAATACTATGTTATGGTGATTATCAATCTATTATTTATGTGTTGTGTATGATCTTGAATGCTCTCCGTTATTAGTAGAGGCTCTGGCCAAGTTTTTGCTCTTAACTCCAAAAGGGAGTATTTATGCTCGATAGTGGGTTCATGCCTCCATTAAATCTGGGACAGTGACAGAAAGTTCTAAGGTTGTGGATGTGCTGTTGCCACTAGGGATAAAACATTGATGCTATGTCTAAGGATGTAGTTGTCGATTACATTACGCACCATACTTAATGCAATTGTCTTGCTTGCAACTTAATACTGGAAGGGGTTCGGATGATAACCTGAAGGTGGACTTTTAGGCATAGATGCATGCTGGATGGCGGTCTATGTACTTTGTCGTAATGCCCAATTAAATCTCACTATATTCATCATATCATGTATGTGCATTGTTATGCCCTCTCTATTTGTCAATTGCCCGACTGTAATTTGTTCACCCAACATGCTTTTATCTTATGGAGAGACACCTCTAGTGAACTGTGGACCCCGGTCCTATTCTTTACATCGCATACAATCTACTGCAATACTTGTTTTACTGTTTACTTGCAAACAATCATCTTCCACACAATACGGTTAATCCTTTGTTACAGCAAGCCGGTGAGATTGACAACCTCACTGTTTCGTATTATGTCTGTGGAAAAAAACGGTACCCTAAAAAAATGAAGACTCCCACCCTCTTCCTCCCCTTCCATGGCGATCTCCTTCCACTAGCCGGCGATCTCCTCCTCTCCGTTGATGATGAAGATCTCTAGGCTCTATCGTCTCCCTCGTCATGGATGCTCTGCTACTGTGGGATTTCTCACCAGGCAGGGCCTTTGAGGCTCAGGTTCGTCGCCGGTTTCACTCCTCGGTTCTTTTCTCCAAGTCTTCTTTGGCCAAGGAATTCTTTTTGGTCGCCTCCTTCTCCTATGCATCTTTCTCTCTCGGAAGAATCTGTGGCAGTGGTTTTGAATTGTTGTTTGGGTGGCAACCCAGAAGGTTTTCGTGTGGTCAAGCTCAGTGATCGTCGTTTCAGATTTTCTGTGGCCTCTAGCAAAGTTGGACATTTCATTTATTCTTTGAGAGAACGATCATGGCCTGATTTCCATTGCCGATTCAGCTTGTTTCGTGGTGATCCCTATGCCGACTGCTTCTCGGATCATTTTAATGGAGAGGAACCTTTTTTGGATTCATCATGGACGCCGGTGGCTTCCAAGTCTCGACATGATGCAGTTAACATGGCCTCGTTCCCTGGTCCTTCTCGTAATCCTGTGGCAGTTAGGACCTCATTGGATTTTCTGAAGTCTGGTTCAGTTTCTGCTGTTTCGCCGGAGTTGAGTAAATTTGGCCTGACACCACCGCCGGCTGATCGCCGGGATATTCTGTTGGCTGATCCGTCTTCTCAGGGCAGGCAGATTAATTCAAACGTTCAAAAACAGAAAGTTGCGGCTAATTATTTGAAATTGGGAAGTCTCGGATTTTCGGTTGCGAATTTCTCGCCAGCAGTTACCAACAAAAAGCTAGTTTGTCGTGGTTCAAATTTTAATGCAATTAATGCAATTGATTTGCTGGATTCACCTATGACTTCACGTGACTTTTTTGGGCATATGCTTGATTTAAGGCAGGCTGGTTATTCAGATGATGAAATCTTTTCGATTCTGGGCGTCTCGGCTATTCCTGATACTGATTGGATAAAAAATCTTCTAAACCGCCCCAAACCTGCTAAGGTCATTCCGAAAGCCCAATCGGTCAGCAAAAGTGCAGAGTGCTCTTGGAGACTTGCTTCTTGTGTTAAATGTCTTGGGTTGGGTCATAAGGCCAAAGGTTGTGTTGTTGGACTGCGCTGCAAGCTTTGTAAGCAGATTGGCCATTGGGCCAAATTTTTTCATGCACGTAACAAAACACTTACTCGTCAAACTTGGAGGGTTAAGATTCCCCAGAAAGCTGTTAAAGATCTCCCCCCTGATACGGCACAATCTATGTCTCCGGCTACCCCTTTTTCTGATTCCCCAAGTTACAATGCAAACCTCAAGTATGAAAGACCATTGCTTTTTGATGGAGTAGAAGCGAATAACATCATTCATGACGAGGGTTTAGAAGCATGGAATGAGGATTGTGAGCAGGTAGAAAGGGAAGTTCAGAAACTGACCCATGACATATCAGATGATCCTCTTTTCTTTATTCGTGCTGTTGGTATTAACTCGGATTTTGGGGCTAATTTTACCGAAGATGCTGCAATGTTTTTCTCCATCTTTTACAGAATGATTACTCGTCCGAGAATTGGTAGCTATGTACCGTTTTGTTCTGATATTTCAGTGCTTGCAAGAAGCTTATGTGAAGCGGCTACTCGTAATTATTTTGAGGCTGTTCTTTACACCCCCAGCATACCTCTAGTCCAATGTATTAACCTGACAGAGGAGGCATTCTATGTGCCGAGAAGATCATGGGTGCAAACTTACGATCAGTGCAACATCCTGGATATGACTGATGACGTTAACAGCAATGATCTATCTGTCGCTATTCCTGTCAAGCTGAAGAAAAAAAGAGGCAAGTCTGAAAGGGCTGTGGTTGTCACTGAAAAAAGGAAAGGTCTGCGTAGTGATAAATCTGGGTATATTCATATGGAGTTACCTTCAGGGACTTCTAGGAGAAAGAAGTCATCTGTCCCAATGGCACCAACTCCTGAAGTTTTGCAGATCAAGACCATGCAGAAGATGGGTGTTGAGCTTTGTGGGGTGGACCCTGAAGATCTGATAGAAGAAAAGTTGTTGTCCAAGCCTGGAGGTTGTGGTGCAAGCTCATCTGCTGGTCCCAACATCTGAAATTTCTCTGATCAGCGTTTAATACAATTGGAAAGAGAATCCTTCACTTTCTTCAATGGCTTGTGTAAATAATCTTCTCCGATTTTGGCACATCCTGTGTTGGAATATAAGAGGCCTTAATAGCGATGACAAATGTAATGCTCTCAGAGATAAGATAGAGGAGTGTGCTGCTTCTATTATTTGTTTGCAAGAAACTAAGATGCAGTCCTTTTCCAATTCTGATATTAGAAAGTTTGCACCTAAACGTTTTGATCAGTTCATTTGTGCCCCTTCTTCTGGAGCTTCTGGAGGTTTGTTAGTTCTTTGGAACAGTTCTGTTTTTACTGGTAGCTTGGTGTTTCTAGAAAGCTTTGCCATTGTGGTCAGATTCACATCTACTATGTCTTCTGAATCTTGGTCGTTGGTAAATGTATATGGGCCATGTTCTGAACCGAGAAGGTCTGAGTTTATTGATTGGCTCTCAAGACTTATAATTCCCGATGACGATTTGTGGTTGCTGATGGGGGACTTCAATTTCTACCGATTTGCTGAAAGTAGAAACAAAGATGGGGCTAATATGCATGATACTTTTATATTCAATGATGTGATCAGCCATTTGGGACTAGTTGAGTTGCCAATTAAGGGGAGGTCTTATACCTGGAGTAACATGCAGCTTAATCCGCTACTTGTTCAACTAGACTGGTTCTTCACATCCACAAGTTGGACACTGAAATTCCCAAATACAGTGGTTAATCCCCTTGCTAAACCTGTATCGGATCACATCCCATGCGTTATTGATATTGGCACTAGGATCCCAAAAGCTTCTATGTTCAGATTTGAAAATTTCTGGGTGAGGCAACCTAGTTTCATGGAGTTGGTACAGAATATTTGGGACACAAATGTCTCTGGTAACAGTGCTAAAGTTATTACTTCCAAGATGAAGCTTCTGAGGAAAGCTCTGAAAAAATGGAACGGTAACCTGTCAAGAATTGATATTATGATTGCAAACTGTAACAAAATCATTTTAATGATTGATGAATTTGAGGAAGTCAGATCTTTGCATATTTCTGAATGGAACTTTAGGAGAATCATCAAGGATAGATATCAGCACCTTACAGCTTGCAAAAAAGATATTTGGAAGAACAGATGTACTATTAGGTGGGCAAAAATGGGGGATGAGAACACGGCATTTTTTCATGCCATGGCCACTATCAGATATAGGAAAAATTCCATTGCTAGGTTTACTATGCCTGATGGTAGAGAAGTGACAGATCATACTGAAAAAGCAGGAATTTTATGGCAATCTTTCAGGAACAGGTTGGGTCACACCACTGAGATAATCTTCCCCATTGAAGTGGCAGCGTTAATTCAAACAATTCCTAATCTGCATCTCTTGTCAGCCCCTTTCTCTCATGATGAGATTGATAAAATAGTTGCTGATTTACCTGTTGATAAGGCTCCAGGACCAGACGGTTTTAATGGGATGTTCTTGAAGAAGTGTTGGCCAATTATAAAAGAAGACTTCTATAAATTATTCTCTGACTTTCATGATGGTCTGGTCAGTTTGGAGGGGCTGAATGAATGCCTAATCACTCTCATACCAAAGGTTCACTCCCCTGAATCTCCAAATGACTATAGGCCCATCTCACTTTTAAACTCGTGTCTTAAGTTGTTAACAAAGATTCTTGCTAATAGGCTGCAAAGTAGGATCTTGGATATTGTGCACACCAATCAATATGGATTTATAAAATCGAGAACAATTCAAGATTGTCTCGCTTGGTCCTTTGAGTACATCTTTCAGTGCCAACAAACCAAAAGGGAGATCATAATTCTCAAATTAGATTTTGAAAAGGCTTTCGACACAGTTGAGCATAAATCAACATTTAAAATTATGGAGCTTTTAGGTTTTGATGAAAAATGGATTGGATGGGTTGCTAGCACTTTCAAATCTGCAACATCTTCCGTTCTTCTAAATGGGGTGCCTGGTAATAAGTTTGTCTGCCGTCGAGGAGTAAGACAAGGTGACCCACTGTCCCCTCTCTTATTGAAATTGCCGCTGATCTTTTGCAAACACTGGTCAATAATGAGTTCAACTTGGGCAATTTGATTCCTCCAATTGCTGTCCCTGGACACGACTTCCCTATAATTCAATACGCAGATGACACGCTTGTGATCATGGAAGCTTCCGTTATACAAGTGCAAGTTTTGCAGAATTGTTTAAACACTTTCTCTCTTGCCACTGGTTTGAAGGTTAATTTCAGCAAGTCTTGTTTGGTTCCGATTAATTGCCATGATCAGACAGTGCAAGACCTAACATCTCTGTTGGGTTGTAAACTTGGACAGCTGCCATTCACTTACCTTGGTCTTCCTATGGGGACTACCAAGCCAACTATTCAGGACCTGGCTCCTCTAGTCAGCAAATGTGAGAGAAGATTGAATGCATGCTCTAGATTTCTCACACAAGCGGGAAGAGTCCTATATGTTAATTCTGTCCTTTCTGCTCTTCCAACCTTTTACATGTGTTCGATGAAGCTGCAAAAAACACTTATCAAAACTATTGATAGAGGGAGAAGACATTGTGTTTGGGCGAAGAAAGATAGTGACAAGATCCAATCCTTGGCTGCTTGGGAGCTTGTTTGCAAACCGAAAGATAAGGGAGGTTTAGGTATTATAAATCTTGAGTTACAAAATGATGCCTTACTCCTTAAACAGCTATATAAATTTTATAATAAAGCTTCCATTCCATGGGTGGATTTAGTTTGGTATGCTCACTATTCTCATGATGTGCCTCACGCTTCGAAGAAGATGGGGAGTTTCTGGTGGAGAGACATATGGTCTCTAAGTTGGCAATTCAGGGGAGTGTCTAGGTGTGTTGCTGGTAATGGATCCACAATCCTTTTTTGGAAAGACAGGTGGTTGGGTAATAGTCTGCTTTCTGAACGGTTCCCAATGCTATTTTCCTTTGCTCAAGATCCTGACATCTCCCTACATGAAGTAATCAACATAGATACAGATTTGCACAATCTATTTTATCTTCCTTTGTCTCGTATGGCCTTTCAAGAGCTGCACACTGTCTCGGATATGATACTTGATCTCAGGCATAATGAAAACCATCTGCAGATACAAGATGCATGGATTTTCAATTATAACTCGGGAGTATATTCCTCGGCCAGCTTTTATAAGTTGATGTTTAGTGGCCTCCCAGTTGAACCTGTCTTCCCTAAGCTTTGGAAGTGCAAATGTGTTCCAAAGATGAAAGTATTCACCTGGCTACTTCTCATCGATCGCCTAAACACACGTGACATGATACTCAGGAGACATTGGCATCTCCAATCCGGTGCACCGTGTGTTATGTGCAGTCTCGACTGTTCAGAAACAAGAGATCATCTATTTATAGAGTGCCCGTTTGCCAAGAGATGTTGGGATTTCTGTAAGATTACATGGCAATCTGGAGATTCTATGAGTGATATTTTCATGAATGCAAAGAGAGATTTCGCAGGTCCTAATTTCTTTGAAATAACCATATGTGCAGCATGGAACATTTGGAAGGAAAGAAATGGTTTTATTTTCGAGGATAAGAGGCCAAGCTTCGCTTCATGGAAAACTAAGTTTTTGGCTGACTTGCAGACTACCTGTTATCGTGTGAAAAAGGCTAAAGTTGAGAGTCTAAAAGCTTGGATAAACTCCTTAGGTTAATTTTCTGTGTTTGTTTTTTGCTTCTGTTTTGCTTCTTTGTTGGGTTGATTCTCTCAACCCGTCCCATGTAATTATGGCTCTGTGAGACTTTGTAGAATCTCTATTTTATTTATAAAAAAATACCGTGGGGGTCTCCCCTACGGTTTCATGGTCAAAAAAAAACCTCACTATTTCGTTGGGGCAAAGTACTTTGGTTGTGTTGTGCAGGTTCCACGTTGGTGCCGGAATCCCTGGTGTTGCGCCGCATCACATTTCGCCACCATCAACCTTCAACGTGCTTCTTGGCTCCTCCTGGTTCGATAAACCTTGGTTTCTTTCTGAGGGAAAACTTGCTGCTGTGCGCATCATACCTTCCTCTTGGGGTTCCCAACGAACGTGTGAGTTACACGCCATCACGCGTGTAGGCGACGTCTGGCGATGACGACGGGCTTGATTGTGGGGAAAACGAGGCATAGGCGAGCTCGTACGCATGACGGAAGCGGCCGGTACTGCGTCGGATGTCGGCGAAGTGGGCGACGTCTACGGTGTTCCCGCGGGCCAATGGCGGTGTCTGGGCAGTGCGCGGTGACGTCGTGAAGCAGGTGGCGCAGAGAGCAAGGGCGGAGGTCAACGGGGCTGGCGGTGCGACGACGTGGCCGGGCGCATTCTGGAGCGTGCCAGTGCACGCTCCGTCGTGCGCGTGCACGTTCTGGGCGTGTCTGGGCGTCACGTTTCTGGCTCGTCTGGTGCACCGTTCGGCCGAGGCTTGTGTCCAAGATGATCAGGGGAGTGTGGAGCACACGAATGACACGGTGGTGTATGCTGGGGAGGGCCAGGGAGAGAGATGACATGGTGAGGTCATGCCATGCCACTGCATGGTTAGTTTAGGTCAAAATGGTGATGATTTCTTGTATCCCTTCTTGTCTATTCTGCTTGGCAAGGCTCAGAGAGGTCAATGGAGTACATTTGATGAGCTAGGCATGATGGTTTAGGCTATGGACTGTTGGTTTGTTTGATGTGTTGGTTTGGCAGAATTTTGCCCACCAGGTGTTTGTGAAAATGGCCGCAAGAAATTTACTTTGGAATTTTTGGATGAAATTTGGTGGGTTTGAATTGAATAACATTTGGAGTAGAGTGGTAATGATGGTGGTCAAAATTGAGGTAGTTTGCAAAAAATCAAAATGCATATGATCTTACTTATGCTTCAAGGTCTCCACTTTGCTTGAGCACCATTTGAATTTGAAAAAGAATTTGGGGTGATGGTTTTGGGCAAATTTGTTCACCTTAATGTTGTCTTGGATGAGGTGCAAAGAGTTGGCAAAGTTTGGTTTAAAAATCTTCCAAGACAGAGGCTCAAAGAGGGCATCAGGCTAAGATTTGCAATTTTGACCATAATTGTATGTGAGCTCAAATTTGATTTAAATTTGATTTGATTTGAGTTTCTTTGATTCCAAAAGTGTTAATAAGTGTTTAGTAACCATTTACAACTAATGGTGCAAGCCAAAATAGCCTAGGTTAAGTATTTGCAAAATTGGCCTAAGCCATATGTGAGTGTGTGTTGAATTTTTCTCATTTCTTTCTTCTTTTATTTTTCCTTTGGTTTGATTGATCAAGTGATCTTGTACTAGGGATTTAGCACACTTGCACACACACAAGCAATCACCATGGCAAGAATGCACACTTAACATAGTAACCAAGATGAGTATATGCATAGCACTTGTAATATGAAAAAGTTTTTGTTGGTTCTAAATTTTGTATTTTAGAAACTCTCTTTATCTCTTTATTGAATTTTTGGGATGTTACAAACCCTTCCCCCTTACAAAAGATCTCGTCCCGAGATCTTAAAGAAAACTAGGTACTAAAGAGATCTGGGTATTCCTTCTTCATATCTTCTTCTCGCTCCCAGGTGGCTTCTTCTTCGGTGTGGTTTTTCCATTGAATCTTCAGGAACTTGATACTCCTAGTGCGGGTGGTTCTGTATGCTTCTTCCAGGATGCGAATCGGCACTTCGTGATACGTCAAGTCCGTATTGATATCCACCGATCTGTGATCGATATTCTTGAACACTTCGGTCTTCTCCGGTACTTCCAAGCATTTCCGGAGCAGTGAGATGTGAAACACATTGTACGGCCGACATTTCTTCCCAGCCCAGTTGATAAGATACTTCTCCTCGGCGACTCAGAACTTTGAATGGTCCGACATATCGGGTGCAAGCTTTCCTTTCACTGGAATCTCTGCATTCCTTTGAGGGGTGACACCTTGAGGTAAACAAAATCTCCAATCTCGAAAGTCATCTCTCGGCGTCTCTTGTCGGCGTAACTCTTCTGTCTTGATTGCGCAGTCTTGAGGTACTCGCGAATCTTGTGAACCTTCTCTTCGGCTTCTCGAAGAACATCTGGTCCAAAGACTTGGCTTTCTCCGACTTCCGACCAATTCAGAGGGGTAGGGCACTTCCTTCCGTACAAGGCTTCAAAGGGGGCCATCTGTAAGCTGGCTTGGTAGCTGTTGTTGTACAAGAATTCTGCATAAGGTAAGAAGTCTTCCCACTTGGATCCATATTCCAGTACACAGGCTCTCAACATGTCCTCGAGTATCTGGTTGACTCTTTCAGTTTGTCCATCAGTCTGAGGGTGATAGGCGGTGCTGAAATTCAGCCGGGTTCCGAGTCCTTCATGGACTTTCTGCCAGAATCTTGAGGTGAATTGGGATCCTCTATCTAACACTATTGACTTCGGGGTTCCGTGTAGGGCGACTATTCTGGAGATATATAGCTCAACTAACTTAGGGCCATGATAGGTGGTCTTGACAGGGATAAAATGGGCTACCTTGGTCAATCTGTCGACCACTACCCAAATAGAATCATTTCCTTTGCTAGATTTGGGCAGTCCAGTGATAAAGTCCATTCCTACCGAATCCCACTTCCATTCCGGAATCTGTAAGGGTTGCAACAGTCCTGCGGGTCGTTGATGTTCTGCCTTGACTCTCTGACAGATATCACACTTGGCGATGTAGCTCCCGATTTCTCGCTTCATTCCATGCCACCAAAATTGTTCCTTCAAATTGGTACATCTTGGTACCTCCGGGGTGGATAGAGTATAGGGTGTCGTGGGCCTCCTTCAGGATGACTTGCTTCAATTCTGAATCTGACGGCACACATAGGCGATCGTTGTACCAAAGTACTCCTTCTTCATCTTCGTGAATCCCGGTGCCTTTCCTGCAGCAATTTGGCTCTTGATTCCGTCAATGCTGGCATTTCCTTCTGGGCTTCTTTGATCTGGCTAATCAAAGTAGGTTGCAACTCTATGCTGGCTAGGTATCCTTCGCTAACTAGCTCTAGTCTAAACTGTTCAAACTCTTCATACAGGCTAGGTTGTTCTGCTGCTATCATGGAGTTCAGTGGCATGGCTGTCTACTCAAAGCATCCGCTACCACATTGGCCTTGCGGGTGGTATGAATTTCCAGTCATAATCCTTTATCGTTCTATCCATCTTCTCTGCCTCATGTTGAGTTCCTTCGAGTGAAGATATACTTTGCTCTTGTGATCCGAATAGATCTCGCATCGATTACCCATGAGGTAATGACGCCAAACTTTCAATGCTAACACTACGGCTGCAAGCTCGAGGTCATGGGTTGGGTAGTTCTGTCATGCGAAAATCGATGACCCACAAGTATAGGGATCGCAACAGTCTTCGAGGGAAGTAAACCCAAATTTATTGATTCGACACAAGGGGAGGTAAAGAATACTTATAAGCCTTAACAACTGAGTTGTCAATTCAGCTGCACCTGGAAAAGCACTAGCAAGGGTGTGATACGTCTCAACGTATCGATAATTTCTTATGTTCCATGCCACTTTATTGATGATACCTACATGTTTTATGCACATTATATGTCATATTTATGCATTTTCCGGAACTAACCTATTAACAAGATGCCGAAGAGCCAGTTGCTTTTGGTTTCGAAATCCTAGTAAGGAAATATTCTCGAATTGGACGAAACTTTCGCCCAGGGTCCTATTTTTGCACGAAGCTTCCAGAAGACCGAAGAGATAACGAAGTGGGGCCACGAGGCAGCCAGGGGATAGGCGGCGCGGCCCAGGCCCTGGCCGCGCGCCTGCCCCCTGGGCCCCTCGTGTGTGGCCCTTGCGTTGCCCTTTCGCCTACTTAAAGCCTCCGTCGCGAAACCCCCAGCACGAGAGCCACGATACGGAAACCTTCCGAGACGCCGCGCCGCAATCCCATCTCGGGGATTCGGGAGATCGCCTCCGCACCTGCCCGAGAGGGGATTCATCTCCGGAGGACTCTACACCGCCATGGTCGCTCCGGAGTGATGAGTGAGTAGTTCACCCTGGACCATGGGTCCATAGCAGTAGCTAGATGGTCGTCTTCTCCTTGTTGTGCTTCATTGTTGGATCTTGTGAGCTGCCTAACATGATCAAGATCATCTATATGTAATTCTATATGTTGTGTTTGTCGGGATCCGATGGATAGAGAGTACTATGATTATGGTGATTATCAATCTATTGTTTATGTGTTGTTTATGATCTTGCATGCTCTCCGTTATTAGTAGAGGCTCTGGCCAAGTTTGTACTCTTAACTCCAAGAGGGAGTATTTATGCTCGATAGTGGGTTCATGCCTCCATTAAATCTGGGACAGTGACAGAAAGTTCTAAGGTTGTGATGTGTGTTGCCACTAGGGATAAAACATTGATTCTATGTCTAAGGATGTAGTTGTCGATTACATTACGCACCATACTTAATGCAATTGTCTGTTGCTTAGCAACTTAATACTGAATGGAGTTCGGATGATAACTGAAGGTGGACTTTTTAGGCATAGATGCGGTTGGATGGCGGTCTATGTACTTTGTCGTAATGCCCAATTAAATCTCACTATATTTATCATATCATGTATATGCATTGTTATTCCTTTCTCTATTTGTCAATTGCCCGACTGTAATTTGTTCACCCAACATGCTATTATCTTATGGGAGAGACCTCTAGTGAACTGTGGACCCCGGTCCTATTCTTTACATAGCATACAATCTCTGCAATTGTGTTTACTGTTTTCTTTGCAAACATCTTCCACTCGATACGTTTAATCCTTTGTTACAACAAGCCGGTGAGATTGACAACCTCACTGTTTCGTTGGGGCAAAGTACTTTGTGTTGTGCAGATTCCACGTTGGCGCCGGAATCCCTGGTGTTGCGCCGCATCACATTTCGCGACCATCAACCTTCAACGTGCTTCTTGGCTCCTACTGGTTCGATTAAACCTTGGTTTCATACTGAGGGAAACTTGCTTCTATACGCATCATACCTTCCACTTGGGGTTCCCCGGACGTGTGCATCTACGCGTATCAAGCTAAATTCTGGCGCCGTTGCCGGGGAGATCAAGACACGCTGCAAGGGAGTCTCCACTTCTCAATCTCTTTACTTTGTTTTTGTCTTGCTTTATTTTATTTACTACTTTGTTTGCTGCACCTAAACAAAATACAAAAAAAAATTAGTTGCTAGTTTTACTTTATTTACTGTCTTGCTCTCTATATCGAAAACACAAAAAAATTAGTTACTTGTCTTTACTTTGTTTGCCTAGTTTACTTTTTGCTTATTTCATCATGCTTAATCCTAAGTTTACTTTGGAAGAGATACCGGTAGGACGAGGGTGTATCATTGGAAGAGATAATATAGAAGAATTTTTCACCCATGTTAGTATGGATGAAGATTTTGAAGATATACCATTATTAAAAACTGCTCCTACTTATGAAAGTGCTTCTGCCTGTTTGATACACATGTTAGAAACTAGATTTGTTAATCTCAATCCCATAATACAACATATGTTTCTTACACTTTCGGATATGGAGATGGGGGAAAAGAGAAATTTTGTTTTAAAAGTCCTTGTTAGAGAATTTGAGGATATAGTTAAAGAAGCTAGAAAAGTTTTTATTAAGCATAAGAGGCTTGGTTTCTTTCCTAATTTTAAACAAATACTTGAAAAGATGGATATGGATAGAATTAAGTATACTAATAATGTTAATGATGGTAGGGAAATTAAAGCGCCAATACCTAGTAAACTACTAGGGATGCATGAAGCTTTGGAAAATAACTATGCTTGGCTTGTTCCTGAAAATTTGTTTGATGAAAATAGTAAGCCTAGGAGCAATGAGAGAGGAGTTACTTATATAGACCAGATACAATGCATTGTTGAGAAAACTCCCAACACCTCTGGTAAGGATGTTGATGCTTCTACTCTCGATGTTACTTGATTTGCACTTTCTACGCCTAGCTGAAAGGCGTTAAAGAAAAGCGCTTATGGGAGACAACCCATGTTTTTACTACAGCAATTTTTTGATTTGTTGAGTCTTGGAAGTTGTTTACTACTGTATCAACCTCTCCTTATCATGTTTTTGTGCCAAGTAAAGTTTCTATGTCAAAGTTGATGTTATATTTGGGATCGCTGCGCAGAAACAGCATTGCTGTCTGTCACGAATCTGGGCACAGTTCTCTGTAGAAAATTCGAAAAAATCTGCCAATTTACGAGCGTGATCCTCAGATATGTACGCAACTTTCATTAGTTTTGAGTTTTTCCATTTGAGAAAGTCTGGTGCCAGCTTTAAATTCGTCTTTACGGACTGTTCTGTTTTTGACAGATTCTGCCTTTTATTTCGCATTGCCTCTTTTGCTATGTTGGATTCATTTCTTTGATCCATTAATGTCCAGTAGCTTTATGCAATGTCCAGAAGTGTAAAGAATGATTGTGTCACCTCTGAATGTGTGAATTATTAATTGTGCACTAACCCTCTAATGAGTTTGCTTGAAATTTGGTGTGAAGGAAGTTTTCAAGGGTCAAGAGAGGAGTATGATATACTATGATCAAGAGGAGTGAAAGCTCTAAGCTTGGGGATGCCCCCGTGGTTCACCCCTGCATATTCTAAGAAGACTCAAGCGTCTAAGCTTGGGGATGCCCAAGGCATCCCCTTCTTCATCGACAACATCATCAGGTTCCTCCCCTGAAACTATATTTTTATTCAGTCACATCTTGTGTTCTTTACTTGGAGTCGGTTTGTTTTTGTTTTTGTTTTTGTTTGAATAAGATGGATCCTAGCATTCACTTTGTGGGAGAGGGACACGCTCCGCTGTTGCATATGGACACATGTGTCTTTAGGCTTTACTCATAATCACTACAAGAAAAGTTGCCATGGCCGACGAAGTTGAAGTCGCGCCGTGGTTGCTGGTGTACCTGAAGGAGATATGCCCTAGAGGCAATAATAAAATGGTTATTATTTATATCTTTATGTTTATGATAAATGTTTATATATCATGCTAGAATTGTATTAACCGAAACATTAGTACATGTGTGATATGTAGACAAACAAGAAGTCCCTAGTATGCCTCTTAAACTAGCTTGTTGATTAATGGATGATTAGTTTCATAATCATGAACATTGGATGTTATTAATAACAAGGTTATGTCATTGTGTGAATGATGTAATGGACACACCCAATTAAGCGTAGCATAAGATCTCGTCATTAAGTTATTTGCTATAAGCTTTCGATACATAGTTACCTAGTCCTTATGACCATGAGATCATGTAAATCACTTATACCGGAAAGGTACTTTGATTACACCAAACACCACTGCGTAAATGGGTGGCTATAAAGGTGGGATTAAGTATCCGGAAAGTATGAGTTGAGGCATATGGATCAACAGTGGGATTTGTCCATCCCGATGACGGATAGATATACTCTGGGCCCTCTCGGTGGAATGTCGTCTAATGTCTTGCAAGCATATGAATGAGTTCATAAGAGACCACATACCACGGTACGAGTAAAGAGTACTTGTCAGGAGACGAGGTTGAACAAGGTATAGAGTGATACCGAAGATCAAACCTCGGACAAGTAAAATATCGTGAGACAAAGGGAATTGGTAATGTATGTGAATGGTTCATTCGATCACTAAAGTCATCGTTGAATATGTGGGAGCCATTATGGATCTCCAGATCCCGCTATTGGTTATTGGGGTCGGAGTGAGTACTCAACCATGTCCACATAGTTCTCGAACCGTAGGGTGACACACTTAAAGTTGGATGTTGAAATGGTAGTACTTGAATTATGGAATGGAGTTCGAATATTTGTTCGGAGTCCCGGATGAGATCCCGGACATCACGAGGAGTTCCGGAATGGTCCGGAGAATAAGATTCATATATAGGATGTCATTTTATGTGAAATAAAATGTCGCGGAAGGTTCTATGGAAGGTTCTAGAAGGTTCTAGAAAAGTCCGGAAGAAACCACCAAGGAAGGTGGAGTCCACAAGGGACTCCACCTCCATGGCCGGCCAGCCCTAGTGGGGGTGGAGTCCCAAGTGGACTCCACCATAGGGGGCCGGCCACCCCCCACATGGGAGGTGGGAATCCCACCTTTGGGTGGGAGTCCTAGTTGGGCTAGGTTTCCCCCTCCTATGGAAGGTTTTGGTTTCGGGTCTTATTCGAAGACTTGGACACCAACACTTGGGATCCACCTATATAATGCCAAGGGAGGGGGCCGGCCACCCCAAGACCACAAGCTGGCCGCCCCCCTTGAGTGGCCGGCCACCCCCTCCCAAACCCTAGCCGCCCCCTCTCTACTTCCCGCAGCTTAGCGAAGCTCCGCCGGACTTCTCCACCACCACCGACACCACGCCGTCGTGCTGTCGGATTCAAGAGGAGCTACTACTTCCGCTGCCCGCTGGAACGGGGAGGTGGACGTCGTCTTCATCAACAACCGAACGTGTGACCGAGTACGGAGGTGCTGCCCGTTCGTGGCGCCGGAACCGATCGTGATCAAGATCTTCTACGCGCTTTTGCAAGCGGCAAGTGATCGTCTACCGCAGCAACAAGAGCCTCATCTTGTAGGCTTTGGAATCTCTTCAAGGGTGAGACTCGATACCCCCTCGTTGCTACCGTCTTCTAGATTGCATCTTGGCTTGGATTGCGTGTTCGCGGTAGGAAAATTTTTGTTTTCTATGCAACGTTATCCTACAGTGGTATCAGAGCCGTGTCTATGCATAGATGGTTGCACGAGTAGAACACAATGGTTTGTGGGCGTTGATGCTCTTGTTATCTTTAGTTGAGTACTTTGCATCTTTGTGGCATAGTGGGATGAAGCGGCTCGGGCTAACTTTACATGACCGCGTTCATGAGATTTGCTCCACGCTTGACATGCAACTTGTATTGCATAAGTGGCTTTGCGGGTGTCTGTCTCTCCTACTATAGTGAAGATTCAATTTACTCTTCTATTGACAACACTAGTATCACCGTTGTGGTTCATGTTCGTAGGTAGATTGGATCTTGCTCGAAAACCCTAAACCACGTAAAATATGCAAACCAAATTAGAGAACGTCTAACTTGTTTTTGCAGGGTTTGGTGATGTGATATGGCCATAATGTGATGATGAATATGTATGAGATGATCATTATTGTATTGTGGCAACCGGCAGGAGCCTTATGGTTGTCTTTAAATTTCATGTTGAGTAGTATTTCAAAGTAGTTGTAATAGTTGCTACATGGAGGACGATCATGAAGACGGCGCCATTGACCTTGGTGCTTCGCCGACAATGATGGAGATCATGCCCGTTGATGATGGAGATCATGTCCGTGCTTTGGAGATGAAGATCAAAGGCGCAAAGACAAAAGGGCCATATCATATCACATATGAACTGCATGTGATGTTAATCCTTTTATGCATCTTATTTTGCTT
This sequence comes from Lolium multiflorum, assembly GCA_030979885.1. NCBI lineage: Eukaryota > Viridiplantae > Streptophyta > Magnoliopsida > Poales > Poaceae > Lolium > Lolium multiflorum. Next base: position 77,709,616 of record CM061750.1, on the reverse strand, counting down.
AGATCGCGACGGTAGCATTATAAGATGATCCCTCACTAAAATCTCAAGATAATAAAGTGTTCATCCTTAGTAGCACCGTTATCAAGTCTTGTCGTTTCGAAGCATCTCGTGATGATCGGGTGTGATAGATTCAATAAGTACATACAACGGGTGCAAGACAGTTTTGCACATGCGGATACTAAGGTGGCCTTGACGAGCCTAGCATGTACAGACATGGTCTCGGAACACGTGATACCGAAAGGTAGAGCATGAATCATATGATTGATATGATGAACACTTTGAGTGTTCGCCATTGAAATCACACCTTTTCTCGTGATGATCGGGTTTAGGTGCGGTAGATTTGGTTCGTGTGATCACTAAGACAATGCGAGGGATATTGTTTTGAGTGGGAGTTCACCTAGTGTTTTAATTATATTGAATTAAAATTTTGAACTCAATTTATCATAAACATAGTCTGAGTAGTATTTTGAATTAATTTTGTAGTATTGGCATCCGTTTACTACTATGCGCTAGTCTTGTTATTGAGATAGAAATACTGTTAAAATCTGATAAGAAACTTTACGGATTAGTACCGTATTGTTAAAGAATCAAGAATTGATTAAGTCCTATTGCAAACTTTTAGTGAAACTCACTTTGTTGATTCAGAGAGCTATGGTTTCAATTAGTACCTAAAGTTATCTTGTCTCCGTGAAACTTGAAGTTCAAATCTGTTTGAAAAGTAAGGAGCTGAAAATTTAGTTTTCAGAAATAATCAAGGTATGAGATATATGTGATATCTAAGACCTTATTGCAAGATGATAGAATATAATTTGGTGAGACTACATAAACTCATAAGTTTTATGGGAATGTATGAAGGTTGAAGACGCCAGGCGTCACAATCCTCCAACTATTGGAGCACTAACGATATTCGCATATCCATGAAGTTATCATCCTTAGTATGCACCATTGCTAAGACTCGTCGTATCGAAGCATCACGTGATGATCGGGTGTTATAGATTCTACGTGTGCTTACAATGGGTGCAAGCCAGATTTGCACATACAAATACTAAGGTTAAACTTTATGAGCCTAGCATGTACAGACATGGTCTCAAAAAGTTGTCATGAATTGATGGATAAAATTATGAGTGAAATTGTTCATCATAGTTACTAATAAGTGAAATCTAGAACACTTGTCATATGATGAACAACTTCAAAGTAAAAACCTCAAGGTTATTGGTATTTGACCAACAAACCTAGAAGTTATTGATGTTGAAGTGTTTTTCTGAATAATGAGGAAAGCTAAAAGAGAAACTGCAAAAGATATTCTGGCAGAAATAAAGAAAAGACTAGAAAGTCTAGCTCAGGTGTATATAAATGATATACATGTTATGGATGTATTCCTAGTTTAGTCACACAATGAAATTCTTGGGTATTAGTGCTATATTGGTTGGTATGAAGTGTCATACAAAACAACACAATACAAGAATACAATGGCCTAAGTGACTGACAAGGAATATGATAGGTATGCACGTCTGGAACAAAAATAAAGTGTTATTATGTTCATCGTTGGCATTCTATCTAGCCCTTAGAATTTATAATAAAGAACTTAATAATTGTTATTTTGCTCTGGTCAAATAAAAACAATGAGTTGTTCAAATTATGACATTACTCCATGTATGATGGATAAGTTATTATAAATCTTAATGGTGAAACACACATACATAACACTGATGCTAAAATGCCATAAGGCAAATGATTTGAATTCCACTTATTTGTGGAACCGCCATTTAGGTCATGTTAGAAAGGAACGCATGAAGGAACTCCATGCAAATGGATTTTTGGAGTCATTTGATTTTTGAATCGTTTGGCGTTTGCAAATCTTTTCTAAAGAGAATGACTAAAATACCGTTCATAGGCCAAGAGTTGAAACGGGCAACTAACTTAGTGGAAATATACATGATGATGTATGTAGTTCACTGGGCATAGTTGTGTGCGGGAGATTCTTCTACTTCATGAAAACTTCCAACAATGAATTGAGTATAAATGTGGATATATTCAATAAGAAAGAAGTTTGAAACATTTGAATAGATTCAAATAAATTTCAGCATGAAGTGGAAATCATCGTAATAGAAAAGTCAAATATCTATGATTGGATCATGGTAGAAATATTTGAATTACGAGTTTTAGCGAACATCTAAGAGAGTTATGAAATTGTTCTACAACTCACATTTCTTGGAGTATCATAATGATGATATAGTATCCAAGAAATGTATCCAAACCTTGTTGGATTAATGATGAGATAAAATATTATGACGCCATTATATTTTTGTGGATTATGCTTTAGTGACTACCGCTTTTACACTGAATAGAGCATCATCATGATCCGTTGAAATGACACCATACGAGTTATGGTATGGGTATAAACCCTAATAGTCTTTCTTTAAATTTTGGTCTAAGAGTTTACAACCAAAATCGGATGAATGTCTTTGTTGGTTATCCCAGAGAATTAATTGGGAATTCTTCCCACGAGACAAAGACAAAAGTGTTTGTCAATGTTTCTTATTTCCGAGAAATTGTTTCTAGTGAAGTATTTGAGTGGGAGGACAATATAATTTGATAAGGTTTATGAACCTGAGCATAATGATCAGAGTAGCGCAACATCGGAATTTGTTTCGGAAGCGGCCACGACGATCATGGCTCCCATGACTACAAAGTGTTTTAGCCATGGAGATCGAAGTACATATTGAACCTTGTAGGTATGGTTTACTTTGTGATCAAATAAATGATTTGTGAACAAAGGATTGATTTTGAATAATGATAAACCAACTACAAACAAAGAAGTTATGATGGGCCCTGACTCCGTTAAAATGGCTATACGCCATGAAATCCAAGATAGATGAATACTTTTTGAAAGTAAATGGATCTATAAAATTGATGAACTTGGATGGAATATCCTTGAATAAGCTCGACTTGTCGAAAAGTTGTTTACGACAAAGTTCAAAGAGTTGACTACGATAAGATTAGATCTTCCGTAGTAATGCTTATAGTCTATGTGGATTATTCTAGTAATCGCTACATATTTCTTTCATGAGATATGATAGTAGGATGGCAAAATACATTGCTTAACAGAAGTGTGTATTAAAGGTGTATACAAGATACAACCAAGAGTTTTGCTGGTCCGTGGAATACTAGATAGGTATACGAACTTCAATTGGATGAAGTAAGTATCACGGAGTTAGAATCTTCACCAGATGAAATAGTCAAAGAGTTTTTGATTTCATCAGAGACGATGAAGAGGCTTGCATTTGCAAGAAATTAAGTGGGAGCGCTAAGACACATTTATAATACTTTATGTAGGTGACATATAGTTGGTTATAAATGATGTAATTATATACTTGATTAAAAGGTTTCATTGAGAATTAACTTCAATGAAAGGATATGGACTGAAACAAATTTAGTGTCAAGATCTATGAAGATAGATTGAAACACATAAATAAGTTTAAGTCAAAGTACATATGATAGATATTGAAGTAGTTCAATATAGAAATATTAAGAAAATGTTCTTGTCATGTGAAGGTTTAACAAGACTTGAGTGTATCTGACACTCAATGAGTAAAAACACATGAGTGATTATAGATCACGAATAACATGTACACAATCAGATATCATGTGCTATAAAGTGTTATGAGCATATACCAGAATGATTCATATGATGATCATTGAACGACAGTAAGAATATCCTTAAGTACTTTAGAAGAACTAAGGATATATATATATATTTGTATGAAGAAATGACAAACAAATCGCTGTAAGGTGTTACACCGATATTGGTTTTGTCACATATAAAATATAATTTCAAATCTCAAATTAGACTAAGTGTTGTTTAAAAGGTAGCACAATGAGCTAGAAGTTGTCTATGCTAGATTTAGAAGAGTTCTAAATATTGTGATGGATTCTACAAAAGAAGGCAGAATATGTCATTGTTTTGACAATGACAAAGGATGTTAAGTCAGGAGGTTCTTTGAGAATTTGGTGTAGTTCCGACAAAGTCAGAACTTTGAAGCTATATTGTGTGTGACAATATTAGTGACATATTTCAGACCGCGGAATTAAGGTTCCACCAGAGGACTAAGCATATATGCCGACTCATTTGGAAAATGAGTGATGCGTTGAGACGCATATGAATTGCAAAATACATACGTTTCTGAGCATGTCAGAACCGTTGACTAAAACCTCTCCCGTGAGCAAAACATGATAAAACACCAGAAGGCCAAGGTGTTATATCTTTACAAATGTAAACTAGATTATTGACTCTAGTGCAAGTGGGAGACTGAAGGAGATATGCCCTAGAGGCAATAATAAAATGGTTATTATTTATATCTTTATGTTTATGATAAATGTTTATATATCATGCTAGAATTGTATTAACCGAAACATTAGTACATGTGTGATATGTAGACAAACAAGAAGTCCCTAGTATGCCTCTTAAACTAGCTTGTTGATTAATGGATGATTAGTTTCATAATCATGAACATTGGATGTTATTAATAACAAGGTTATGTCATTGTGTGAATGATGTAATGGACACACCCAATTAAGCGTAGCATAAGATCTCGTCATTAAGTTATTTGCTATAAGCTTTCGATACATAGTTACCTAGTCCTTATGACCATGAGATCATGTAAATCACTTATACCGGAAAGGTACTTTGATTACACCAAACACCACTGCGTAAATGGGTGGCTATAAAGGTGGGATTAAGTATCCGGAAAGTATGAGTTGAGGCATATGGATCAACAGTGGGATTTGTCCATCCCGATGACGGATAGATATACTCTGGGCCCTCTCGGTGGAATGTCGTCTAATGTCTTGCAAGCATATGAATGAGTTCATAAGAGACCACATACCACGGTACGAGTAAAGAGTACTTGTCAGGAGACGAGGTTGAACAAGGTATAGAGTGATACCGAAGATCAAACCTCGGACAAGTAAAATATCGTGAGACAAAGGGAATTGGTAATGTATGTGAATGGTTCATTCGATCACTAAAGTCATCGTTGAATATGTGGGAGCCATTATGGATCTCCAGATCCCGCTATTGGTTATTGGTCGGAGTGAGTACTCAACCATGTCCACATAGTTCTCGAACCGTAGGGTGACACACTTAAAGTTGGATGTTGAAATGGTAGTACTTGAATTATGGAATGGAGTTCGAATATTTGTTCGGAGTCCCGGATGAGATCCCGGACATCACGAGGAGTTCCGGAATGGTCCGGAGAATAAGATTCATATATAGGATGTCATTTTATGTGAAATAAAATGTCGCGGAAGGTTCTATGGAAGGTTCTAGAAGGTTCTAGAAAAGTCCGGAAGAAACCACCAAGGAAGGTGGAGTCCACAAGGGACTCCACCTCCATGGCCGGCCAGCCCTAGTGGGGGTGGAGTCCCAAGTGGACTCCACCATAGGGGGCCGGCCACCCCCCACATGGGAGGTGGGAATCCCACCTTTGGGTGGGAGTCCTAGTTGGGCTAGGTTTCCCCCTCCTATGGAAGGTTTTGGTTTCGGGTCTTATTCGAAGACTTGGACACCAACACTTGGGATCCACCTATATAATGAGGTGCCAAGGGAGGGGGCCGGCCACCCCAAGACCACAAGCTGGCCGCCCCCCTTGAGTGGCCGGCCACCCCCTCCCAAACCCTAAGCCGCCCCCTCCTCCATAACTCCGGCTAGCTTTAGCGAAGCTCCGCCGGACTTCACCACCACCGACACCACGCCGTCGTGCTGTCGGATTCAAGAGGAGCTACTACTTCCGCTGCCCGCTGGAACGGGAGGTGGACGTCGTCTTCATCAACAACCGAACGTGTGACCGAGTACGGAGGTGCTGCCCGTTCGTGGCGCCGGACCGATCGTGATCAAGATCTTCTACGCGCTTTTGCAAGCGGCAAGTGATCGTCTACCGCAGCAACAAGAGCCTCATCTTGTAGGCTTTGGAATCTCTTCAAGGGTGAGACTCGATACCCCCTCGTTGCTACCGTCTTCTAGATTGCATCTTGGCTTGGATTGCGTGTTCGCGGTAGGAAAATTTTTGTTTTCTATGCAACGTTATCCTACAGTACCATGGCCGACGATTTTGGTCCCTCCGTGGTGCATGTCAAAACTTTTTTTTTCTCGTTTTTGAGGCCACCTAGCCCGACGAAAGCGGCCAAAACGTCGCGTATGGTGGCCCGGGACGTGGTGCATCTCGAAATCTCGGGTTCGCCGGCCGAGTCAACGCAAATCCGCACCGCCGAGGGATGTAGGGCCCAGATGGCAGCCTCTCTGGCATTGTTTTTTTCTAGATCGCGCCATCTCGTTCAACGTTCTCCGATCGAGCCGTTTACGATGCAGGATCATGGGTCCCGCATGTCATCCTCTATGAACCAAAATTCTTTCTATTCTTGGATTTTTTGACCCCCTGATTTCTGGCTACTTCCTTTTCTTTTGATCCCTTGCCGCCTTGGAAACGTTGAGACCGCTGCTGCTAAATGGGACCCGCATGTCATCCTCTATGTGCAATCAACTTTCTTTTCTTGGAGTTTTTTGGCACCTCAAATTTGGTCACTTGCCTTTTTCTTTCGATCCCCTGCCGCCTCTCAAACGGTGATACCGCTGCTGCTAATGGGACCCGCATGTCATCCTCTATGTACTATAAAACTTTCTTTTCCTGGATTATTTTTGGCACCTCAAATTTGGTCACTTACCTTTTTCTTTCGATCCCCTGCGCCTCTCAAACGGTGATACCGCTGCTGCTAAATGGGACCCGCATGTCATCCTCTATGTACTATAAAACTTTCTTTTCTTGGATTTTTTGGCACCTCATATTTGGTCACTTGACTTTTTCTTTCGATCACCTGCTGCCTCTCAAACGGTGACCGCTGCTGCTAAATGGGACCCGCATGTCATCCTCTATGTACTATAAAACTTTCTTTTCTTGGATTTTTTTTGGCACCTCATATTTGGTCACTTGACTTTTTCTTTCGATCACCTGCTGCCTCTCAAACGGTGATACCGCTGCTGCTAAATGGGACCCGCATGTCATCCTCTATGTACTATAAAACTTTCTTTTCTTGGATTTTTTGGCACCTCATATTTGGTCACTTGACTTTTTCTTTCGATCACCTGCGCCTCTCAAACGGTGATACCGCTGCTGCTAAATGGGACCCGCATGTCATCCTCTATGTACTATAAAACTTTCTTTTCTTGAATTATTTTTGGCTCCTCATATTTTTTCACTTGCCTTTTTCTTTCGATCCCCTGCCGCCTCTCAAACGGTGATACCGCTGCTGCTAAATGGGACCCGCATGTCATCCTCTATGTACTATAAAACTTTCTTTTCTTGAATTATTTTTGGCTCCTGATATTTTTTCACTTGCCTTTTTCTTTCGATCTCATGCCACGTTTGAAACGTTGAGGAACCTGCAGGCTCATGGGACCCGCATGTCATCCTCTATGTACTATAAAAGTTCTTTTTCTTGGTTTTTTTTCACCATCTGATTTTTGGCAATTTCTTTTTTCTTTTGATCCCCTGCCGCCTCTCAAACGCTGATTGCTGCTAAATGGGACCCGCATGTCATCCTCTATGTGCTATAAAAGTTTCCTTTGTTGGATTTTTTTTCACCCTGATTTTTGGCTTGCCTTTTTCTTTTGATCCCCTGCCCCCTTTGAAACGTTGAGTAAGCTGTTGGCTCAAGGGACCCGCATGTCATCCTCTATGTCCATCAACTTTCCTTTCTTGGATTTTTTTCACCCCCTAATTACTAGCTACTTTCTTTTTCTTTTGATCTCAAGCCGCATTACAAACATTGAGACCGCTGCTGCAAAATGGGACCCACATGTCATCCTCTATGTACAATAAAGTTTCTTTTCTTGGATTATCTTTTGGCTCCTGATATTTTGTCACTTGCCTTTTTCTTTCGATCTCATGCCGCCTTTGAAACGTTGAGTAAGCTGCTGGCTCATGGGTCCCGCATGTCATCCTCTACGAACAATAAAAGTTTCCTTTCTTGGAGTTATTTTTGACCCCTAATTTCTGGCTATTTGCCTTTTTCTTTGGATCTCCTGCCCCTTTGAAACGATGAGGACGCTGTTGGCAGGTCGGTCCCACAAGTCATCCTCTATGAACAATAAAAGTTTCCTTTGATGGATTTTTTTTGAACCCCTAATTAATTTCTGGATATTTTTTTTTTCTTTGATCCCCTGCCGCCTTGGAATCGTTGAGGATGCTGCTGCCTCATGGGTCCCGCATGTCATCCTCTCAGAACGGTAAATGTTTCTTTTCTTGGATATTGTTTACCAAATGATTTTTGGCTTATTTTTTCTTTCGATATCCTGCCGCCTTTAAAACGTTGAGGACGCTGCTGGCTCACGGGTCCCACATGTCAGCCTCTATGAACAATAAGCGCTGAGGATGCTGCTGCCTCATGGGTCCCGCATGTCATCCTCTCAGAACGAAAATGTTTCTTTTCTTGGATTTTTTACCAACAGATTTTTGGTTTATTTTTTCTTTCCATCCCCTGCCGCCTTTAAACGCTGCTGGCTCATGGGTCCACGATGTCAGCCTCCCCGTACAAGAAACATGTGATATCTTGATTATTTTGCAGACAATAAACAGTGTATTGCGCTCTGAGCTATTTCAACGGATAAATTAAATCTTTATTTTTACATAAACAAATTTATATGCTGAATCTCCTTGTTTTTTGTTTTTGCGAAGCATAGGACTTTCCTGTTTTTAGAAAAATCCGAACTATCCTGTTTTGGAGTGGGCTGAAATTGTACGAGTCAAAAGGGCCAGCAGGATAGTTCGAATGCCCAGATGTCCACATGCAGCCCAATTGAAATCGTTCTTTTTTGGATTTTCACCCCCTGATTTCTGGCTACTTCATTTTTCTTTTGGTCCTGTGCCGCCTTGGAAACGTTGAGACCGCTGCTGCAAAATGGGACCCGCATGTCATCCTCAATGTACAGTAAAATTTCTTTTCTTAGATTATTTTTGGCTCCTGATATTTGGTCACTTGGCTTTTTCTTTTGATCCCGTGCAGCCTCTCAAACGGTGATACCGCTGCTGCTAAATGGGACCCGCATGCCATCCTCTATGTACAATCAAGTTTCTTTTCTTGAATTATTTTTGGCTCCTGATATTTGGTCACTTGCCTTTTTCTTTCGATCTCATGCCACGTTTGAAACGTTGAAAAACCTGCTGGCTCATGGGACCCGCATGTCATCCTCTATGTACAATAAAACTTTCTTTTCTTCGATTTTTTTGGCACCTCATATTTGGTCACTTGCCTTTTTCTTTCGATCCCTGCCGCCTCTCAAACGGTGATACCGCTGCTGCTAAATGGGACCCGCATGTCATACTCTATGTACAATCAAGTTTCTTTTCTTGAATTATTTTTGGATCCTCATATTTGGTCATTTGCCTTTTTCTTTCGATCTCATGCCACGTTTGAAACGTTGAAAAACCTGCTGGCTCATGGGACCCGCATGTCATCCTCTATGTACTATAAAAGTTCATTTTCTTGGTTTTTTTTTCACCCTCGATTTTCGGCTATTTCTTTTTCTTTTGATCCTGCCGCCTTTGAAACGTTGAGGACTCTGTTGGCTCATCGATAAAACTTTCCTTTATTGGAGATTTTTTACCCCCTAATTTCTGGCTACTTTCTTTTTCTTTTGATCTCAAGCCGCATTTGAAACGTTGAGACGTGCTAAATGGGACCCGCATGTCATCCTCTATGTACAATAAAGTTTTCTTTTCTTGGATTATCTTTGTCTCCTGATATTTTGTCACTTGCCTTTTTCTTTCGATCTCATGCCGCCTTTGAAACGTTGAGTAAGCTGCTGGCTCATGGGTCCCTCATGTCATCCTCTACGAACAATAAAAGTTTCCTTTCTTGGAGTTATTTTTGAACCCTAATTTCTGGCTACTTCCTTTTTCTTTTGATCCCGTGCCGCCTTGGAAACGTTGAGACCGCTGCTGCTAAATGGGTCCCGCATGTCATCATCTATGTACAATAAAATTTCTTTCTTCGATTATTTTCGGGTCCTGATATTTGGTCACTTGCCTTTTCTTTCGATCTCATGCCGCCTTTGAAACGTTGAGGAAGCTGCTGGAGCATGGGTCCCGCATGTCATCCTCTATGAACAATAAAAGTTTCCTTTCTTGGAGTTATTTTTTACCCCTAATTTCTGGCTACTTCCTTTTTCTTTTGATCCCCTGCCGCCTTTGAAACGTTGAAGACTTTGCTGGCTCATGGGTCCCACATGTCAGCCTCTATGAACAATAAACACTTCCTTTCTTGGAGTTATTCTGTACCCCTAATTTCTGGCTATTTGCCTTTTTTCTTTCGATCCCCAGTCGCCTTCTAAACGTAGAGGACGCGGCTGGCTCGCGGGTCCCAGATGTCAGCCTCCATGGACAATAAACCTCTCCTTTGTTGGATTTATTTTTCACCCTCTTTTGGCTATTTCCTTTTTCTTTTGATCCACTGCCGCCTTGGAAACATTGAGTAAGCTGCTGACACATGGGGCCCGCATGTCATCCTCTATGTACAATCAACTTGCAAGATCTTCGAGCGAAAGAGCTTGTATTAGTGGGACCCATATGTCAATCTCTATGTACAATAAAAGTTTCCTTTCTTGGATTATTTTTAGCTCCTGATATTCGGTCACTTTCCTTTTTCTTTCGATCTCAAGCCGCCTCTGAAACGTTGAGTAAGGTGCTGGCTCATGGGACCCACATGTCATCCTCTATGTACAATAAAGTTTCTTTTCTTGGATTTTTTTTACCCCTGATTTTTGGTCACTTGCCTTGACGCTGCTGGCTCATGGGTCCCACATGTCAGCATCTATGAACAATAAACCTTTCCTTTGTTGGATTTATTGTTTACCCCTAATTTCTGGCTATTTGCCTTTTTCTTTTGATCCCCACCGGCCTTTGAAAACGTTGAGGAACCTGCTGGCTCATGGGACCCGCATGTCATCCTCTATGTACTATAAAATTTCTTTTCTTGGTTTTTTTTTCACCTCTGATTTTTGGTTATTTCCTTTTTCTTTGATCCCCTGCCGCCTTGGAAACGTTGAGTAAGCTGCGCTCATGGGACCCGCATGTCATCCTCTATGTACAATCAACTTTCTTTTTTGGAGTTTTTTACCCCCTAATTTCTACTTTCTTTTTCTTTTGATCTCAAACCGCATTTGAAACGCTTGGGACCCGCATGTCATCCTCTATGTACAATAAGTTTCATTTCTTGGATTATTTTTGCCACCGATATTTGGTCACTTGCCTTTTTCTTCCGATCTCATGCCGCCTTTGAACGTTGAGTAAGCTGCTGGCTCATGGGTCCCGTATGTCATCCTCTACGAACAATAAAAGTTTCATTTCTTGGAGTTATTTTTTACCCCTAATTTCTGGCTACTTTTTTCTTTTGATCCACGCCTTTGAAACGGTGCGGATTCTGCAGACTAATACAAGCTTTTTCTCTCCAAGATCTTGCAAGTTGATAGATTAAATCATGGAATTATTAGGATATGTTTTAAATTTCAAATCCACTTTATGAATTATTAAAAATACCGTTATCCATGTGGGTATGGAGCGAACAAGGATTTTCATATTGGGCATGAGCAGTTTCAAAAATTGGAACCCAATAATTCAAAATAACTAAAAACAACTTTTATGTAGAATCTCCGCGTTTTTTTCTTTTGCCATTCATAGGATCTGTGTTTCATTAGAAAAGGGCCGAAATTGCATGAGCAGAAAGGCCCATTTGTAGTTATTGGGCTTCGACGGCCGGAGCAAGTAGGCCGAGAGCAATTACCATGTAGATGGCCGTTGGCAACCCAAAGTGAAATATTGGGCCCAACAGGGGAAGGCTGAACAGTACTATTTTCTAATTGGAAGGTGGTACATGGCGTAATCCTGCCAAAAAAAAAGATGGACACGGGTTGCTGAAATTTGCCCATCTGCGCCTAATATCGCCGCCGCGGCTCCGCTTCCGCCGCCGCCGCCATGCCTCGTCTCGCGTCGAGCTCGCGGTACTGCCGCGTCTCGGGCACGGGGTACCGCGGCGTCCGCGCGCGCCCCAAAGGTACGTATTACGCGGAGATACGTGACGGCGGCGAGCGCATCGGCCTCGGCACCTACGAGACCGCGCACGAGGCCGCGCGCGCGTACGACGCCGTGGCGTGGCGGCTCGGGCGCCCGCGATCGTCGATGAATTTCCATGACGTGTGGACGCGCCAGCAGGCCGAGGATCTCGCGCCGCCGCCGTACATCGTTAGACAGGAGGAACAGCACCGCCGCCGCGAGACGGAGCGCCGTTTGCGCATCGCCGAGCGGGACGAGCGCGCGGCGCGCGAGTGGGCGGCCCGCTTCCCCGAGGACGTTGCCGCCGAGAACGAGCACTTCCGCAGACGGAGGGCGGAGAAGGCGACGAGGCGGGCAGCGAAGAAGGAGGACCGCGCACGACGGAGGGCGGAGAAGGCGACGAAGCGGGCCTTCATCGAAGCGCAGCTCGCCGGGCCGACCACCATTGGCGAGGACGACCCCCGTTGGATTGACCTCTTCTCGTCGGATCCGGTGTCGGGCACGACACCGGACTCGTCAGATGTCGAGTTTTAGTTTAGTTTTATCGCACTACTTTGTACAAATATGAACTACGGAGTATCTATCAAGCTAATTTTATCCTATTTTATGTCTATTTCTAGTCTTTGTTTGATCTTCTGTTTTACTGCACTCTATTTTTCATTATATTCTGTTTTTGGCGCTGCATTTATAGCGCCTCTGAAAATACGCTGTTTCAGCCCTGCATTTGGCCGCCACAGTTTGCAGCTTCCGGTGAAGCTATTGCCGGCTCCATGCGCAGCATCAGCCATTCAGCCCACAGCGCCAAAATATAGAGCCACTGCTGGAGTTGCTGTAATATGTTTGTCAGCAGGAGCTTACCTAATTAGTTAAAAAAAAGATGTTCAGCGTGGGATTCGAAAAAAAGATCTTCATGTTTTTTTCCTAGCTATCCTAGTTCGGACTTTTCATTGTGTTGGCTAGTGCATGAAGCTTGACACCTGTATTATGTGATCCTGATATGAGGATAAGAACACCTTCAGCTTGCATTGCTAATGGTGTCTACTGCAGCAGTGGCGTACCTTCAATGGAGACTGATGCAAGAGAGTTGGTACTGGTGAACCTGCACCTGACATCATCGTGCCACCTGAAGTAGGTTGTGTATTGGGATTAGACTGATAAGCATAGCACCTTGCAAAGAACAAGATGCTGCTAGTGTTGGTTAACGTGATTTTACGACAAAAGTCATGTATGCTCAACAGGTGCCGTACCTAGTTTGGATATTGTGTTGTTACCCTTTTGTGGTTTGGTGTTTGTCCAACAGAGAAAGCTACTCTTTTCCCGTGTAAGTGTTATTATGTGAACAAAAGTTGTATGTACATATATATCGGTCAGAGAACCAAGATTGCATATTCTTGCCTGGTTATAACACATAAGTCATAATAACAATTAAAGAGAAAAGGAACATTTGCCTTTGCAATGTGATTGTGCCAAGTAGATTAGACAACCAACCACAAACATTACAGGTCAACAGCCAAACGCATGCGAAAGTCCTAAGGTAAGCTCCATAATACATGTTGAAACCAAAAGCCTAGAAACCATAAGAAAGGTAGCTCCACATCACAGTTCCACGACAGCAGCATACTGATCATAAAACATATATCAAGTCAGGACAGCTGCACCACTGGGTAAGCATCCATGGGGTCTGGCTCAAGAGCGAAGACTGTGTGAATGCTGCAAAATGTGGCTCTTGCCTCACCCCACCCATACATCTTATCATGGAACCTTACCAAATCAGCATGAATCATCTTGACATAAACATAGCTCCTCTCTCCATGCTGATGGGATTGAACAATGCGCCAGTTGCAGTGCTTCAGCTTGTCAAACAGTATGCAGGAGATAACGAAGCATGCTGGCTGGTCTTTTGTAGTGACAATGGCTTGGAGTAGCTGGTCCTGTGAACCACCCAACTGGATCTTTAGAGCTTGAAGGACAGTCCGTGCTATATAAGCTACCGTTGCTGACTTCAGCTCGGGTTCAGGTGAATGACAGCTGACATCTTGTCCTCGAGATGCAGATCCTTCTTGATCAGATTCAGCGGAATCATCACCACTACTTACAGGTGCATCAGGTTCTACAGAAGGCACATCAGGTACATGCTCCAGTTCATAGGAGTTGGGTGGGACAGCACTGTTTGCTGAAATCTCTACAATACCAGCTCCAGGTAGACCACCAGTATCTACAGAGGGTAAACCACCAATATCCACTTCAGAGGATTCTCGTGGCACGACACCTTTCGCTAGAGGCTCTACCATACCAGCTCCAGGTCCACCACCAGTCAGTACTGTGGGCATAGTCATGACGGGTTCTACCAATACAAAACCTCCTTCGGGTGGCGTGGCAACTTCGGGTGCAGGATCATCAGTAGCAACTCCAGCATCAGCACCAGTTACATCGGTCTTGACAATAGGTAAACCGTCTTGCTCTAGTTCAGAGAATTCCCGTGGCACGACACCGTTCACTAGAGGCTCTACACTAGCAGCTCCAGCTGCACCACCAGTTTCTACAGCAGGGGGTAAACCCAATCCACAACCTTCTTCATGTGGCACGATGATGCCACGTATAGGCTCATCAGTACCAGGTCCAGCTGCATCAGTCTCCATAGACAGTAAACAAGGTGGCGTCGGAGGTTTAAAAGACTGGCATGCCATTTCACCTTTGTCATCAGACAATATAGAGTTTTCTTCAACTCTATGTTTCTGCAATAATAAGCACATGAACAGAAATTAGACCAGAGCATCTAGCCATCTAACGGGGGCAGCAGCAAAACAAGCGTCGGTCCATATGTTTACCTTGTCATCTGGGATATCAGAACACACAGATTTAGAAGTCATTTCACATAGCATCCGCTTTTTCGTTCCTTCCCCTACGTCCATCTGGAATAAGTAATACTATTGATCACATAAAACTAATTAATCAAATAAATGCATATGTTGAGAAGTTTGCACGGCAAATTGTGGATTCTGCTTTCATCACCTACGAATCATCGTTCTATATATTTACCTTGTCATCTAGGATATCAGAAGTCACAGAATGAGAAGTCATTTCACTAAGTATCGGTTTTTTCGCTCTTTCCCCTCCATCCATCTGCAATAAGAAGTAATATTGATCACATAAAGCCAATTCAACGAATATATGCATATGTTGAGAAGTTTGCACAACAAATTGTGGATTCTACTTCCAATCACCAAGTAATCTCGTGAGAAATGCATGATCAAGATATGTTTCTCCCTCTTGATCGACATCTGCATCTCCATTAAGACTAATCATCGTGCGATGGTGCTAGCGCATACACTTCCAATCACCAGACAAGCAAAAAATTGTTGATTCTAGTAATGCTTAATCAGCAGTGGCCATGGAACGACCACAGATCGACCAAGCAAAAAAAAATCATCAGCCTACTGACCACCAGGCAAAACAAACTAGGCCCATACATGGCCTCACAAATCATCATCAAACGTCGATCAAACTAGCAAGTTTGAACATGGATTACTAATTTATTTTCTGATAAAGTGAGTATATTAATATCGAAAGATATTGATTACACTGAGCCTCTGCAACAACGCAATACCTTACTGGTAGTACGGATGCACATGGATTCCTAATACTCCCTCTGTTCGGTTTTAATTAGTCGACGCGAGGGAGAGAAGAAAATGAACTGTCGATGCTTTCAACTAGAGTCAATTAAATACGAACGGAAGAAGTACGTAGTAGTATTGACAAATATCCGGATCTAGTCTAAAAACAAATTGGCATGTAAATCCTAGTAGTCTACTAAACTAGGATCAATACCCTAGATTAGGGTTGCAAGCGGCGTCCGCGAATCGTCCCGCAAAGCAGAAAATTAGAGCAAATAGTGGTTGAGATTAGAGCAGATTTAAAGCACTCGCACTGAAACTAGCTAGCCCGCTACCCACCCCGCTTGACACCCTGCCCTAGATGTGAATCTACACCAAATATTCAAACAAGGATGAGCAACCGCCAATAAAATTTTATCCGCACATCATCATCTCTACCATACAAAAGGGTATGGTGATTTCACATACAGCCATTGTTGCCGCGGGACGAGGATGAGTGATGCGCCGCGGAGAAGGTGCCTCACGCCTCTGTCGCCGCCGCCGTCGAAGAGGAAGTCGAAGCCGCGCGATTGTGGTCCGTCGCCGATATGGAGGTGGAGCTACTAGGGAAGAGATGGAGGTGGAGGTGGAGAGGGAGTGATGGTTTGTACTAGTGGCGGCCGGTGAGATAGTTATAAATACAGCCTCTCTCTCTTTTTTGGCAAGGAATGCAGCTTCTCTTGGAAGGCAACGAGGCAACGCACTCCAGATTATAATAATATGGACGGAGAAATTTGGACGCATCTGTGTTGTCTTGTCAAATGAATCACCAGGATTTGCTTTTAGTACTCCAGATTTGGGCGACCCAAGGAAGTAGAGATAGTAATGTACGCCATCTAGCTGCACGCTATCAAATCAAATAAATGGTCATGCCATTTACTTTTAAGATGGTGCAGCAGTTATTCTGACCAAAGAAACATGCACGTCTGCTGATTATTTCTGATGGGTATACATTTACCGTCCGCTAGCAAAGATTGTTTGGCACATTGTTCTTATGGCTTTCAACATCACACCCCTTAATAATATTATTAATCAATGTTTGGGCAATCAATTGAGTGTGTTAATAAAAAATTAAAACCCACAAATCCAACTGTACTATTTTTAGGGCCATATGAAGGACAAGGAATGATTTTAAATGCCATATGGAGTACCTCCAACCATGTGAAATATGGTTCTGTCATGCAGGTGATACCCATGGCTTCGCATTGGATCTGTATGTTGTCCTACATACAGTCAACTATGAAGTACCACGATTTGGTTTTTGGGTGCAACCGGCTAGAGAATGATGCACGGGTTTGTACAGCCAGTACAATTCACATTAAGATTTTCTGATAGGATGTTGATGTGTATATGTAAGAATCATACACTAGAATGTCTTCTATGTTTAGATGGTTGATCTACGTTTATACTTTCTGTGAACCATGAGGTTAAGACCTTTGTACTGTAATAAAGATTGCTAAATAACAGTATATATGTATGCCTCTAGGGACACTGAAACAGCCAAACAACCATGCATGTGTATAGACCGTATTTGATCAAATTAAAAGAAGCGCCTGGGTTCATGCAAATAGCATAAATTTATCACCTAAGTACATTAGCTATAAATAGTTAAATAGGAGTCAAGACCAACTGAGCTAGCTAGTAGTATGATCCTACTATTACATAAATATCCCTAACTCTGATTGTCTTTGTTCCAGTCCAGCGCGTTGGTGTAGCTTGGGATGAACCAAAACCCCGTATGCCAGTTGGCCCCTGGACCGCTGCTTGAGAAAGATATGCTTTGGTGGTCTTCGCCATTTAGACTGAAGCGGAAAATTTCTTGATGTGATGTGTCAAACTGAGAGCCAATGGCCTGAGGCGTGGTGTAGATGCAGTTTCTTCTTGTCAAATATCCTGGGGGAAATGTTGCACCACCCACTGGCATGAAAATCGGATAGTTCAACCCAAGGAACATAGAATAGTCTCCAAGATTAGTAACCCTTTCCCACGGGTTGGCTGGAAGTAACCGACTAGTGTCATTCGAGAATACAATGCAGGTATACCCCGAATAGCTGTGAACAGCGCGACCGCAATGGACAGAAGGGGTACTATCATAATGAGTTGGAGCACCGTCAGCGTCAAAATCCATTACGCCACGTGCATAGACCAGGAGAAGTCTAGAACGATCTTGAGATCTTGCCAGCCACCACGTACGACTATTAGAGTCAAAATCATCATCGTCATCAAATCCAGCCGTCCACGGAATGAATGGAGCAGGGAGCACTATAGGACCTTGAAAAAGGAAAGAACACGTCACATGAAAATATATTTCATGATTTATCTACTAGTGATATTGATTTGATATTGGGATGCCAATACTAGTACTTTATAAAATCATGGTCGAACATAAGATGGTTTGAAATATATTTCGAACATCTTGGTAAAACTTCATATGGATTTAAAACATGTTCCCGAAAATATTGGTCCAAATTTTAGATGGTTTGAATATAGTACTCCTTATTCTCTAGAACCGGGGGAATATAAACAAATGAAAGTCTTTATCAATATTGCATGGCACCTTTATTGATTCTATTTCTACTCTACCTTAAATTTTCTAGGGAGTAATAATAAAGAAACTTAATTACTAGGGGGCCTTTTTCCTAAGGAACAACATGCACATTAGACCATACTAAAATTCCTATAGATGTTAAATTCTATATATGTCCATACCACAAGAGGGTTATGGTGTGCGCCTATGGAATTCCTTTAAGCCAAAAGATGCCAAGACAGTTCAACAAATAAGAGGTGAAATACTATATAAGTTACGTATATAAAAAAGATAGGGAGGAAATGTTACCAAATTGATTAGGATCCCATGCATAAACATTTCCAAGCTCAGTAACGGCGAACACAAGTCCGTTATGTATAATTGCATCGCAGTATATGGCGCCGTACTGAAACTGGTTTTCAAGAAATATCCATGCACGAGGATATTCGCCATGGAGGTAGGCAATTGCAAAGTCGAAGATTGCGACAAGGGAGAAATCTTGATACCCCCTAGCAGCTGTAGGAACTTGGCAAATAGCTATCTTCTGCAGTCGAATAGCAGAACGCTGATACTCGAATATAAGTGGATTGTGTGTGGTTTCCAACTTGTCCCTCAAAGATGGAAGCTTAATCTTGCGATGAGTGTAGACATTGAGGAGGTTCCACTTGCCTTCGGGGCCAACCATGGCGATCCAATCTCCATTGGCGCCTGCCCGCTCCTCATCCTTACCGTGTGGCATTAGGCCATCATAGGAGAACCTGTCCAGCGGCAGTAGTTTGCACTTGCTGTGCACCGGCAAATCCTCCTTGAACACCGCCCATGGTTTATCCGCCGGGTCACAACAGAGAACACACGGAAGGCCAAACGGCTGAGAAGCAGGCAGAGTGGCACTGTATTTGGCTGACTGAAGAATACTTTTGGAGGAACCGACTAGGGACGCGGCGGTGATGGCGTCGCACTGGCTGATGAGCACTTCAAGGGGGCCTTCCGTAAACACCTTGTGAAACAGCCCAGATCCACAGACCCTGCTCGATTTCGCCATCGCAATGAGGCAGGTGGTACAATGGGGTTGGTATTTTCTTGGGAGATCTACTGATTCGAACTTTGGGAGAGAGATGGCGATCAATGGCGGCAGGTGGGGGTTTGAGTTGGAGAACAGAGGCTCTCAAACTGGGCACTGCTGGATAGGATGCGAAAGCGCCATGGCGGAGACGCAGGCGCGTGCTATGGAAGATGGGCGGAGTGGGGATAGACGACGGAGGTGAACCGAGACGCTCATATACTGCCTACTGCAGTTTCGAGGAGAGTGTGAATGTGTTCAAAAAAAGAGGAGAGTGTGAATGTGTTCAAAAAAAGAGGAGAGTGTGAATGTGTTCAAAAAAAGAGGAGAGTGTGACTGTGACCCGACACCCGAGTAGGAGCCGAGCAACGGACTATAGGAGTAGCCCCATCATTACAGAACATTAATCGTGCTTCCTACAATAAATAAGTGAAACATCCCAGGCTTGTGTTGTCTAATCAAATCGATGGCCATGTCAGTATTATGGTGAACAAATAAAACAAATACACACCAACCTTGTTCTTTTTGCAACGTACACCAACCTAGCAAGGCATCAACCTTCTCGCCATCAACTACGACTCCGTGGCTCCGTCCCACCAAAGTTGTCTCAACTTTGTAAAAAAAATACATCTATCCATCTAAATTTTAACAAAGGTGAGACACTTTTGGTGGGACCGAGGGAGTACAAAAAAACTTCACTACTCCATGCTAGTATCGGCCACTAATTCAAATTTCAACTGAAGGCGTGCTATTTTATGGTCCTGAAAATTGCCAAAAAAAATACAACCCAAAAATGCAACAGATCCATGTTAAGGGGGTACACCCTACGCAATATACATTAAGAAACTTTGAAACTTCAGCGACCTTGTAAGAATGCCCATGACAGTGCAGTTTTGCCAAATTAGGAAGAGACGAAATATGAATTCAACCAAAGAAATCTAAACGAATCCTTAGACAATAGCATAGTTAACACGTTCAGAAAAAAATGATGACTCCAAAAGAACAACATTAGCAAGAAATACTCCATTTTAGTTTGAATTTGCAGTCACATACATAACTAGTAGTACTGCCAAAATACTATAATACTCCGAGCTGCATTCTAGCACTCCAACTAGCTAGTAATAGTTCTGGAGTAGTAGTACTACTATACAAGTCCAAAATACATCCGAACGAACCCTACTTCGAACTAAACTACTCCCTCCGATCTTCGAGTAACTACATTGCAGTATGACTAAACGAAGATTATTGTATAACCTTCTTGTTGATGCAAACGCAGATAGGCAACACACGCTGCCCTCCATTCTGCTTCGCGTAACGGGGCGGCACCGCCAGGAAAGAAGTGAGCTGCTGCAACATGATCGAGCTAGGCGTCGGGGAGCTCGTCGGCTCGATTACCGCCATCAAGGTGTCCGTCGAGAGGTCACTGGTCCCAGCCGTCGCCGGCGCCGGCGGACCAATCACCAACAGCTGCGCCTTGTACATCGGAAACAAGCACGCGGCCGACCTGATGCACACACAGGACACAATGGTGGTCGGGCCGAGCGCTCCAACGGTGATGGCGAACACGCTACCGTCTTCTTCCCCACTGCCGATGAACAGGTGTCCCCGCTGTACCGGAACACGAACTATGCACCAGGCGGGTATGCCATACTGGAACGTAAACACTGGGATGGAGTGGGATGCTTGGAGGTGTACCAGGAGCTCCCGCGCGCGGGCCGGTGAAGCTGCAGCCGGTATTGATGGCCTCAGTGCAGCCGCACGGACCATGCGGGCACGCGATATAGTGCTTGTAGGACTCCGTGGAGGCGACCAAGCTCTGGCAGCCGACGCACTTGACCATTGCCCCAGATCGATTCGACGGCGGCAATCTTGGCCCAGATCGATTCGACGGCGGCAACCACGCCGGCTGCTCGCACTTCTTGCACGGGTTCGGCGCAAGCTCGCCGACGCAGCGCCGACAGCCCATATGACCGCCCTTGCACTGCACGGAACAACGTACGTGGCATCAGTTGTCATTGACATTTCTCACAGGTGAACCTAAGAATGAAATCGGAAGGGAGCGACCTTGGATATGGGGGGTTTGAAGGGCAGCAGGCAGAGGGGGCACAAGAAGAGGGCCTCCTCCATCTTCAGAGAAGAGTGATCGGGAAAACGAGAACGGGATGGGTTCTTTTTTTATACATGCCTTGGAGTGGAGTATGGATACTACTACTTATAGGAAGAACTTCCTTGCTAAGAATCGGCGTCGGCCGTACGCAAGCATAGATGCACCAGCGGCTCTGCAGTTTGTCAAAATAAAAGGACAGAGCTGCAGTGACTTGAAGTCTCCAAATCTCATTGTGACTTGGTGCCACCATCTACCAACCATTTGAGATCCAACGTTCCAAACTAATCTCTTATTTCGAACCTAAAAACAAAAATTATGAAAAAAATCCAGTAAAATGTAGATGCCTTGTTCTAAAATCTGTGAATATTTCATCCCACTCGGACGATTAGCTTGTGATTAAAGAGCTTTTTACGTATACGAGCACTAGTTTAAACTAAATACTCCCTCTGATTCATATTAATTGACTTCAATATGGATGTATCTAGAACTAAAATGTGTCTAGTACATCCATATTAGAGTCAATTAATATGAACCGGAGGGAGTATATATTTGCTCACAAACCTTTGATTCAAATCGAATGAAACTTCACCAAAATATAAATCGAAATATGCACGATTAACTGGAAGTTCTTGAAATATTTCTGAGCAATTATAATAATTATTTAGTTTAAATTCTAAGTCGATCGCATACATTGGATCTGAGATGGATGGTGGATGGTGGCACCAAGTCACTGTGAAACTTGGAAGTATCAAGTCAGTGAAGCTCTATCCCAAAATAAAAGCTTCGTGAAGGGGGCAGTTTGGTTCAAAAAAGAAGACAGTGCCAAGCAGTTGTCAAACAATACCCATATAGTCAAATGTACTCCCTCTGATTCAAATGAATTGACTCAACTTTGTCTAGATATATGGATGTATCAAGTCACTGAAGCTAAAATAAAAGCTTCATGAAGGGGGAAGTTTGGTTCGAAAAAAAATACAGTGCCAAGCAGCTGTCAAATAGTACCATAACGTCAAATGTACTCCCTCCGATTCAAACGAAATGACTCAACTTTGTATTTTGCATGTTAAAGGTTTTTCGTAAAACTTGGCCAATCTTAACATAGTTTGCCTTTCTAAAAAAAGATATAAGCCCTAAGGCTCCTTTGATTCATAGGATGGGAAAACCATAGAAATATGGAAAACATAGGATTGAGATTTAATGGCTAGTTGAATCATATAGGAAGATGAGTTGTGTTTGATTGTGCCAAAGGAAATTTTCCATGAGGTATGACCTAATGTTTTATTCTTATAGGATTTGCACTGCAAGATTCCTATAGGATATGTTCCTATGAATCAAACAACTAGTGTGGGGAAAATTCACATGTGATCTAAATCCTACATAATTCCTATACAAATCCTATATATGAATTTTAGTTGTTAGGTCACTTAAAATGACTTCACTTGAAGAGTTACATTTTTGTTTTTTTCTGAATTAGTAGTGATGCCTAACCATATATATACCTAAACCAAGAGAATCAGCATAAACTTATGTATATTAATAGTAAGCGCATATATGAATGTTTTTTATCTACAAACCCAGGGTCATATATATGTACATAGAAACATGCATATATACTAGTTTTTGTACCTTGGTGTGTTCCTCTTTTGGGCTATCTCTTTTTTGTTCACCGATTCACAACCAACGCCCTAGATTAATTTGGCACTTAAAAAATAACATTTTGTTTTTGGCGCACTAACACAAATAGTAGTAGCACGGTCAACACTGTAGAGAAGTACAAAATAAATGTGTGTGGGAAAAAATGACTTAAAGTGACCATTACATTGAGAAAAAGGGTAGAACCAAGCATTGCACAGGGAAAAAGCAGTGTAGTGCCCAGAAGAAAAAAACAAGTTGGGTTATACTCCCTCCATCCTGAAATAATGGGTGTAGAGTTAAAATTTGTCCATAAAAGAGTGTACTTCTCGTTTTGCAATGCACTTCAAAATTTGTCCACAAAAGAGTGGTAGTAAAAAATATTTCTTTCTCATCACGAGGGATATAGTTTCTTCACGACTAGTACGTACTACCTCCATCACAAAGCTTAAGTCTTTTTTTAAGAGTCAAAGCAAGTAAAGGTTGACGAAAATTTAGAACAATCTATCAACTAATATAATATTTTGTAGATACCATACCAAAAAAATCGTTGTCTATGTATTGATATTAATTTTGTATTTTGCATGATAATGATTTTTGGTAAAATCTTAGTTTACCTTGACATAGTTTGAGCTTCTAAAAATAATATAAGCCTTACGCTTTGGGATGGAGGTAGTAGTATTTAGCATAATATGGTTTTCTTATTTACTACATGCATTTAGATCATTGGAGGTGGAAAAGTTGAAGAGGAAAGTGATGGTCGATGACAGTTTCCCAATGTAATAATAAAATCCTTAATATGCCTTGAAAACCCACACGTACGCTCTTTCTAGGACAGAGGCAGTATGAGGTAATGCACCCACGCGCTGTCATCTGCCGGTTCGTGCTATGTCTCCCAAATCTTGAAATATCGTCAGTTATCCATTTCACGTCCACACTTCTCCCTCTCTCCACGGACTAGGAAAAAACCCTCTCTTCACTTCCCCTTCCCATTCCACCGATGGAGAGCCCAACCGACGCCGTCAACGCAGCGAAAGCGAAAGCCGCGCGGCTGGCCTTAGCCGCAGAGGAGGCGTGCAGAGCCGCGACCGCAGCACGCATGGCCGCAACGGCGGCGATCATTGCCGCAGCGGATGCCAAAGACGAAGCGGAGGCCATTGCCGAAGGTCGGGCCATCGGTCGCTCATCGGCATCTGATGCTGTTGGTAGATGGGTCCACTCTCTTGGGAAGCATCCCCTAGATGACGAGGACGAGGTTGAACTCATCTTTGAACCGCCGCCGCCGACCTTCGACGAGAATATCGTCGACGAGGGGGAGGAAGTATGTTCCGATTCACCTCTCTCCCTTATTCAACATAGCCCTGTATCGATTTGCGCTATGGTCTCTCCCTCTTTTTTTGCGCTATAGCGTTTTGAATTAGCGTCAGAATCTTTTTAGATTCATATTCAGTATTAGTTGCAACTGCTACATATTTGCTTCACATCCGATTCACCTCTCTCCCTTATTTAACATAGCCCTGTATCGATTTGCTCTATGGTCTCTCCCTCTTTTTTTTTGCGCTATAGGGTTTTGAATTAGCGTCAGAATCTTTTTAGATTCATATTCATTATTAGTTGCAACTGCTACATATTTGCTTCACCTGTTTATTTGGCATGTATCAGGTTGCTACTGATGAGGTTGACAGCGATGTCGAGTCGCGTCATAGGAAGGCCAGGGCCACTCTCAACAAGCTTAAGGCGGGGAAGTTCGACAAGTATTGGAGTGAACCCTGGACTGGTGCCAGGAACAGCTGCCCCTTCTGCACAAAGAGCATAAAGGTTGACTTTCGAAGCGTCCTGCAGCATGCCGAAGCCGGTGGGTCCGGCTGTCTCAAAGTTGGGGAAACTGTTAACCGATCCGGCTTCATAGCCAACCACATGGCCTATGGGCTATTCCTAAGGAAGAAATTGAACCAAGCTATCGAGACCGGTCGTGTGCCTCCTCCCAAGCCCAAGCCACCAAAGATTAAAGGTATGGGCAGCAAGAAGCAGAAGAAGCGGGACCGGGAGGAGGCGACAGGAAGAAGATGGTAAATATACTCCGTAACTGTTGTGCATGTTTGTCTCTCCTACTGCTTCAAAAGCAGCATCTTTTGTTGAACTCTGTTTATGTTTGCTGCTCAGCAGCGTTTGTGGTGAACCTATTAGCTTAATTAGGGGTTGTTGAACTATGTCTGTGTTGAACCTTGCTTAATTAGGTTGTGTTGAACTCTGTTTGTGTTGGCGTGGGAAGGGGGGCATGATGCTACCCTGAATTTGCGGGACCCCCAAAAAACTTGCAAATACGAGTGATGCATCCAAAAGGAACAAACTTCTTACATGGTAGACCCCAGTCTGAAAGCAAGAAATGCGATCGGGTCCTTAACAGCCACCGCCCGGATTGATCGGGTATTTTGCCTGCCTACCGCATGTGACTTGTGCTCACTGAAGTTTGGGACCTCATGGCACCACACGTAAGTGACAGACTGTTGGTGTAAAAACTCAGGTGATTATTATACTGCATTAGTACAAAGTTTCCTATGGATTCAAGGGTTGGAAAGCCAAGTTAACTCATTTTCATGACTAAGAAGGAGCCAGGCTTACTTTTTCATTTTCATGTTTTAACTTGTTTAAATCTTGGTCAAACAAAGGATTTGACCAGGGCATAAAATTCAAAAGAAATAAAAAAAAACCAAAGCACATAAGCTTCTTATGTCATATAGTAAGCATTACAGTTGATCAACGAAGTCTAGACATATTCAAACCAGAAAAATATTGTATATACCCCCTAACCCTAAACTCTGTCTTATGAAGTCAAGCATGAAGAAAAGTGGTTTTGGGTTTCAAACATTGGAAATTGAAAAAACTCCCAAAAGCTTCATTTTGGAGTGACTAAGAAGAATCCAGGCTTTCATTTTCATGTTTTAAATTGGTTTAAATCTTGGTCAAACCTAGGATTTGACCAAGATTCAAATGGACATAACAAATTCAAAAAAATCAAAACCAAACACATAGTCTTTTGATGTCATATAGTAAGCATTCAAGTTGATAAACAAAGTCTAGACATATTTAAACAAGAAAAATCATGTATATACTTGGCCCCTAACCCTAAACTCTGTCTTATGAAGTCAAGCATTAAGAGGAGTGGTTTTGGGTTTCAAACATGGAAATTTAAAAAACCTCCCAAAAGCTTCATTTTGGAGTGACTAAGAAGAATCCAGGCTTACTTTTCATTTTCATGTTTTAAATTGGTATGTTTTAAATCTTGGTCAAACCTAGGATTTGACCAAGATTCAAATGGGCATAACAAATTCAAAAAAAACTAAACACATAGTCTTTTGATGTCACATAATAAGCATTCAAGTTGATAAACAAGGTCTAGACATATTCAAACCAGAAAAATCATGTATCTACCCCCTACCCCTAAACTTTGTCTTATGAAGTAAAGCACAGAGAGATATCATTTTGGGTTTCGAACATGGAAAATTCAAAAACCTCCTAAAAGCTTCATTTTGGAGTGAATAAGAAGGATCCACACTTAGTTTTCATTTTCATGTTTTAAACTTGTTTAAATATTGGTCAAACTTAGGAAGGATTTCACCAAGATTCAAATGGGCATAAAATAAAAAATGAAAAAATGAAAAAGCAATGAGTTTAGGGTTGGGGTATATACATGATTTTTAATGTTTAAATATGTATAGACTCGTTGATCAACATGAATGCTTACTATAACTTAAGAAGCTTAATTATGTGCTTGGTTTTTCATTTTTTTGAATTTTTTATGTCCATTTATATTAGAATCTTGGTCAAATCCTAGGTTCACCCAAGATTTAAACAAGTCGTAAGAATATGAAAATGAAAAAAGTAAGCCTGATCCTTCTTATTCACTCAAAAAATGAAGCTTTTGGGGGAGTGGTTTTTGAATTTTCCATGTTTGAAACCCAAAACCATTCCTCTTATATGCTTGACTTCATATATATCACAGAGTTTAGCCTTAGGGGGTAGAGTACATGATTTTTTTCTAGTTTGAATATGTCTAAACCTTGTTTATCAACTTGAATGCTTACTATAAACCAAAAATTCATGTATCTACACCTAACCCTAAACTATGCATGAAGAGAAGTGGTTTTGGGTTTCAAACCTGGATATTTCAAAAACCCTCCCAAAAGCTTCATTTTGGAGTGAATAAGAAGGATCAAGGCTTAATTTTTCATTTTCATGTTTTAATCTTGTTTAAATCTTGCTCAAACCTAGGATTTGACCAAGATTCAAATGGGCATAATTTAAAAAATGAAAATCAAGGCACATAGTCTTTATGTCATATAGTAAGCATTCAATTAAGTTGATAAACAAGCTCTAGACATATTCAAACCAGAAAAATCATGATGAATCTACCCCCTATATATCCCTAAACCCTAACTTATGAAGTCAAGCATGAAGAGAAGTGGTTTTTGGTATAAATCATGGAAATTTCATATTCATGTTTATTAAACTTGTTTAAATCATGGTCAAACCTAGGATTTGACCAAGATCTAAATGATCAAAATATTCAGAAAAATAAAAAAATGGAAAATCAAGGCACATAGTCTTCTTATGTCATATATAGTAAGCATTCAATTAAGTTGATAACAAGGTCTAGACATATTCAAACGAGAAAATCATGTATCAAGCTACCCCTAACCCCAAACTCGCCTTATGAAGTCAATCATGAAGAGAAGTACGTGGTTTTTTTGGTTTCAAACATGGAAATTTCAAAAAACCCTCTCAAGAGCTTTATTTTGGAGTGACTATGAATGATACATGCTTAATTTTCATATTCATGTTTTAAACTTGCTTAAACTTGGTCAAACCTAGATTTGACCAAGATTCAAATGGGCATAATTTAAAAAATGTAAAAAATCAAGGCATATAGTCTTCTTATATATAAAGTAAGCATTCAATTAAGTTGATAAACAAGGTCTAGACATATCAAACCGTAAAAATCATGTATCTACCCCTATATATCCCCAAACTCGTCTTATGAAGTCAAGCATGAAGAGAATGGCTTTGGTTTCAAGCATGAAATTTCAAAAACCTCCCATAAACTTCATTTTAGAGTGACTAAGAAGGATACAAGCTTGCCTTTTCATTTTCATGTTTAAACTTGTTTAAATTATCTTGGTCAAATCAGGATTTGACAAGATTCAAATGGGCAAACATATGATAAGTGATGCAAATATCATTTCTAAGTGCTGGCAAACCAGAGATATGTGGTTTTTGGTTTCAAACATATTCAAACGAGAGAAATCATGTATCTACCCCCTAACACTAAACTCTGTCTCATGAAGTCAAGCGCATGCATGAAGATATGTGGTTTTGGTTTCAAACATGGAAATTTCAAAAACCCTCCCAAGAGCTTCATTTCGAAGTGATTAATTAAGAAGCATACATGCATGCTTACTTTTTTATATTCATGTTTTAAACTTATTCAAATCTTGGTGAAACCTAGGATTTGACCAAGATTCAAATGGGCATAAAAAAATAAAACAAAAAAGGTCTTCTTATGTTATATAGTAGGCATTCAATTAAGTTGATAAACAAGGTCTACACATATTCAAACAAGAAAAATCATGCATGTATCTACCCCTAACCCTAAACTTTGTTTCATGAAGTCAAGCATGAAGATATGTGGTTTTTGTTTTCAACATGGAAATTCAAAACCCTCCCAAGAGCTTCATTTTGAAGTGACTAAGAAGCATACATGCTTACTTTTCATATTCATGTTTTTAACTTATTCAAATCTTGGTGGAAACCAAGGATTTGACAAAGATTCAAATGGGTATAAAAATTCAAAAAACAAGGTCTTCTTATTTTTATATATAATAAGCATTCAATTAATTTGATAAACAAAGTCTAGACATATTAAAAAAAGAAAAATCATGTATCTACCACCTAACCCTAAACTCTGTCTCATGAAGTCAAGCATGCATGAAGAGTAGTGGTTTTTGGTTTCAAGCATGGAAATTTCCATGTTTGAAACCCAAACCACTTCTTCATATGCTTGACTTCATATGACAGGAGTTTAGCGTTAGGGGTAGATACATGATTTTTGGTTTGAATATGTCCAAACCTTGTTTATCAACTTGAATGTGTAATATATATATGACATAAGAAGATCGCATGCTTTGGTTTTTCATTTTTTGATTTTTTTTAAATTTTAAGCCCATCTGATTCTTTGTCAAATAATAGGTTTGACCAAGATTTAAATATGTTTAAAACATGAAAATGAAAAAGGTAAGCCTCCATCCTTCTTAGTCACTCCAAAATGAAGCTTTTTGGAGGGTTTTTGAAAATTCCATGTTTGAAACCCAAAACGACTTCTCTTCGTGCTTGACTTGATAAGATAGAGTTTTGGGTTAGGGGTAGATACATGATTTTTCCGGTTTGAATATGTCTAGACCTTGTTTATCAACTTAAATGCTAACTATATATGACATCAGAATGGGCATAAAATTTAAAAATCAGAAAAATGAAACAAAATTTAATTGGGAGGAAAGGGTACATGAATTACAATTAAAAAACAAGGTAACTTAAATACTTGGAAAGATGTGTGGAAGCCCAAAACAATGGCAAAACATATCATGTGCGCATGCTGCATCCAATTCAAGTAGAACACATAGTAGGCACCGATAGTTTGACCTAAATCTGAAATCAAAGAGAAGGTGGTTAGAAAAAATCAAAATTGGCAAAGCAAAGCATGAAATCAAAAAATTGTGATGCACTCTAGCTATGAAAATTATCAAACAATGCAAACCAAAATGATTTTTTAGAGGAATACTAGTTCAACTTATTTAATTTTTTATTTGTAGCCCAAAATCAAACCCCGTAGTTGGATTCTTTTTTTTCAACTTGATCTGTAGTACTGGGGAAAACCCTAGTTTATAACCTATTTAATAATAGATTCGTAGTCGATTCTTTTAATTTTTTATTATTACTATGCAAGACATGTAGAGCTGTCTGCCGAAAGTGAAAAACTCCTGAGGAAGAGGAATCACTTAAGGAGAAGAAGGGGAGAGCAAATACCACGGCCCCTCTCTTATTGATGGTGGCATTCTTTTCCGGTGATGTTGACCGTTGTGTGTGGTTTGTCGGGCGTGTGGAGGTGCGAATGAGCGAGGCTGAACAGTCGAGCGAGGCCGAGAATGAGAGAGAGATTTTTTTGTGAGAGGGACAACCGAAGGATCCAAAAGGACTACAGACTTCCAATACGCATCCCGATGCGTTCTTGACAAAGAAGATGGCTAGGAGTTTGCGTATCTATTGCACGTGACTTGTGCTCACTCAAGTGTGGGACCACACGCGCGTGGGCACCACACGTAAGGGACAGACCTGTTGGTGTAAAAACTCGATTGATTATTATAGTGCATTAGAACAAAGTTTCCTATGGATTCAAGGGTAGAAATCCAAGTTAACTCATTTACATGACATTATTTTTTCCATGAAGCAAAGTTAACACTATCAATTGGTACATTTTGAAGTGACTAAGAAGGATCAATGCTTATTTATTCGTTTAATTTCACGTGTTAAACTTGTCTAAATCTTGTTCAAACCTAGGATTTGACCAAGATTCAAATGGGCAGAAATAATTAAAAAACAGAAAATAGTAAGCATTCAAGTTGATAAACAAAATTTAACAGATTCAAACCAGATAAATCATGTATCTATACCCCTAACCCTAAACTCGTCTTTGAAGTCAAGCATGCAGGAAGAGAAGTGGTTTTGGGTTTGGGGTATATATACATGATTTTTATTGTTTAAATATATATAGACACTTTGTTGATCAACATGAATGCTTAATTACTATATGACATAAGAAGTTTATGCTTTGGTGTTTCATTTTTTTGATTTCTTTTTGAATTTTTATGCTCATTTGAATCTTGTCAAATTCTAGGTTTGACAAAGATTTAAACAGTTTGAAACATGAAAAAGAAAAGTGGAAAGCCAGGATCCTTCTTGGTCATCTAAAAATGAAGCTTTTTTGGGTGGTTTTTGAAATTTCCATGTTTGAAAACCCAAAACTACTTCTTCTCTTCATGCTTGACTTCATAAGACAACGTTTAGGGTAGGTTGATACATGATTTTTCTCGTTTGAATATGTCTAGTTTGATCAACTTGAATGCTTAGTATATTACATAAGAAGACTATGTGGTTTGGTTTTTGATTTTCTTGATTTTGTTTGATTTTTTATGACCATTTGAATCTTTGTCAAATCCTAGGTTTGACCAAGATTTAAACAAGTTTGAAACATGAAAATGAAAAAGTAAGCATGGATCCTTCTTAGTCATGACAATGAGTTAACTTGGCTTTACTACCCTTGATGAATCCATAGGAAACTTTTTGTACTAATGCAGTATAATATTCTGGTTTGAATATGTCTAGACCTTGTTTATCAACTTGAATTGAAAGACATACAAGTTATAGCACACATAGTGCATACATTTTCACACATACCGCACTAGATGCTAACCCTATAGTTTGAGGTCATTTGGATGAGGTCAAAAATTCTTGGATTAGAATCGTGTTGTTCGAACCCCGTAGTTGGATTTTTGAACCCTTGATCTTTAGAACTGGGCAAACCCAAGTTTAACCATGCACGATTCAAATGGCCCTAAAATTCAGAAAAAAATCAAAAGAATGAAAAACTAAAGCACATAGCACATAGCATTTTTATGTCATATGTATAGTAAGCATGCATTCAAGTGCTGATAAACAAGGTCTAGACATATATATTCAAACCAGAAAAATCATGTATATATCTACCCCTAAAACTCTAATTAAACTTATGTCTTATGAAGTCAATCATGTAGAGAAGTGGTTTTGGGTTTCAAATATGGAAATTTCAAGAACCTCCCAAAAGCTTCATTTTAGAGTGACTAAGAAGGATCCAGGCTTATCTTTTTCATTTCATGTTTTAAATTTGTTTAAATCCTGGTCAAACCTAGGATTTGACCAAGATTTATGGGCATAAAATTCAAAAAATCAGAAAATAAAAAACCAAAGCACATAAGCATATTCAAGTTGATAAACAAGGTTTAGACATATGTTCAACCCATACACAAATCATGTATTTACCCCTAACCCTAAACTCGTCTTATGAAGTCAAGCATGAAGAGAGAAGTGGTTTCTGTTTCAAACATGGAAATATCAAAAACCTCCCAAAAACTTCTCATTTTAGAGTGACTGAGAAGGTTACATGTTTCCCTTTTCATTTTAATGTTTTTAAACTTGTTAAATCCTGGTCAAACCTAGAATTTGACAAGATTCAAATGGGCATCAAAATTCAAAAAAATCGAAAAAGAAAAACCAAAGCAATAGTTTTCTTATGTCATATAGTGAGATTAAAGTTGATAAACAAGGTCTAGACATATTCAACCAGACAAATCATGTATCTATACCCCTAACCCCCTAAACTCGATCTGTCTTATGAAGTCAAGCATGTGAAGAGAAGTGGTTTTGGGTTTCAAACATGGAAATTTCAAAAACCTCCCAAAAGCTTCATTTTAGAGTGACTAAGAACGATACATGCTTCCCTTTTCATTTTCATGTTTTAAACTTGTTTAAATTATCTTGGTCAAACCTAGGATTCAACATGATTCAAATGGGCATCAAAATTTAAAAACAGAAAAAGGAAAAACCAAACAATAGTTTTCTTATATATGTCATATAGTAAGCATTAAAGTTGATAAACAAGGTCTAGATATATCCAAACCTACAAATCATGTATCTACCCCTGCTTGTCGAAAGCTAGTCTACTAGCATGTGAAGGGAACTCGTTTTCGAACATGGAAATTACAAGAACATCCCAAAAGCTTCTCCATTTTAGAGTGACTACGAAGGATACTGGACTTCCCCTTTTCATTTTCATGTTTTAGACTTGTTTTCTTGGTCCAACCAAGGATTTGACCAAGATTCAAATGGGCCTAAAATTTAGAAAAAATTAAAAGAGAATGAAAAACCAAAGCACATAGCATTCTTATGTCATATGTATAGTAAGCATTCAAGTTGATAAACAAGGTCTAGACATATTCAAACCAAAAAATCATGTATATATCTTCCCCTTAACCCCAACCGATTGTCGATCTTATGGAAGTCTAGCATGAAGAGAAGTCGTTTTGGGTCTCAAACATGGAAATTTCAAGAACATCCCAAAAGCTTCATTTTAGAGTGACTAAGAAGGATCCATGCTTACTTACTCGTTTTCACGTGTTAAACTTGTCTAAATCTTGGTGAAACCTAGGATTTGACCAAGATATGATTCAAATGCGTAGAAAATTAAAAAGCTCTTAAAAAAATTAAAACCAAAGTACATAGTCTTCTTATGTCATATAGTAAGCATATTCAAGTCGATAAACAAGGTTTGGACATATTCAAACCATACAAATCATGTATCTATACCCCTAACCCTAAACTTTTTCATGAAGTCAAGCATGAAGAGAAGTGGTTTTGGGTTTCAAAGATGGAAATTTCAAAAACATCCAAAAACTTCATTTTAGAGTGACTGAGAAGTTAGCATTAAAGTTGATAAACAAGGTTTAGACATATTCAAACCAGACAAATCATGTATCTACCCCTAACCCTAAACTCGGTCTTATGAAGTCTAGCATGAAGAGAAGTCGTTTTGGGTTTCAAACGCTTAAGCCAAAAGCCCCATTTCAAATATTTCAAACTTATTCAAAGTTGGTTCAAATTTGAAAGACATACAAGTTATAGCAACACATAGTGCATACATTTTCACACATACCGCACTAGATGCTAACCCTATAGTTTGAGGCCACTTGGATGAGGTCGAAAAAGTTCTCGATTAGAATCGTGTTGTTCCGAACCCCGTAGCTGGATTTTTTGAACCTTGATCTGTAGTACAGGGAAAACCCTAGTTTAACCTATTTAATTGCAGATTCGTATATCGATTTTTCTACCTTTTTTATTATTACTATGCAGCAGATGTGCTTGCCCGTCGAGTGAAACTCAGAGGAAGAGGGATCACTTGGAAGGGAGAGAAAAAGGCAGAGCATTATGGTGTCTCCCCTTTTTTCTAGTGATGATGATGATGCTTGACTGCCAGGTTTGTCGCATATGCCAGACGTGCGAGCAAGCGAGCAGCGAGTCGAGCGAGCAGAATGGAGATAGATTTGTTTTTTTGTGAGAGGGACAAACGAAGGATCCAGAAGGACCCAGACTTCCAATACGCATCCCGATGCGTCTTCTCTTGACAAAGAAGATGTGGGAGTTTGCGTATCTATTGCACGTGACTTGTGCTCACCGAAGTGTGGGCCCACGCGTGGGCACCACACGTAAGTGACAGACCTGGTGTAAAAACTCGGATGATTATAATAGTGCATTAGAACAAAGTTTCCTATGGATTCAAGGGTAGGAAATCCAAGTTAACTCATTTACATGACATTATTTTTTCCATGAAGCAAAGTTAACACTATCAATTGGTACATTTTGTGACTAAGAAGGATCAATGTTTACTTATTCGTTTAATTTCACGTGTTAAACTTGTCTAAATCTTGCTCAAACCTAGGATTTGACCAAGATTCAAATGGGCGTAAAATAATTAAAAAACAGAAAATGAAAACCAAATCACATAGTCTTCTATGTCATATAGTAAGCATTCAAGTTGATAAACAAGGTCTAAACATATTCAAACCATATATAAATCATGTATCTATACCCCTAACCCTAAACTCAGCACTGACGAAGTCAAGCATGTGAAGAGAAGTGGTTTGGTTTCAAACATGGAAATTTCAAAACCTCCCAAAAAGCTTCATTTTAGAGTGACTAAGAAGGATATGATGCACTTTTCATTTTTCATGTTTTAAACTTGTTTAAATTATCTGGTCAAACCTAGGATTTGACGAAGATACAAATGGGTAGGCACAAAATTCAAAAAAAAAAAAAAATCAGAAAATGAAAACCAAATCACATAGTCTTCTTTATGTCATATCGTAAGCAATCAAGTTGATAAACAAGGTCTAGATATATCCAAACCATACAAATCATGTATCTACCCCCTGTCGATCTTATGAAGTCTTTAGCATGAAGGGAAGTCGTTTGGGTTTCAAACATTGAAATTTAAAGAACATCCCAAAAGCTTCATTTTAGAGTGACTAAGAAGGATACAGACTCCCCTTTTCATTTTCATGTTTTAAATTTGTTTAAATCTTGGTCAAACCAAGGATTTGACCAAGATTCAAATGGCCCTAAAAATTCAGAAAAAATGAAAAGAATGAAAAACCAAAGCACATAACATTCTTATGTCATATGTATAGTAAGCATTCAAGTTGATATACAAGGTCTAGACATATATATTCAAACCTAGGATTTGACTAAGATTCAAATGGGCATAACAAATTCAAAAACAAAACCAAACACATAGTCTTCTGATGTCATATAGCAAGCATTCAAGTTGATAAACAAACTTGTTTAAATCATGGTCAAACCTAGGATTTGACCAAGATTCAAATGGGCATAATTTTTAAAAAAATGTAAAATCAAGGCACATATCTTCTTATGTCTTATAGTAAGCATTCAATTAAGTTGATAAACAAGGTCTAGACATATCAACCAGAAAATTCATGTGTCTAGCTACCCCTAACCCTAAAGTCAAGCATTAAGAGAAGTGGTTTTGGATTTCAAACATGGATATTTCAAAACCCTCCCAAAACCTTCATTTTGGAGTTAATAAGAAGGATCAAGTGTTTACTTTTTCATTTTCATGTTTTAATCTTTTTTAAATCTTTGTCAAACCAAGGATTTGACCAATATTCAAAAGGTCATAATTTTTAAAAAATGAAATATCAAGGTGCCATAGCCTTCTTGGAAAAGGCTGAAAAGCATTCAAATTGCTGATAAACAAGCTCTGCATATTCAAACCAGAAAATCATGTGTATCTACCCCCTATATATCCCTAAACCCTAACTTATGAAGTCAAGCATGAAGAGAAGTGGTTTTTGGTTTAAATCATGGAAATTTAAAAAACCCTCCCAAGAGCTTCATTTTGGAGTGACTAATTAAGAAGCATACATGCTTACCTTTTCATATTCATGTTTTAAACTTGTTCAAATCTAGGTCAACAAACCTAGGATTTTGACGAAGAATCAAATGGGTATAAAAAATTTAAAAACAAGCTCTAGATAAGCTCAAGTTGAAAAACAAGTTCTAGACATATTCCAACCAGAAAAATCATGTATGTACCCCTATATATATATCCCTAAACCCTGACTTATGAAGTCAAGCATGAAGAGAAGTGTTTTTTGGTTTCAATCATGGAAATTTCAAAAACCCTCCCAAGAGCTTCATTTTGGAGTGGCTAAGAAGGATAGATACTTAATTTTTCATATTTATGTTTTAAACTAGTTTAAATCATGGTCAAACCTAGGATTTGACCAAGATTCAAATGGGCATAAAAATTCAAAATAAATGAAAAACAAAAATGAAAAACCAAGGCACGTAGTCTTCTTATGTCATATAGTAAGCATTCAATTAAGTTGATAAACAAGGTCTAGACATATTCAAACTAAACATCATGTATCTAGCTACCCTAGCCCTAAACTCTGTCTCTTATGAAGTCAAGCATGCATGAAGAGAAGTCGTAGTTTTTGGTTTCAAACATGGAAATTTTAAAAACCCTACCAAGATCTACATTTTGGAGTGACTAAGAAGGATATATGCTTAATTTTTCCTATTCATGTTTTATTAAACTTGTTTAAATCATGGTCAAACCTAGGATTTGACCAAGATTCAAATGGGCATAAAAATTCGAAAAAACAAAAAATGGAAAATCAAGGCACATAGTCTTCTTATGTCACATTAGTAAGCATTCAATTAAGTTGATAAACAAGGTCTAGATATATTCAAACCAGAGAAATCATGTATCTACCCCTAACCCTAAACTCTATCTCATGAAGTCAAGCATGAAGATATGTGGTTTTTGGTTTAAAACATGGAAATTTCAAAACCCTCCCAAGAGCTTCATTTTGGAGTGACTAAGAAGGATATATGCTTAATTTTTCATTCATGTTTTCAACTTGTTTAAATCATGGTCAAACTTAGGATTTGACCAAGATTCAAATGGGCATAAAATTAAAAAACAATAAAATGAAAAACCAATAATGCACATAGTCTTCTTATGTCATATATAGTAAGCATTCAATTAAGTTGATAACAAGGTCTATAGACCATATTCAAA
This sequence comes from Lolium multiflorum, assembly GCA_030979885.1. Taxonomy (NCBI): domain Eukaryota; kingdom Viridiplantae; phylum Streptophyta; class Magnoliopsida; order Poales; family Poaceae; genus Lolium; species Lolium multiflorum. The sequence continues at coordinate 77,672,288 of CM061750.1, read as the reverse complement.
CGAGAAAATCATGTATCAAGCTACCCCTAACCCCAAACTCTGTCTTATGAAGTCAAGCATGAAGAGAAGTACGTGGTTTTTTGGTTTCAAACATGGAAATTTCAAAACCCTCTCAAGAGCTTCATTTTGGAGTGACTACGAAGGATACATGCTTAATTTTCATATTCATGTTTTAAACTTGTCTAAATCATGGTCAAACCTAGGATTTGACCAAGATTCAAATGGGCATACTTTAAAAATGTAAAATCAAGGCACATAGTCTTCTTATGTCATATAGTAAGAATTCAATTAAGTTGATAAACAAGGTCTAGACATATCAAACTAGAAAAATCATGTATCTACCCCTATATATCCCCAAACTTTGTCTTATGAAGTCAAGCATGAAGAGAAGTGGTTTTTGGTTTCAAGCATGGAAATTACAAAAACCTCCCCAAACTTCATTTTAGAGTGACTAAGAAGGATACAAGCTTGCCTTTTCATTTTCATGTTTTAAACTTGTTTCAATTATCTTGGTCAAATCTAGGATTTGACAAGATTCAAATGGGCAAACATATGATAAGTGATGCAAATATCATTTCTAAGGGCAAACCAGAGATATGTGGTTTTTGGTTTCAAACATATTCAAACCAGAGAAATCATGTATCTACCCCTAACACTAAACTCGGTCTTATGAAGCGCATGCATGAAGATATGTGGTTTTGGTTTCAAACATGGAAATTTCAAAACCCTCCCAAGAGCTTCATTTCGAAGTGATTAATTAAGAAGCATACATGCATGCATGCTTACTTTTTCATATTCATGTTTTAAACTTATTCAAATCTTGGTGAAACCTAGGATTTGACCAAGATTCAAATGGGTATAAAAATTTTAAAAATACAAAAAAGGTCTTCTTATGTTATATAGTAGGCATTCAATTAAGTTGATAAACAAGTTCTAGACATATTCAAACAAGAAAATCATGCATGTATCTACCCATAACCCTAAACTTTGTTTCATGAAGTCAAGCATGAAGATATGTGGTTTTTGTTTCAACATGGAAATCAAAAAACTTCTCCCAAAGAGCTTCATTTTGAAGTGACTAAGAAGCATACATGCTTACTTTTTCATATTCATGTTTTAACTTATTCAAATCTTGGTGAAACAAGGATTTGACAAAGATTCGAATGGGTATAAAAATTCAAAACAAGGTCTTCTTATGTTATATAGTAGGCATTCCTCAAGTAGATAAACAAGGTCTAAACATATTCAAACCAGAAAATCATATATATATCTACCCCTAAAACTATGAAGTCAAGCATGCATATTATAGTGGTTTTTTGGTTTCAAGCATGGAAATTTCCATGTTTGAAACCCAAAAACCACTTCTTCATATGCTTGACTTCATATGACAGTAGGCTTAGCTAGGGGTGATACAGATTCTTTGGTTTGAATGTCCATCTTGTTTATCAAACTTAAATGCTAACTATATGACATCAAATGGGTATAAAAATTTAAAAATTAAAAATGTAAAACCAAAATTTAATTGGGAGGAAAGGGTACATGAATTACAATTAAAAACAAGGTAACTTAAATACTTGGATGCCCTAAGATGTGTGGAAGCCCAAAACAATGGCAAAACATATCATGTGCGCATGCCGCATCCAATTCAAGTAGAACACATAGTAGGCACCGATAGTTTGACCTAAATTTGAAATCAAAGAGAAGGTGGTTAGAAAAAATCAAAATTGGCAAAGCAAAGCATGAAATCAAAAATTGTGATGCACTCTAGCTATGAAAATTATCAAACAATGCAAACCAAAATGATTTTTTAGAGGAATACTAGTTCAACTTATTTAATTTTTATTTGTAGGCCAAAATCAAACCCCGTAGTTGGATTTTTTTTCAACTTGATCTGTAGTACTGGGAAAACCCTAGTTTATAACCTATTTAATAATAGATTCGTAGTCGATTCTTTTATTTTTTTTTTATTACTATGCAAAGACATGTGTGTTTGGTTCATTGAGTGAAACCTGAGAAGAGGAATCACTTTAAGGAGAAGAAGGGAGAGCAACACGGGCCCCTCTATTGATGGTGTATATTCTTTTCCGGTGATGTTGACTCGTTGTGCGTGGTTTGTCGGGCTAAGGCTAGAGGTGCGAGCGAAGCGACAGCGAGCTGAGCGAGATGAGCGAGGCCGAGAATGAGAGAGATTTGTTTTTTTTTGTGAGAGGGACAACCGAAGGATCCATAAGGACCCACAGACTTCCAATACGCATCCTGATGCGTCTTCTCTTGACAAAGAAGATGGCTGGGAGTTGGCGTACCTGTTGCACGTGACTTGTGCTCACTCAAGTGTGGGACCACACGCGTGGGCACCACACGTAAGTGACAGACCTGTTGGTGTAAAAACTCTGTTGATTATTATAGTGCATTAGAACAAAGTTTCCTATGGATTCAAGGGTAGGAAATCCAAGCTAACTCATTTACATGACATTATTTTTTCCATGAAGCAAAGTTAACACTATCAATTGGTACATTTTGGAGTGACTAAGAAGGATCAATGCTTACTTATTCGTTTAATTTCACGTGTTAAACTTGTCTAAATTTTGTTCAAACCTAGGATTTGATCAAGATTCAAATGGGTGTGAAAATAATTAAAAACATAGTGCTGAAAACCAAACTTATGTCATATAAAGTTGATAAACAATGTCTAGACATATTCAAACCAGACAAATCATGTATCTATACCCCTAACCCCTAAACTCTGTCTTATGAAGTCAAGCATGTGAAGAGAAGTGGTTTTGGGTTTGGGGGTATATATACATGATTTTTATTGTTTAAATATATATAGACTTTGTTGATCAACATGAATGCTTAATTACTATATGACATAAGAAGTTTATGTGCTTTGGTGTTTCATTTTTTTGTTTTTTTTTTTGAATTTTATTTGAATCTCTGTCAAATCCTAGGCTTGACAAAGATTTAAACAAGTTTGAAACATGAAAATGAAAAAGTAAGTTTGGATTTCTTTAGTCACTCCAAATGAAGCTTTTGGGTGGGTTTTTGAAATTTCCATGTTTGAAACCCAAAACCACTTCTTCTCTTCATGCTTGACTTCATAAGACAACGTTTAGGGTTAGGGGTAGATACATGATTTTTCTGGTTTGAATATGTCTAGACTTTGTTGATCAACTTGAATGCTTAGTATATTACATAAGAAGACTATGTGGTTTGGTTTTTGATTTTCTTGATTTTGTTTGATTTTTTATGACCATTTGAATCTTGGTCAAATCCTAGGTTTGACCAAGATTTAAACAAGTTTAAAACATGAAAATGAAAAGTAAGCATGGATCCTTCTTAGTCATGACAATGAGTTAACTTGGCTTTACTACCCTTGATGAATCCATAGGAAACTTTGTACTAATGCAGTATAATATTCTTTTGAATATGTCTAGACCTTGTTTATCAACTTAATTTGAAAGACATACAAGTTATAGCACACATAGTGCATACATATTCACACATACCGCACTAGATGCTAACCCTATAGTTTGAGGCCATTTGGATGAGGTCGAAAAATTCTGGATTAGAATCGTGTTGTTCGAACTCCCGTAGTTGGATTTTTTTGAACCTCGATCTTTAGAACCGGGCAAAACCCAAGTTAATCCACAAGATTCAAATGGCCTTAGCAAAATTCATAAAAATCAAAAGAATGAAAAACCAAGCACATATATAGCATTCTTTATGTCATATGTATAGTAAGCATTCAAGTTGATAAACAAGGTCTAGACATATATATTCAAACCAGAAAATCATGTATATATCTACCCCTAAAACTCTAATTAAACTATGTCTTATGAAGTCAATCATGTAGAGAAGTGGTTTTGGGTTTCAAATATGGAAATTTCAAGAACCTCCCAAAAGCTTCATTTTAGAGTGACTAAGAAGGATCCAGGCTTATCTTTTCATTTCATGTTTTAAACTTGTTTAAATCCTCGTCAAACCTAGGATTTGACCAAGATTTATGGGCATAAAATTCAAAAAATCAGAAAATAAAAACCAAAGCACATAAGCATATTCAAGTTGATAAACAAGGTTTGGACGTATTCAAACCATACAAATCATGTATCTATACCCCCTAACCCTAAACTTTGTCTTATGAAGTCAAGCATGAAGAGAAGTGTTTGGGTTTCAAACATGGAAATTTCAAAAACCTCCCAAAAACTTCATTTTAGAGTGACCGAGAAGGTTACATGCTTCCCTTTTCATTTTCATGTTTTAAACTTGTTTAAATCTTTGGCAAACCTAGGATTTGACAAGATTCAAATGGGCATCAAAATTCAAAAAACGAAAAAGAAAAACCAAAGCAATAGTTTTCTTATGTCATATAGTAAGACGAAAGTTGATAAACAAGTAGCCTTAGAACATATTCAACCGTAAAAAAAAATTTCATGTATCTATACCCTAACCCCTAAATCGTCCTATGAAGTCAAGCATGTGAAGAGAAGTGGTTTTGGTTTCAAACATGGAAATTTCAAAACCTCCCAAAAGCTTCATTTTAGGAGTGACGAAGGATACATGCTTCCTTTTCATTTTCATGTTTTAAACTTGTTTAAATTATCTGGGTCAAACCCTAGGATTCGACATGATTCAAATGGGCATCAAAATTAAAAAAAAAAACAGAAAAAAGGAAAAACTAAAGCAATAGTTTTCTTATATATGTCATATAGTAAGCATTAAAGTTGATAAACTAGGTCTAGATATATCCAAACCAGACAAATCATGTATCTACCCCCTACTGGCCGGATCTTATGAAGAAGTCTACTAGCAGCGAAGGAAACCGTTTTCTGCTTCAAACATAGAAATTACAAGAACATCCCAAAAGCTTTCCATTTTAGGAGGATTTACTTAAGGATAATGACTTCCTTTTATTTTCATAATGAACTTAGTTAAATCTTGGTCAAACCAAGGATTTGACCAAGATTCAAATGGGCCTAAAAATTTAGAAAAAAATTCAAAAGAGAATGAAAACCAAAGCACATAGCATTCTCTTATGTCATATGTATAGTAAGATTCAAGTTGATAAACAAGCACTACATATTCAAACCAAAAAATCATGTATATATCTACTCCCTAACCCTAAACTCGATCTCTGTCGATCTTATGAAGTCAATCATGAAGAGAAGTGGCTTTGGGTTTCAAACATGGAAATTTCAAGAACATCCCAAAAGCTTCATTTTAGAGTGACTAAGAAGGATCCATGCTTACTTACTCATTTTCACGTGTTAAACTTGTCTAAATCTTGGTCAAACCTAGGATTTGACCAAAATGCGCAGAAAATTAAAAAAATAAGAAAAATTAAAAACCAAAGTACATAGTCTTCTTATGTCATATAGTAAGCATATTCAAGTTGATAAACAAGGTTTGGACATATTCAAACCATAAAAATCATGTATCTATACACCCTAAACTTTTTCTTATGATGTCAAGCATGAAGAGAAGTGGTTTTGGGTTTCAAAGATGGAAATTTCAAAAACCTCCAAAAACTTCATTTTAGAGTGACTGAGAAGTTAGCATTAAAGTTGA